>JAWWMN010000088.1:5373006-5399410 GCA_035047745.1 Catamblyrhynchus diadema | reverse complement strand
ACCTAAAGGATGGGATTCATTTCATTTCATTTCATTTCATTTCATTTCATTTCAATTCATTTCAGCAGGATTGGAGGTGTTGGCATTTCCTTGGGGATGCCCAAGGAGGGGAAGGAGAAGGCAGCTGGCTCGTGGCTCTCCAGCTTCTCCAATCTGCCACCAAATGAACTTCCAACCAGACTTTGGGATCTCTCAGAGCTTGTGGAGGGATGTTGGGAACAGGCTTTGGGATCAGGAGCTGAGCCTTTGGCAGTTTCACCTTCCTAAGGGAAGTTGTGACTCCCCCAGTCTGTGCAAAGCTCCAGCTGCTCCATGGCCTGGTTGGAAAAGTTATGGAACTCTTAAAACTGGGACTAGGATGAGTCAAATCCCCAAAATACCTGCTGGGTTTGGGGTTTTGAGGGCTTAGTGTTTCCTCTTTGGGCTGGGAAATGAACCGTGAACACCCCCACGTGTGTGCACACCAGGAATTCATTAATATACACAGATATGTGTGTATATTTATCTATATCACATCTCTGTGTGTAATTCCTTGTTCTGGAACTGCACCTGAAGAGAGATCCTACTCATCACCATCCTCAAAAATAGCTCAGCTCTCCCCAGACAAGGAAAAGGAGACAGGGATGCAGGAGCCATCTGGGATGGTGCAGCAGGAAAGCAAGGGTGGATCCCAATGATCTTGGGGATCAAAGCTGCCTCCTGGGACTCTAAAGGGGTCCACTGGTGTGGAAAATCCACCTGTGCATGGCAATTCCTGCCTTGCTGCACTGAGCAGCCCCACGGAGCACCCCGAGCACAGCTCTCCCTGTCCTGGTGTTATCCAGGTGCTCTGGATTTCAAAGGGAGGTTATGACTTTACAAGCACCACTTTAATCCACATCTGACCTCCAGATAGGAATCAGCAGGCTCTGGAATACAAAGAATTACAGCTCTCCTGAGATTTCAGCTCTTTTTCTATGAAAAACCCTTGCCAAAATGATTCTCTGGCAGAGAGGGAACTCCTGTGCAAAACACATGTTTGGTGTGAAAGGATTTTTGGCAACTCAGGTGGGTTTGGAAGCCTGTGCTCTCCTTCATTCTTTCCTCGTGGAAAGAGGAACAGGTCCAAGCCTGAGCTCTTGAGCAGCTGCCTTTGGAGTTACAGCAGGGAATGGTTCTGACAGGGAGAAGCCATCTGGGTTAAGGGATCCAGAGGGCTGCAGACAGAAATGAAGGGAAAGGGTTCAGAGCAGGGACCTGGGCTGGGGTAAAGAAACACCTGAGGTCAGTGTGAAATCCTGCGGCTCCCAGGAGACCTCACAGTTATCCATGAAGAGCAGATGATAATCAACAGGTTGGAGAAAGCTGGGAAGTGACAGAACATCCCACCAGGAATAAAGCCCAGCTTAAAAGCAAAAAGCAAGAGTTCATTTGAGGATGCTCCTAAAGCAATATGTTGTACTTTGGATTCTCAAACCTGCAGAATTTTGCAAGATGGGATTGGGTAACACCACGTTTTTTGATATCTTGCACTGGAGCTCAAGACCTGAGCCCAGGACCCCTCTCTGGCCATTGTTTGCTGGGATCAGGGGTGCTGGGATCCTTGGGATCTCTGGGATCTCAGCTGTGCAGCTCCAAGATTCCCCTTGAATATAGTATATGGCAAAAAAAAAAAAGGGAAAAAAAAGGGAAAAAAAAGGAATTAATTGGAAGGTAACTGACTGAGCTGCCTGGAACCAGCTGCAGACACAGCCCTGGCTTCCAAAGTCAGCACTTTCCCCCCAGCCTTTACTTCAGGCTATTTTTGTTTTGTGATGGCATAAATCAACCCTTTTGTTTTTTCCTGCTCACAAAAACAACATGAATGGATGGGGTGAGGTCCAAAAAAGTGAGAGAAAGGAATTGTGGAAAGAAAATCCCCCTTGAAGAGCAGAGGGGCTGCAGGAGCTTAGCTCAGCACTGACCTGGAGCACGTAGCTCCCCCTTCCTTTGCCCAATTTAGACCCAGCGTAGGTGGATTTGGGGGAATATTTGGATCCCTAATTAAGAGTAATGATGTGAAAGGAAGTGCAGGCATAGTGAAAATGGATCAGAAAAGAATTAATTCATTAATAGGGGTGTTCACAGTACAGGCTCAGTGCTATTTTAGTTCCTCCTTGGGCTGGAGAGAAGCCAGGATTACTCAATGGGATGTGCTGGGCCGGGAGCAGACGGTCCCAGTGCACCTCCAGTGCTGATGTCACTGCACTGGTCACATTCCCAGGTCATTTTTCCATGTGGATTCAGTTCAACCTCCTGTCCTCAGACCCTTCAGTGAGCCCTGGTAGCACAAAAGTCACCTTCCTGTAGAAAATCCTGTTCCAAAAGGGGTGAAAGCCCAATCTTGGGTCAATTCATCAGCCCCAGGTTGGGATGCATTGGTGGGGTGCTGGGGGATCCATGCAGGAATAAATCCCAGAGAATCACTGCTCCTAAAGCCATTCTTGATTTGCTGGCTGCTCCTCCTGAGCTGACCTCAGAGCACAGATAATCCCGCAGGACTCTGGAGGTTTCCAGCCTGTGCATTCCCGTGTAATCGGCTTTGGCATCTTCAATGGGTTTTTTCCCTCTTGGCTTCTCCTCTGGGCTCAGCCAGAACAGTGTCAGAGCAGTCTTGGAGCAGAGGGCTGCAGACACCCCTGACTTCAGTGCACAGAATTATATCTGGCTGGCCAGAGGTCACATCCTGCTGTCTCCTGCAGGATAACTCCGTTTCCCTGGATCCGCTCAAGCCTGGCTCGCCCCGTTCCCCGCAGCAGCGAGGCTGCACGGAGCAACATCTTGGATTAGTTACGAGCTCTTCAGATGAGCTCCAACTCTTATTTCATCTGCTTCCCCCCAGCCCAGAGATCCCAGCCTGTCACACTCACTGGAGGCTGCAGCCCCCACATGTTTTATTCATTATCTGTCCTCTGCTCCTCACCCAGCACCTGCAACACATTTCGGCTGGGCCGGGATCAGCGGGGCTTCATTAGGCCTGACACTTTCTCCCTGCCTCGTGTCATGGAGCTGCATTTTATCCCCGCTTTTTATCCCTGCTCTTCCAGCCTGGAACACTGCCTGCAGATCAGCACCTTGGAAGAAGGCAGGATCCCAAAAGCGCAGGAGTGAGGTGGGGAGAGAGGGATGGAGGAGATTGCACAGCCCAGATCCCTGCGAGCTGAGGGACTCAGTTATTTTAGCCTTGGAGGACACAGGGGGAAGCTTATCAGTTATTTTAGCCTTGGAGGACACAGAGTCCTGCTTTATCCACACGGGAATGGAGCTTTTCCACAGCCTCAAACAGGGATTCTCCAAGATCCAGGGAGCAGAGACCCTCTCTGGTATCTTGATTTGACCAGGAGTTAATGGCGGAGCAGAGGTTCAAAGCTCTTTACCCACTGCAGCCGTAGCCTTTCCCACTCCCTGACTGTCCTCCTCTGTCCAATGAATATTTATTGCATGCAGAAAAGCTTCACTAGGAGAGGCAGGGAAGTTGTTTTCCCTGCAAAGCTCAGCAACTCGGCCTTGGAAATAAAGGAGGAATAAGTCCTTCCTTGCTCTGAATCGGGCACAGCTGAGGTTGAAGTGTTATTTGCCAAGCTTAAATAACCAAGAAAATTACTTGGGAATGATGTCCAGTGCCAGGACATCTTGGGAAGACTGGGATGCTTGGACCACCAGTGCCTAGAGTGGCCCATGAGCATCACATTGGTTTTTGGCCATTTTTGCCCCCCCCAAGCACTTACACCCCACATCTGTCCCACCAGCCTTCTCTGGGGCCTGAACTGCTGCCAGCAATTCCCAAATCCTCCCAAGTCCCAGGGTTTTATTCCTCTCCGTGATCACATTTAACACTGTGCTACTCCTTCCTTGCTGCCCCTGCTCCCCAGGAGCCTTCTGATGTTGTTTTCCTTTTCATTTTCCCCAAACATCTTTTTTTCCCCAGTCTTTCATCACTTGTCTTCCATTTCTTTCCGAGATTCCTGACACGTGCCATAAAAATGCTTGTTAAATATTCATGAGGAAAGGCTGATCTGGGACCACGGGGATGAGATGTCTTGCAATGTAATTAAAAGGTATCAGCAAGAATGTTGTGAGGAGCTCTTTAAAAGGGGCCTGGGAGATGCAAAATCCGATTTCCAAAGCTCTTCCTATTCAAGGTGACAGCAGTTCCTTGTTAAACAGCAGGAAAAGGTGGCCCAGGAGAGAGGCAGCAGTGGCAAAGCAGAGTCGAGGATTTATTCAGTGCTAACACAGAAGTGAGCTTGGAAATATTAAAATGTCACTTTCTTTTGGAGGTAGAAGCTGAAATAATCCTGAGAATTACATTATTCCACAGTCTAAGAGTTTTATTTTGGCAATGGACTGAGGGGACTGTGTCCCCAGCTCAGGAACTTCCATGGACTTTTCATTAAGGCCATTTCCTTCACCATTTTCAGCCCTCTGTGGTGACTTTTACAGGTGGTTCCTGTTCCTTGCTGGGGGAAGTTAAGAACGAAAGGGGAGAAAACTCTGGAATAATCTCTTTGGATGTCAATCCCACCAATTATTCAGCATCTGAGCACAACCAGCTCTGGAGAGAAGATGCTGCTGATACAAAATCCCATTTCCTACTCCCTTTCCAGGCAGGAAAGGAGCATTCCAGGGAAAAAAGCTCCACACTGGCACTGTCCAACAGTACCTTAATGTCTTTCCTAAGGCTGCCAGGAAAATCAATGGTGATCTGTTGGCTGAGGAAAGCAGGGCACAGATTTATCCATGGCAGGGATTTATTCATGGCAGGGATTTATACATGGAAAGGATTTACCAATGGCAAGAATTTATCCATAGCAGGGATTTACCATGTCGGGGATTTATCCATGGCAAGGATTAATCCACAGCAAGGATTTGTCCATGGCAAGGATTTATCCATGGCAGGGATTTATCCACAGCAGGGATTTATCCACACCAAGGATTTGTCCATGGCAAGGATTTATCCATGGCAGGGATTTATCCACATCAAGGATTTGTCCAGGGCAGGGATTTATCCATGGAGGGGATTTATCCATGGCAGGGATTTATCCATGGAGGGGATTTATCCATGGCAAGGATTTACCAATGGCAAGAATTTTTCCATGGTAAGAATTTGTCCATGGCAAGGATTTGTCTGTGCTCTGGCACAGAGGAATGACAAAAGACCAAAAGTTTTTCCTCCCCACTTTGGTCAATCACTGTCTCAGATTCCAAATTTAGGGGAAGAGAAGGGCAGGGGAGGAGCTGATCCCATCCCTTTTCCAGCTGGCATGGCACAGCACAGGGTTTGGTGGGAATAGGAGGATTTTCAAGGTGGAGAGGAGCGGGAAGAGCTTTCCTTCCCTCCCTTCTCTGCCTCCCTCAGTGAAGTGACTGCCAGAGCCTGGGCTGGCTCTTAGAAATTTGGTGCCACACCAGGAGTGGGGAAGTGCCTTGGGGTGGGGATTTACCAGAGGCAGAACCTTTAGAGCCACTTGCTCTATGGTGCCAGACATGAGCCACAACAGGGATGAGGCAGAGGAGAAAGGAGGAGGCTGCTCTCCATCTCAAGGTTCCACAAGGAAAGGTGTCCTAGAGTGATGCTTGTATCCCCATCCATGTGCTCTGTTTATGCTGGATATTATGTTCTGTGCCTTCAAGACTGGCTCTGAGGAGCGAATGTTTTGTTTTGTTATCAGCCTGCTCACTCCCGCAGTGGTCAGTGGAACACAGAGACAGGGCAGTACATGGTGCTGCTTTTGCTTTTTGCTCTGGCTTTCACTTTGCTCTTGCTCCTGCTTTGCTCTTGCTTTTTCTCCTGCTCATTAGCTAGTTTAGCTAAGCAGTCCAAATTTTCCCTGGACTGTTTCTCCTTTCCCTTTCTTGGACCTACTCGAACCTGCTCTGAACTGGGACCTGGGAACACCGAGATTTTGCACCTTGTGGCTGCAGCAGCTGCCCCAGCACAGGATGGACTGATAACAGAGCGACCACCCCCAAGAGAGACTTTCTGAATTTGTCATGTTTTCCAGAGCAGTGACAGAGTGATGTCACCTGGTATTGTTCCTTTTGTGTGCTGGGGGTGCTGTGCCTGTTAAATAAACAGGTTCTTTCCACTTCTCTCCCAGGAATCCTTCCTGAACAGTTTGTTGTGGGTTTGCTTTCTGGAGGGGCCCCCTTTTGGAGGTTTTCTCCCAGATTTGCCCTAAACCAGGACACAAATCCACACTGCTGTGCTGAGCAGAGCAGCAGGGAGGTCCAGCTGGCATCACGTGCTGCCAGCGGGCACCGACCCAGCAGATTCAGCTCCCTCAGCAAAGCAGCAGCACCCACCTCCCAGGCTGTCTTTAATCACATGGGAGTCATGAGCTGCAGGGGAAGGGAGCTGTTTCAAAATTCAGCTGTGTGTGCAGAGCAGGGCCCAGCCCAGGGTGTGCCTGTGCAGCAATAACAGTTTTCATGTAATTACGGAATGACGTTTGACGAGTGTTGCAACAAGAGGATGATGCCTCCGGCAGGAATTCTGTTTAGACAGGATTGTGGATTAATTTGCTCTGAATTGAGAGCTTTCATGTAGCGATGGAGCTGGGGAATGCTTGGAAAAAAAAAATTGAAAAGGAAAAAAAAAAAAAAGCCACAAAAGGAGGAGGGAAAAGGTGCAGTCAACTTGCTGGGCTGAGATCAGCAATTTCACTGGGATCATTTGCATTTTGTTGTGCAGTGGCTTCCCAGAGAAGCTCAGAGCTGAGACCTGCACAGGAATTTGTGGCACAGTTTCCCTGGATCATTTTTTCCTTGGATCAGCCCTGGACTTGGATGTTGTCAAAGCTTTGCCCTGTTAACTCCAGCAATCCCTCCCTGGGTCGTTCCCATTCTCCATCCCTGCCCCACAGATCCTGCCCCAGCCTTTGCTGGGACATTTCTGCATTTCATGTGTGTGCAGGTTGGTCTCAGCCATGGCTGGAGGCAATCTGGCTGTGGGACACCCAGCCCAGAGCTGTTGAGGAATTTCAGAGCTGGCAGAAATTCCGTGTTCTGTCATGTCAGGAGAGTCCTGAGAACCTGCTGGTCATGTGGGATCTTCTGCAAAATCATTAAATTAACCCAAACCACTGAAATTCAGGCCAACAAGTAGAGGAATGGATGGATAAATCCACTCTCACACTCCAGCTGTCCATCCAAGAATGTAGTGGAACATGAAAAGCTGGCTCTTTATTGATCAGGGTTTGAAGGTTTTCAGTTCTGCACTGGAAATGAAGAGCAGGGAAGGAGCTGTGAACCAGCCCAGACAGGAGCTCTTGTCCTGATGCCAGCCAAGTGTCTGAACAGCCTCTGGAGCTGGAATCCAGCACAGCTGCTCTGAGAGCCAACAGCCCCAGCTGTTCCAACTCAGAAAATCTCTGCTTGTGGAGGAACAATGACTGGATGGTGGGTTTGCTGCCTTATAAAACACAGGAAAAGTGGGCAGAAAAAAGGGAAGTGTGCTCAGAGGTGTCTCAGGGCATCCTCACATTGTTTTTAGGAGTTGGGAGAGCGCTGGATTTCTCAATATTACCCACACACCCTCAGCAGTGACCTGAACGCTGCTATGAGCTGATTCTCATCCTCTGCAGGGGCTCAGGGCACACAGGGAAGGATTTTGTGGCACAGCTTCGCCAGGAAACCCACACTGGCTTCCAGATGAAAAAATCTGCTCTGCTACTGATGGAAAGAACAAAGAGAGGAGTTTGATCCCGTAATTTTCACATTTTCAAGACAGTAACTTGGAGGAATTCCTGCTGGTTTCCATTGCCACGTGCAGGGGGAGATGTCCTGTGCATGGAGACTCTGCACAGCAGGGAAATGCAATGAGATGAAAATGATTTAGATCCATTTATCCACTGCATTAACCAATGTGAGAAATTACACCCAGATTCCAGGGATTTCCTTGAGCCACAGTGCTGCATCCAGGTGGCATTGATTGCTTGGAAGTGAAAAGCTCATCCCCAGAGCAATTCTTTCCCTCCTCATCCCCAAAAATCAGGACATCCTTATAAGAATGGGAGTAAAATCCTACAGAGAAGGACTGGAAGGAATTTTTGGGGAACAGCAGAACTTTCACAGCCACACAGACGCTCCCAAACTCAAGGGATTTGCAGAGAAAATGACAGGAAAAAAAAAATCAGGTGATGGCTGGAAGGTGGTGATAACAATATTATGCTTTTATGGTCCTTTTTAATTAAGATGGGTCTCCAAGGAATTTTGGGAACTATGATTTGTAAAAGTGCTCGTGATTCCCAGCAGTTCAAACACCCCCCAGAAAGGTGGTGTGGGGTGGAACAACCACTTAAGAGCAGAGGCACGCAACAATTTGGAGCAGGTTTGTGACTTGCAAATGGAAATTACAGAGATGGTCCCAATGGCTGGGATGCAAATCCCACACTCAGCCAGATCTGGCAAAGGGGAAACACCAGCACAGACTGCAGCAGGGGCAGGGGAGGTGAGGGGAGGTGTGATTGTGGGGTACTGCAAGAAATTAAATAAATACCACAAAAAACCCCACCCTAAACATAGGAAAAATGTTAAAGAGGTGCAGGGAGAGTCTGGAATGGTGGAAGCACTGGTGGCATGGGCAGAAGGGTTCAGGAAGGGTGCTCTGGAGGTGGAGCACAACACCAAGGGGTCAGGAGGTGATTTCCTGATGGTTTGAATAGCTTTTTTTTGTCTGGAAGGTTGCTTTGGCTGCCCATGTACATCACAGATAAACAGTCACAGAATGGGGGCCACAGGGGTTAGGAACAGGCAGCGCCACAGCTTCACTCCCCAAGAGAAAACTCCCATCTGTCTTCACATTTCTCAGATTTTCCAGGGTCAGAAATCCTTGATGGACCCTCTAGAACAAACCCAATGGGGGATTTGGGGTTCAGGAGATCCTAATGAGAGATAAAACAGCAACACCCCCATGGTGGGGGTCCCCCAGAGTAGAAATAACAGGAACAGTGGGGGGAAAGCCAGGAAATCCAGATTTATACAATTTTTTGAGCACAGCAGGCTGAGAAATGAAGGCACTGAGAACCTTCACGCTCAGATTGGATCCCCTATTAGCACCTCAGTTAATTAGGGCATTTAAGAGGCCTCAGTGAAAGTTCAGAGCGTACATCCAAGGAGCTGGAGCCAGCCCTGGTGCTGTGGAGGAGCTGCAGATGGGAGATTACAGAGCCCTGCACGATGATGCAAGTGCTTTGTGCAAGGAGGCAGCAGCAGCACAAGCAGCATCATGCCCTGAACACCCTGGGAACAGCCCTGTGTCCCCAGCCCGGCAGAGCTCTGCTGATTAACCAAGGCAAAGCTGCACAAGTGCTGCTCCAGCTCGTTGTCCCAGTGCAGGGCCAGGAAAGTCAGGGGGATGTTTGGGACATGATTCCTGCTGGGTGCACAACTGCATTTTCCCATCCCAGTTTCTGTTAAGCAGAGAGGGCTGAAACCCCTGAAAACTCTGCCAGCATCCCATAAAATGCCACTGGAGAAGCTGAGTCCTTGAAGAGAATTCCTTGCTTGCAAGCAAGTGGATTTTGCCTGGATTCTGTCCTCAGTGTAGAGGATTAATGCAGAATTCAGGCAAACAGACAAATTTACTCTGATTTCCAGCTGGGAAGAGTGTCCTTCCTGCAGGAAACTCTGGGGACAGAACATCTATTTTGAGCTCTGTCCACAAGAAGCCACAGCTGGTGTAGGTAAAACCTCACAGCCACGCTGCAGCGCTGAGAAAGGCCCCCAAGCCCTTCCAAGGTTTAATTTTGTTTGCTCTCTGCTCAGTGACAGTGATGCAGGGATGGGAACCCCTCTGGATCCATCTCTGTGGATGGTTTTCTTCAAAGCTCGGCTCAGCCTTTGTAAAAAAACCCCTTTTCAAAGCAGCTCTGTGGGAAGGAGGAACACCCAACTCCCCTTCCTGTAGCCACAGTGAACTTTGCTTTAAAAGATAAAGAATTAGAGCAAAAAACAACCAGATCAAAGTGTTTTTCAGCAGAGCTGACCTGGCATGCTGAGCACCAAGGCTGGAGCTGGAAGGCAATGCCAGGTTATTTCCAGCTCTGGGACTGGCAGGCAGAGGTGAAGTTGTCTCCTTTGGAGAGCAGCCCTGTAAAACAGGTTTGGGATGAAGGATCCCCTTTCAGAATGAAGGATGCTGGCTCCAAGGGGGGGTTCTGCTGATAAATCAGGGTTTGATTGGCCTGGACAAGCTGCTGTGGAGCATTCTCACTTTTCAAGGGTGAGCTGTTATTCCCAAGGCTCACAGATTTTTTTTCCTGGCTGTTTTTTTTTGTACTGGTTCTGGTGCAAACTGTTACTTTTCCTTTAAACCCGCAGCAGGAAATGAATGCAAAGTGGATCTGGGGAGAGCATTAAAAGTTTGCTGGGTAAAATAGGCAAATAGCACTGGGTGGGAAGTCAGGACAAATGTCTGTGTCTGAGTCCCTGTGCCTTTCCTTCACTTGTGTCTGCTCAGCAGGAACAGGGGGTGAGTGACTCTCACCCCAGGCTCCTGAAAAGTGGAAGATGCTGCTGTGTTCTCTGTCTGGGACAGAGATATCAGCCTTTGCACTGCCCTAACTATAGGTGTCTGTTCTGGCTTGTTTGCATTCCTCTCCTCTGTCTGCTCCGTGAGACAAGCAGCGTTTCCTAATTCCTTTCCCAGCTCTAAAGCACAGCCCCTCTCCTCCCTACAGCAAAGCCAGGCTGAAATCTGCATTAATTCTGCAGACCTGAAGGGCAGATGCACCTAAACCAAGCTTATTCTGTGACATTTTTGTGCCACCAAATCACTGAGCTCCCAGGTTGGCAGTGCAGCAAAACAAACCCCAGCTCTGGAACCCTCTCCAGCTCTGGAGCAACACAGCAGCCAGGGATGAGGAAATCCTTGCAGATAAATCCTGGACACCCAGCAAGGTGCGAAAGGCTCTGTCAGGACACAGCTTTGCTCTGGTCAGCACTCCAGTGGCACAAGATTTGGAAGTTTTAAAGTGAAAAAGCTCTGCCAGGACACAGCTTTATTCCAGTGGCAGGATGGATCTGGAGGTTTTAAAGCTCCTCTGGAGCTGCTGGGATGCTAAGCTGGGAGAACAGGGCAGGGATAGGGTGACCTGGTGTGAGGTTGTGGCTTCTCCCTTCCAAAAGGGCAGCAGCACCAAGCATCCTCCCAGTTTGTGGTCACAAATTCCAGCTGGGCTGATGTGATAAGGAGAGGCGTTACACACCAGGGGCTTGGAAATATTCATTGCTCTTTGGGGCTCCTGCTGAGGCTCCACCTCTGGTAAATAAATCAGGGGTGGCAACAAACGTTTGTAGGCAACAGCTTTGCTGCTAATTGTTTTTGTCTGAGTGAATGCTCACTCGAGTTACAACACGATCAAACTCTGTCAGGAGAAACTCACACATGGGCATGATTCATGTTGATAAATCCTAAATCCTCTAGGCTGAGTAGCAGCAGAGCTGAAGGTGGCACAAGGACTCAGAGACAGGAATCAAACAGCATTTAAATCCCATTCTCTGCTCATGCATGGCTGTGCCTTTAAAATCAAGGTGCTGGAGGTGTCTCCAGCCACAGGAGGAAGGATCTGAGCAGCTTTGCTTCCTCAGGAAGCAGCTGCTCACCTCGTTCCAGGCAGGAATCGGACACCTTGGCAGACACCAGGCACAGCTTTATGTCAGAGCTGACATCAAAACCACGAGGACAGGCAATTATGGAAAAAACAGCAGGCTGGCAGGCCCTGCAGGAATTTGGGAAAGGCTGTCTGAGACGTGGAAAAGGCTTTGTCTGGTTTCAGCAGGGCTGCCAGCTGGAGATGACATGGCAAGAAAAGACCAGAGAAGCCAGAGATAAGCTCTACACAAGATGCTCTTTCAGCCTGATGAGGTAAATCTTCCCAGCTCCTTGGGAAGAGTAAAATTGTTCTTCCCATGAAGGGAACTCAAGGATTTCACACAGCAGGTACCTGCGTCTGCCTGGTCACCACATCACAGCACTGGTTTGGGGTTTAGGAGATCTTAGTGCCCTTCCTGCTTCTGACTGTGTGACTCCAGGCACCTTGTTTTATGTAATTAATATTTTACAGCTCTCTTTATTGGCATCTCCCCTGTCCTGTCTGCTTAGAAAGTTTCTTCCTTTTACCATGGGGATGTGCAGCAACTAATGTGGTGAGACACTGATTTTTTTGCTAGAACAAGTGAAATCCTCCTCATCCACCCAGAAAGCAAACAACAGGAGGCTTTGAGCAAACAAAGGTGAAAGACATTTCATTAGTAAAATCTCCCTGGATGTCCATCCTCTGAACCTGTTGTAGTAACACTTCGGGGGAAATGATCAGGTTTTGTGCTTGCACCAGGGTTTGTTTTTCTTTTTTTTTTTTCTCCATCTAAACTTCAAAAGATTTTTTCCATAGGTGTGGCTCAACAGAAAAGAAAAAAAAACACCAAAACCTAACCTCGCTCTAATGAGCTGAGATAGCCCATGAGAAACTTGAGCAGCCACTGATTTGACAATTTGCATTCTGGAGGTGCTGACCCTGAGCAGCGCCCACCTTTCTGTGGGCAACACCACACAACCACTGTCAAAACTCAAGAAAATTTTTAAAAACTTGGCATTTAGGGCTTTGATTCAGCCTCTGCTGGAAGTCAGGTGCGCTGGCAGCCAGGTTCTCCATCCCTAAATGCAGCCTGGAGTGCAACCCCAGCACTGTGCTGCTGCAGCCAGGATCAGGAGAACAGCAATCCCATGGAAACAGCAGCCAGGAAATATCAGTATCCACTAAACACTTCCCACCAGCACCGCTGCATCCAGGATTCCACCCCAAAAATGACCTGGGAGCAGGGGAGCAAAGGCTGTGCTGTGACATCTGCAGGCTGCTGGGAGCTTAAGGAGTGAAAGGAGGAATGAAAGGAGAATAAAATTACCTCTTTGCCCGCCTTCTCGATCTCCACCGTCACCGTGCTGTGGTTCTTGTGCTCCTGGAACATGCAGAGGTAGCAGATGCACATCTGGTCTGTCTGGCAGAACAGCTCCATGGTCTTGCCATGCACGGGGCACTTTCTGGCTTCGAAGTCCCTGATGGGGTCCAGCAGCTGGTGGTCCCGGAACGCCGCTCCCTCCAGGTGGGGCTTGAGGTGCAGCTCGCAGAAGGAGGCCTGGCACACCAGGCAGGACTTGACAGCCTTCTGCTTGTTGTCGATGCAGGAGTCGCAGAGAACGTCCTCCAGCTTCACGCGGGGCCGCGAGCCCGCCGCTCGCTCGGCCTTGTTGAAGGGTCTCCTCAGGTCCCCCGTCTCCACCAGGGGCAGGGAGGATTTCTTCAGGTCCCCCGCAGAGAACAGGGACTTCCTCCCTTCCCCGTCAGCGGGCAGGAAGCTCTTTTTGGAATCCAAGGAGAACAGGGACTTCCTGAGGTCACCCTTCTCCGGGAAGTTGAGGCCTGGTCTCCTCATGTCTCCGATCTGGCCGCTGTTGAACTGCATCTTCTTGGAGTCAGCCGAGTCCATGCTGAAGTAGGTTGACCTCTTCTCGTCGGATGACTCCACAAACTGAATGATGGGCCTCTTCCAGTCACTCCCAGAGAAGAGGGAGCTCTTGATCTGCCCAGTCTCCAACGCAGCACCGCCCGTGCCTTTTATAGCTTCTTTCTCGCCTCCGCCAGGGCTCGTGGCCTTCTTGGCCTCCTCTTCTTTTTTGGGGGTAGTTGGGCTCTTCACGTCCTCGGGCTTGCTGGCGGTGCCGTTTGTCCTGGCTGCACTCCCCGTTTCCATGGCCTAAACAGGGCTTTTTAGGGGTTTCTCTGCTCGCTCACTGCTCCAGCTCCCAGCTCTCAGCCCCCTCCAAGGCAGGCAGGCTCTGCCTGGTGCTGCTGCCAGCCGGGAATGGCTCTGGAATGCTGAATTCAGGGAACCTTCCTGCCCCGGTGACGCAGCCCGAGCTCCCGAGGAGGAGCAGCGCGCCCCGATCGCGCCCAGGTGGATGCAGGGGGGTAGAAAGGAGGAAAGGAAGGAGCAGACGTGGAGGGATCAGAAGAACTCCAGCTGTGCAGTTAATTATACAAGGCAGTCCACACCCAGGAACATTCTTGTCTAACCAGGTTGGGGAGGAAGGGCTGTTTATATACATAGAAATGTCTCCTTCAAAAAAAAAAAAAAAAGAAAATAAAAGAAAGAAGAAAAAAGAAAAAAAAAAAAAAGTCATTTTCATTAAGATGTAGCAACCAGTTCCGCCACTTGTTTCAAAAATAATTTGGTTCCCTCCTTGCAGAGATGGGCAGGGTCGGGGAGCCCACAAGATGCCCAAGGTGGGTTTGTTAACTGGGTCATAGCCGTGCACCAAAATAATTAGGGTTGTAATTAAAATGAACGCCTAGAATAAAGCATTCTTCAAGCAGGCTCCCCCCAGGGCTTGCTGCCTTCAGGAGGGAGGAGAAATTCATGGTTAATACTGGGTTTAAACGGCCCTATTATCTTTATTTTGGTTTTATTTTGGGTTTGTGCAAGGTCTGTCCATCTAGACCTGGAAATAACCCAGCCACAGTTCAGAACAGGTAAAAATTGGCTGGCCCTGCTTTTCCCACAGGCCAGGCAACCTCCAAAAGATGAGTGGTGAAATAAAACCCCCATTGTGTGCTCTGAGATGAAGGTTCAGGTGTATCCTGTGTAACTCTTCCCATAAATGCCCTCAGAACTGGAACATACCTGGAAGAGGAGCCATGGTGCAGCTTAGATGGTCAAAATATCTCTTGCCAGAGAAAATAAGTGAAAAAAAATTAAAAATTCTCTGTCTCCAGCAGCTGAATTCCTGGGAAATGTTCACTTGTTGGAATCACAGATGATTTCAGGAGAAAAAAAGCTCTTTATGAGCACTGGTGGATTCCAGTGACTTCTAAAGGATGAGGCTGATCTTCCTTTCACATCCCTTCAGATTATCCTTGGAATTTCAGTGAGCTTTCTCTGAGATGAATGCCCAGGGTGCAAATTAACCATGCCAGAGATTTGTGCTTAATTGAGTTTTCTCAGAACACCCCGGTGGCGCTGCTGGAGAAGGTGATTTTTACCTGTAAAAAAAAAATCTCCTTAAACATCCACCAGAACCCCCTGTTGGAAGGGATTTGAGTAAAAGTCCAGCTCTGCATTTTCCAGCTTTTTTTTAAGGTGTGGAGGAAACAGAGGCAAAGCAGGAACAGCATAAATTCTGGATCTGATTGGAGAAGGAAAGTACCTATCTTACCAATGTAATTTTTCAAGGTCTTGTCTGTGCAAAATGAGAGAAAAAGAAAGTGAAATTCTTTTTCTGGGCCCCTGGCTCATAGACATGCTCAAAGACATTTCTTCACAACTCTCTCTTTATGAAAAATGCCTCGGCATTCTGCATTTTTTTGGGTAGTAGTCGTTGGGAAAGGGCATTTCTTTCATTAATAATTTTTTATTAATAGGCCCACAGCCTTTCATGAGTCAGAATTCATTCCCCAGCCCAGGAAAGGGCAATGCCGTTTTTTAAGACCCGATTTCATAAAGGAAGAATTTGACTGACATCAATGCATTTCTTTCCCCCTGGCTTGCTGGGCTGAGCTGTTCTTTAGAACATCAACAGTCCTGTAAGTCTCCAAGTAATTAAAAATACTGCAGGGTGGAGGCTCCTGTTCTCACGTGTACTGAGGAGACTCAGCAGAGCTGCTCCAGCCAAGGTAAGTCCTTGAGGAGCAAAAAACTTCCCAAGGAAGAGATCTGGCTTGGACAAAGGTGGCCTTGGTTTGTTTTCCTGATGCTTTGGTAAGATTTTAGGGTGGGTAAGGCAGATAAAAGGTTAAGGATTGAGTTTTTAGATCTTGGTTTTACTGATGTAGATGCAGATAAATCCCAGAATCACAGGATGGGTTGGAAGGGACCTTGAAGCCCATCCAGTGCCGCAGCAGGGACACCTTCCACTGTCCCAGGTGCTCCAGCCTGGCCTTGGGCACTGCCTGGGATCCAGGGGCAGCCCCAGCTGCTCTGGGCACCCTGTGCCAGGGCCTGCCCACCCTCCCAGGAACAATTCCTGCCCAACATCCAACCCAAATTTCCCCTCTTGCAGTTTGAATCCATTTCCCCTCTCCCAGTTCCTGATCCAGAGTCCCTCACCAGCTTCCCCTGCAGATCCTGCGGGGTGCTCTGAGGTCTCCACACAACCTTCCCTTCTCCAGCCTGAGCATTCCCACCTCTCAGCCTGTCTCCAGTCCTTTCATCAACCTCATGGCCTCTTCTGGACCTGCTCCAAGACTTCCGTGTCCTCCTTGTGTTGGGGAGCTCATATTCCAGGTGCTCTGAGGTTTCCACACAACATTTTCTTCTCCAGCCTCAACATTCCCACCTCTCAGCCTATCTCCAGCCCCTTTGTCAACCATCTCACACAAACTCTGCAGGAAGGCTCCAGGGACACCTCCCTGGGGCTTTTCAGTGCTAAAGGGGTTTATAAAAAGTGCAGAGAGGGACTTTTTAATGGGTAGAAAACAACAGAACAGTGGTTTTACACTAAATAAAGGAGGGCGGGGCTGGAACAGATGTTTGGAAGAAATCCTTCACTCTGGGCCTGCTCCAACACTTCCACGTCCTCCTTGTGTTGGGGACCTCACATTCCAGGGGCCAATTTGTGCACACACACATTTTCCAGGCAATTTAGGAGCCAAAACACAGCCCAGCCTGGCCATCTCCTTATCTCTGCCCCTCCCAGAGGTGGCTCCTGCTGCCTCCAGCATGAGTTCATTTTTGCAGGAGCATCCCTTGGGACTTTTGCTCAGGACAAGTGTCCCCTGTCCCAGCACCCAGGGCCCTGGCTGTGCCTGTGACTCAGAGCACACACCCACGAGTGGCATCTGCAGGGCCTTTCATCTCCAGGACTCGGCAGAGCTTTTCAAAGGTTCACAAATTAAACCTGACAACACCTTTGCAAAATAGGTCTGGGCTGGTAACCCCACGTAGCAATTAGGGAAACTGAGGCATGCACTGGGGAGCTGGCAAATTTTTCAGCAAAATGAAAGTTTTTCCCCCCCTGAAATCGCTGTGCAGCCTTTTGGCTTTCTTTTACTTTTTATCTTTTGCATTCTCTTATTTTTCATCTTTTATATTCTCTTATTTTTCATAGTTGTGACCCCTCTAAGTCCTCATTCTTTTTTATGGATACCTCATGATGCTGCTGTTGGTTGTTTAGAATTTCATTTTGTTGTCACTGTACCAGAAAGTTTGGGTGTTTTATTAAATCATTTCCACTCTGCAACATCGCTGCACATGGTTGATGTTGGAAAACCTGTCACCCTGATTTTTTAAGTTTTTCTAAGCCTTCTGATGTTTACATTCTTGTTACAAACTTTCTCACACTCTTTATGTAAATAACTTATTGTTTTGATTCTTTTCTGGAGGAGGAGAAATTTGATGGGCTGTTGGTTTGTCCAGTGTCATTGGAGAGGTGGCACTGTCATCCTCCAATCCTCTGTCACTTTTGGAAATCTATAAATGTTGGAGTCAGAAATTGGAAGTCCCTTTTTTACCTTGAAAGGAGCAGCGAGTTCAGAAAACCAATCTCCCCAGGACGAAAAAGTGAAAGAAACTGGGTCCACTTCAAACTAAATAGAACAGAAACAGTTAAGCCAACCCCGGGGCACTCCTTTAGACAGGCTCCAGAGCAGGTTTTCAAACAGCAGTGAGTGATGAAGTCATGGGGAGTCAGGGACAATTAGCTCAACCAGCCCATGATTCACTGGCCCTGCTTCTCACAACAACTCTGAGCCAAGCAGGAGCAGAGAACCTGCCTGGTAATTGCCTGCTCCGTGCTCTGCCCACTAATCCACACAGCCTTGCACATCCTGCATATTTCCAGCCCTTTCTCATTTCTTCCACGTTCACATGGAATAAATCCCCGGCCCAGAAAATGCGACGCCGAGGTGCAGCCAGGGTGTTCCTGCTGCTGGGGAGCTCAGAGATCAGCCCAGCTGCCAGCTGGGGAGCGTTGGGCAACGGCAGGGCAGGACAGCAGCTGCCAGGGTGACACAGAGCTGGCAGAACGAGTCCAGGGCTCCCTGCTGATCACATCCAGCCGGGTTACTGGGGCTCTCCTGGCACAGAGGGCAGCTCTGCACACGCTCTGGGCTGTGATTTTGTGGTTTGGGGTGGAAGGGACCTTAAATCCCATCTCATTCCAGCCTTGTCATGTTCAGGACACCTTCCACTATCCCAGGCTGCTCCAACCTGGCCTTGGACACTTCCAGGGATGGGGCAGCCACAGCTGAGTGGCTCACCACCCTCTGAGTGAAGAATTTCTTCCAAACATCTGCTCCAGCCCTGCCCTCCTTTATTTAGTGTAAAACCACTGTCCTGTTGTTATCTACCCATCTAAAAAGTCCCTCTCTGAACTTTTTATAAACCCTCTTACTGGAAAGCCACAGGGAGGTGTCCCTGGAACCTTCCTGCAGAGTTTATGTGAGATGGACTCAACTTAGATGAGATAGACTTAACTTAGATGAGATGGACTTAACTTAGATGAGATAGACTTAACTCAGATGAGATGGACTTAACTTAGATGAGATGGACTCAATTTAGAGGAGGTGGACTCAACTTACATGAGGTGGACTCAACTTACTTAGAGGAGATGGACTCAATTTAGACAAGATGGACTCAATTTAGATGAGATAGACTCAACTTATCTGAGATGGACTCAACTTAGATGAGATGGACTCGATTTAGATGAGACAGACTCAATTTATAGGGCATAAAGTGAAGCTCAGGTGTTTGTGATGATTTGCCCACCAGCTGTGTGTCTCAGATTGGGGGATGAAGGGAAGGAAAGCTGAACCAACAGGATTCAGTAATCTGGGGGATAAATTTGGTTCAGTTCTGGTCAAGTCCTGCTCAGGATTTGGCTTCCTGCACCAAAATTTGGACTTTTAGGGTGCTGTGAGCATCCAAGGAGCTCCTCCAGGGTACCACAGAGGCCAAACACCCTGGCAGGGCTTAAACCAGGCCTGCAGGCTATGAGCAGGACCATGGGGAACGTTAATCATGGCAGAAGTGGCAGCAGGACACGAGTGCCCTGTTGTGTAAGAGCGATACTGGGTGAGGCACAGCAGTGCCAGGGTGTGACAGCACAGAGGATTTGTGCAGCCTGGGGGACAACCCCTTCCCAGGGCTTCTGCTGAGTCCGGAAAAGGGAAAAAACACAGCTCAGCATTAAATCAGAGGACAGACAGAGGGGAGTCTGAGTTAAAGGGCAATGCCAGATCAAAAAGGGTGAATTTACTCATTAAAAATCTAGATCTTACTCGTTAAAAATTTAGATTTTACTCATTAAAAATCTTAATCTGGGAATTAGGGGAGCACCCCAGGGGCAGAGGCCAGGCTTTGGAGCAGCCTGGGACCCCAAAGCCCAGGATTCTGCAGCCATCAACACATGGCAAAACTGTGCAGGGATCCTGCATGCCTTCCACGTGCTGTGGAAAAAGGAATACACACATAATTTACAATGAAATTTCTTCTTCTTCCCACCTTTTATATATATACATTTTTATATATTTTTTAAGTATAATTTTTTATTTATATATATTTATATATTTGTATATTTTTAAATATATTTTAATATATTTTTTATTTTTCTATTTTAACATATTTTTTATATTCTATATATATTTTTATATTTTTAAATATATATATTTTATATTTTTTAAATTTTTAATATAGCATAGTGAGATAAAACTTGGGATTTTCAATTAAGTTATTATTTTTCTGATAATTAATTTTTAGCTTATTAAGGAGAGAGAAGGTCTTTTTGTATTATAGGTATTTTGTATTATTTTTTATATTTTTTACATATTTATTTAGTATTATTTTTTTGGAAATATAGTTGAAGCTTTTTGTGTTTTTATGTCACACGTGGCACTGCTTGGAGAACATTTGTTATTTTGATTTTTTTAATGTATAGTGCTTTTATTATTGTGCATGGATTAGAGCTGCTTTTAGGGGTTTTTTTAAGGATGTTTTGTGTAGTTTTAAAAAAGTAACAGTTTTTTATTATTGGGACTCTAGTTGGTTTTTTTCTGTTAATTTCACTCGTTTTTTTTTT
The DNA here is from genome assembly GCA_035047745.1 of Catamblyrhynchus diadema. Taxonomy (NCBI): domain Eukaryota; kingdom Metazoa; phylum Chordata; class Aves; order Passeriformes; family Thraupidae; genus Catamblyrhynchus; species Catamblyrhynchus diadema. The sequence continues at coordinate 5,379,321 of JAWWMN010000088.1, read as the reverse complement.
TTAATTTATTTTTTGAGGCTGAGGGGTTATGAGAATAGAGACTTTATTTCTTTTTACAACTTTACAATATTTTTTTTGTTTAGTTGCATAACTGTGCAGGGATCCTGCATGCCTTCCACGTGCTCACAGGGCTTGTTGCACCACGCTCGCATTGTTTATAATTAATTAATTAAAGCTGCATTTCAAGGCTTCTTCTGGCTGCCTGCTGAGGCCAGGAAGGATCCCCCACACACACTTTGATGATTAATTTGGTTTCTGTGTCATTGAGTTTGGAGTTTTTGTTTTCTTTCCCACCTGGTTCTCACTGGAGCTTGGCCTGGTGCAGAGGGGGAGGTTGGGTGGAGCTGGCTGCTCCTCTCAGGTGTCTGCTCAGCACTAAAACCCCAAATCCAGCTCAGCACTGAAACCCCAAATCCAGCTCAGCACTGAAACCCCAAATCCAGCTCAGCCCTGCCTCCCACCCCTCTGAGCCTTCTCAGCAGTCAGATCCCACTGGAGGCTTTTCCAAGAGATAAAAGGACATTTGGGAGACACCAGAAAACCCCAGAGCTGACCCCAAAATCCAAGGCTTTGCCAACATCCAACATCCCCAGCTCCTCTCAGGGTCTGCTCAACACTAAAACCAGCTCCAAAGCTGGGGACATTTCTCAGTCACAGGGTGAATAATTGTCCTTGTTCCAACACGTTCTCCCATTTCACTTCCCAGGGGTTTGCAGAGCCAGAATTCCTCTGCACAGCCACACACCAGGGCTCAGCTCACTCTCCTTTGCTGGTGGCCTTGCTCCTCAGGGTTTTCCCCTCCTTTTCCTGATTTCCAGGCACCCAAAGCCCACCCAAAGCCTCCCCAGGTGCTGAGCTGGCTCCAAAGCAGGGCCAAAGCCACTGCTGGGGGTTTCTGTGCAGGATTTTCTCTGCTGGGATTGCTCAGCCCTGTCTCCCACCCCTCTGAGCCTTCTCAGCAGTCAGATCCCACTGGAGGCTGTTCCAGGAGGTGAAGGAACATTTGGGGGACACCACATGTGCTCTGAGCAGTGAAGGCACTGTAAAACCCCAGAGCTGACCCCAAAATCCAACATCCCCAGCTCCTCTCAGGGTCTGCTCGGTATTGAAACCCCAAATCCAGCTCAGCCCTGTCTCCCACCCCTCTGAGCCTTCTCAGCAGTCAGATCCCACTGGAGGCTTTTCCAAGAGATAAAAGAACATTTGGGAGACACCAGAAAACCCCAGAGCTGACCCCAAAATCCACGGCTTTGCCAACATCCAACATCCCCAGCTCCTCTCAGGGTCTGGTCAGCACTAAAACCAGCTCCAAAGCTTGGCTCAGCTCTAAAACCAGCTCCAAAGCTGGGCTCATCTGGGCTGGAAAAGGAGCATTGGGGATTTCCTGCCATCTGCTTTGGCTCCTTGGGTCAGTGGCAGTTTCCAGGCTCTGACTCTGGAGCTGGGATTTCATGGATTTCATTCCAAGTTCTGCCACCCAGACCTGGGAGATGGAGACTGCCCTGCTCCAGCCTGCCTGAAGTGCTCTGGGATCTTTGGGAACAAAGCAGGCTGCAAGAGAGGGAGATTATTTATGTGAAATTGATCATTTATAGAATCTCCTGCTTTGGCGGGGGCGGGGGGGCTGTAGAAGTCTTACAAAACATTCTTACAAAACATTCTGCTCTTTTAATTGTTGATTTATGCTTTATTTATCCTGCAGCTAGCAGAACTGACTGATTGAGATCTGGCTGCCCAAAAAGAGGTTTTATTTCCACAAAAAAGCTTTGGTCCTGAGGTGTAGCTGCTATCAGGGATTTCATGGATTGCATTTCAAGATCTGCCACTCGAACTTGGGAGCACAGGGAGGGGAGGAAGCACTGCCCCTTCCTCATCCTCCCCTGCCCTGTGTCCCTGCCCATGCCAGGCTGTGACCCTGGGTGGCTCAGGAGGGACACAGGCCCAGTTTCTGTCCCCAGGGCAGGGAGTGCTGCCTGCACAGCTCTCTGGCTGGACCAGGGCCTGCAGGGATGCTTGGCTTGGGATTGCCAAAGCCAGAGGATTTCACAGGATTTCACAGGAGGCTCAGCTAACGCCTGGCTGCCCTTTCCCCCCTCCCTGCCAGGCCTTGCTCTGCTGCCCTTTCTGCTGCTGCTTGCTCTGCTACTTTCTCCCCTGGCCGCACTCCCTGACCTCACCAGAGAGCTGGGCTTGGGCTTTAGGGACTTGGGGAGCAGCAGAGATGCCTGGAGAGGCACACAGGGAACCGTGAAGGGAAGGGAGAACCTTTACAGAATCACAGAATCCCCGGGTTGGAGGAGACCTTCAAGAGCATCGAGTCCAACCCAGCCCCAGCACCTCAGCTAAACCCTGGCACCCAGTGCCACATCCAGGCTTTGCTAAGCACACCCAGGGATGGTGACTCCACCACCTCCCTGGGCAGAACATTCCAGAACTTTATCATCCTTTATGTAAAAAACTTTTCCTGACATCCATGAAGGCTTTGGGTGGGCTTTGGGTGCCTGAAAATCAGGAAAAGGAGGAGAAAACCCTGAGGAGCAAGGCCACCAGCAAAGGAGAGTGAGCTGAGCCCTGGTGTGTGGCTGTGCAGAGGAATTCTGGCTCTGCAAACCCCTGGGAAGTGAAATGGGAAAACGTGTTGGAACAAGGACAATTATTCACCCTGTGACTGAGCAAGACAAATATCCAGCCATGTGTGAGCCTGCACGTGTGGCTCTTGATTTATTCTCTTCCTTCCCATTGTAAATACAGAATGAAAAAATAGTGCAGCAAGAGAAATACAAGGCAGGGGCAAGGGGGGAGAGAGCAGCAAGAGGGAAAACACTGGGAAAAATGACTGAAAAAAATCAGAGATAAATAAAAATACAAATACAAATACAAATAACAATAACAATAAAACTAAAATAAAAATACAAATAAAATTGAAATATAAATATAAATATAAATGTAAGTATAAATGTAAATATAAATATAAATGTAATTATAAATATAAATATTAAATATAAATATAAATATAAATATGAATATAAATATAAATGCGAAATCTAGATAAGAGCATGAACTTGGGGCCGGAAGCTGCCTTACTCATGGCAATAAATTGAGGATAAGGTGACAGGAGCTGAGGCAGGTGGAGGGTCAGGAGCAGACCTCAGGGAGGGTTTTGCATCCACCACTCTTACTCAGCAGCAGCAGCTCTGAGCTGCCTTGTCTGGGCTTGCAGTCCTGGGTCAGCATTATCCCTCTGCAGCCCAATCCCACCCTCTGGCTTCAGGGTGGTGGCAGCTGCCTGGGAAACAGCTCTGAGTGTGTCATTCCCCCTTTGCAGGGAAATCCAGCAGGATCAGCAGGCCAGCCCAGCGAGGCTGCTTTCCTCCAGGCAGCAGCACAGAGAGGGGGTTTGGTGTCTGGAATTTAGCTGGAAATGGGATCAGGTAGTCCTTGACACAGCTCCTCTTCCCAGCTCCCTCATCTGCCCTGCCTGCTCCGTGGTGGAGGCTTGGGAAGTTGTCACTCTGATTTTTTAAGGTTTTCTGAGCCTTCTGATGGTGACATTCTTGTAACGAACTTTCTCACACACTTTCTGTAAATAACTCATTGTTTTGCACCCTGATTTTTTAAGTTTTTCTAAATGTTTTTTTCTGATGTTTACATTCTTGTAATGAACTGTCTCACACACTTTCTGTAAATAACTTATTGTTTTGCAATCTTTTATGGAAGAAGAGAAATTGGATGGACTGTTGGTTTGTCCAGTGTCACTGGAGAGGTGGCACTGTCACCCTCCAATCCACTGCCACTTTTAGAAATCTATAAATGTTATCTATAAATCTATAAATGTTGGACTCAGAAATTAAAAACTGTCTTTTAACCTTGAGAGAGCTGTGTGTCAACGTCGTGTAAATAACTCATTGTTTTACATGCTTTTCTGGAGGAAGAGAAATTCGATGCACTGTTGGTTTGTCCAGTGTCATTGGAGGTGGCACTGTCACCCTCCAATCCACTGTCACTTTTGGAAATCTATAAATGTTGGAGTCAGAAATTAAACTTCCCTTTTCTTCACCTTGAGAGCAGTGGTGTGTCTGCTCGTGTTGTTTCGTGTCCTACAGTGACAGGAAGGGATCTGCAACCCAGCAGGAGCGTGTGGACACCAGCCCTGGCTTGCAGGGATGGGAGGGAAATTTGGCATCTGAGGGAAGCTGGATGGAAAATGTCTGATGTTTGCCTTGGAAAGGAGCTGAGCACGGCTCTGACGTCAGTGGCACTGAGCTCATGGTTCCTTCAGCACCTGTTTGTGTCTCTTCCAGCCCCACCATGGTGTGGCAGGGCCTTCAGCTCTCAGCCTGCCCCGGGGGCTCCATCCTGGACAGTTCCTGCAGCCCAAAGTCCCCCCGGCAGCCTCCACCATCCTGAGGGCTCTTTGCCTCCCTCCTGCCTGCTCTGCTGGCAGACAAAGCTCTTCCCATCCAGCAAAACAAAACTCTGAGCATTCTCCAGCTCCAGGAACCCCCAGCAGGACCTGGCTCCAAGTCAGGGCAGACAGTGAGGCTGTGGGTGGGACAGCAGTGACCACCTGCTGTACCCCTGTCTGTCCATCACTGTCTGTCCATCACTGTCTGTCCATCCCTTCTGTGCATCCCTGTCCATCCCTTCTGTCCATCCCTGTCTGTCCATCCCTGTCCATCCCTTCTGTCCATCCCTGTCTATCCCTGTCTGTCCATCTTTCCTGTCCATCCCTGTCCATCCCTTCTGTCCATCCCTTCTGTCCATCCCTGTCTATCCCTGTCTGTCCATCTTTCCTGTCCATCCCTGTTCACCCCTGCTGTCCATCCCTGTCTGTCCATAACTCTCCATCCCTGATGTCCATCCCTGCTGTCCATCTCTGTCCATCCCTGTCTATCCCTGTCTGTCCATCTTTCCTGTCCATCCCTGTCCACCCCTGCTGTCCATCTCTGTCTGTCCATCTCTGTCCATCCCTGTCCGTGTTGAGCACGGGCAGGGAACACCTGGAGCCTGGGCAAGGCAGTGAGCCCGGCCTGCCCTCCTGCCCAGCCCTCATTACATTAATTGCACTCAGCTTGGAGGCTCCATCGAGTCCCAGCTCAGCCTTGAGCGGCGTCCTGGGGCTGGCTGGCACCCAGGGAGGGGAGCCAAGGGGTGGAAGAGGTTGGGAGAGGAAACTGCAGCTCCCTTCTGAAGCAGGGAATGGCCTGGCCCTGCATGCCAGGGCTCCCTGGGGCAGTGCCCGGGCAGGGGGACACATTGGGGACACGCTGGGGACACATTGGGTGTCACATCTCTCTCCTGAGGCTTTGGTGCTTGGGTTCTCCTGCCCTCAGCACTCACATCCTGCCCGTGCAGTGAGGGAAAGTGAGCCACAAGCGGAGTTGTCCCTCCCAGGACACTTTTAGTGGCTTTTTTTCCTAGAGCAGGACCCTCTGAGCATCCACCCAGGCTGGACCCTCTGAGCATCCACCCAGGCCCCCCAGGCTGGTTGGGCAGCCCTGCTGACCTCCCAGATCCCTCCTTCCTGTTGTATTTGTGGGTTCCCAGATGAAGGGAGGAATGATGAATGTGACTCCATGTTCTCAGAAGGCTAATTTATTGTTTTATAATACTATATTATATTAAAGAATACTTAACTAAACTACACTAAAGAATACAGAAAGGATACAGACAGAAGGCTAAAAGGATAATAATGAAAACTCGTGACTCTTTCCAGAGTCCTGACACAGCTTGGCCCTGATTGGTCAATAAGTCAAAACAATTAATGTAAAACCAATCAAACATTCACCTATTGGATAAACCATCTCCAAACACATTCCAAAGCAGCAAAACACAGGAGAAGCAAATGAGATAAGAATTTGTTTTCCTTTTTCTCTGAGGCTGAGGAAGGGCACGGAGAGGGAAGATGAGGATGGAAAGGGGAGATGGAGAAGGGAGATGGAGAGCAGAAAAGGCCATGGAAAGAGGAGATAAGGATGCAGAGGATGCAGAAGGGAGAGGCTGGAGAGCTGTGCCAGCACAGGAGGTGCATGGGGCTGGCACCCCGCACAGGTGCCAGCCACTAGGTGTCCTCCCTGGCCCACGCACGGGTGTCAGGGGCCCCAAATAATCTGGGTGTGTTGGGAAGTCCCTCCAGAACCCTGCGGGTCAGTTTCTCTCCAGGGAGGAGAGATCTCAGGGCTTTGCTGCTCACAGTGACCCCCAGATGTGTCAGAAAGTCTCTTTTCCCAGCCCAGTGGTTGAAGAAGGAGTCAGAGCTCTTCAGTTCTCGGTCTCAAGGTTGTTTATTGTTTCTTATCTATAAAATTCTTTCTC
>JAWWMN010000088.1:5328451-5338586 GCA_035047745.1 Catamblyrhynchus diadema | reverse complement strand
GGTGAATAGAGAAAATAATATTCCTGGTGAATACAGAAGATATTCCTGGTGAATAGAGAAAATATTCCTGGTGAATAGAGAAAATAATATTCCTGGTGAATACAGAAGATATTCCTGGTGAATAGAGAAAATATTCCTGGTGAATAGAGAAAATAATATTCCTGGTGAATACAGAAGATATTCCTGGTGAATAGAGAAAATATTCCTGGTGAATACAGAAACTATTCCTGGTGAATACAGAAAATATTCCTGGTGAATACAGAAATTATTCCTGGTGAATAGAGAAAATATTCCTGGTGAATAGAGAAACTATTCCTGGTGAATACAGAAAATATTCTTGGTGAATTCTTCCAGGAAAATTTAAATTTAAAATAGATACAATTTAAATTTTACATAACTCCAGCTGAAGAGAGGGCGGCCCTTTGGGGCCAGCCCGGAGCTGCCGGTGGCTGCTGGAGGGAGAAATGAAATGTGGAGCTCTGATTCCCTCTAGTGTGGGGAATGCAGGGATGGCACCAGCACCTCCAGCGTTTCTCTGCTTCACCCACCAACATTTCACCCTTTACTGGGGCAGGGGGAGCAGGGGATTGTTCCCTGCCGTCTGTGGGGTTTTGTCTCTGATATTGGGGTTCAACCCAGCTCTGGGGCAGGCTGTGAGCAGGGTGGGGATGGATCCCAGGCACCGCTGTCCCTTCCCGCGTGTCGGGGATGTCGGGATGGAGTCGGGACCCATCCCAGCGAGCCCTCGTGGGTTTTAGTTTGGAATTCCGGGGCTCTGGAGCGGCCGTAGCCGGTGCAGTTCCCCGGCCTCCAGCAGTGGGTGCTGGCGGAGCGCGGCTGCGCTTCGGGATGTCGGGATGTCGGGATGTCGGGATGTCGGGACAGGGATGCTCGTGGTCCAGCCGGTCCCTGCAGGATCGCCGGATGTTCCCAGCGCTCCCAAAAACTAAAACTAAAAAAAAAAATAAAAATAAATTGGGGATTTTTGTAGCGTCTCGCTGCAGTTTGTGCCTCCAGGGCCCGTCCCAAGGCTGTATCCCATAAATCAGGTGCTGCCTGCAGAGTTTATTGCCCTCCAAGAGACACCTGGAGCAGTAGGAGAGGAAGGGCACGGTGCCTGCAGTGAGGAGGGGAGTGGATAGGTCATTGATGAGCACAAAAAAAAGAGAAAGAGCAGCGTGTTTGATGGTGTCTGGGAGTGATTTTAGCAGTGATCAGAGTAAAACCAACCCTGCCTTGCCTGATCATCTCATTTCCACTACAGAAAGTGGTGATGCTGTGATCCATCTCTTAATTTTCATAGGGAGGGTGTGTTATCTCAAAACTCGGGGCACCTAAGGGGATGGGCTTGGGGAGAAAACCACCTAAATATTCAATTTTTTTCCCCGCTGTTTCATTGAGCACAAAATAACAGCCAGAAAAGAGTTATTCACAGCTGCGTCTGGGGCCAGGAGAGGGCACTGGTGCCCTGCCCGTGGCCGGGACAGCATCCCTGCCCGGAGGATGCCCGGGATTCCTGCCCGGCTGGAGATGCCGCCGGCAGAGCCCTCCTGGTGGGCTCTGGAGAACGGGAAAAGCGCCAGGAAGAGCAGGGAGAGGTGAGAAACTCCTGCTTGGTGAACAAAAGCTGCTCTGATGTGGGGGAAGGAGAGCTCCCGTGGTCTCCAGCCTTTCAAGCTGGCCGGGAGCCACCAGCAAATAAATTCCTGTTTGACGCAGTGAAGGCACCCGATCACGTCAGGCTTCGGGATGGGGAAAACCCAGAGAAAAACACACGAGAAGAGGGCGGCAGCTGCCCAGGAACGCCGCAGGGCCCGGTGGCTGCAGGGGTGGCAGCAGTCCAGGAGCTGCCCGTGCCAAGCTGGTGCCACCTCGCTGCTTCCTGGAGGCTGAAACCTCCCCTGCCCTGGAAAGAAATGTCAGGGCGAGCCGGGAACCCCCAGCTCCCCTCCAGTTTTTCCTCATTAGGGTTTGGCTGAGCTCCTCCGCCCTGTCCCGGGGATGTCCTCGCTGCCCATGCCGCGGGCCGGGGCTCTGCAGGTGAGGCTGGAGATCCTGCCCGCCCACCCATCCCTTGGGAGAAACCTGTCTTTCCAGGGAGGGAGAGCGGCGTGTGGGAAAGCCGAGAGCCCTGGAACGCGAATTACCCGGCCGGAGAGAGATGAATGTGCGATAGCTCGTACCTGGCAGCTACTAATTGAGCGTTAACGCTTTCAGCAGCTCGGTACTGTCACACCGGTGTCCCCAGGGCTGCCGGGGTCACCAGGGTGGCACCTGGCAGGGACAGGGAGCAGCTCGGTCCCTGTCACACAGCGCAGGCTCTGGCCTCTGGCTCTTTCTGCAGAAGAAGCCAGCGTTAGGGGATTTTTTCTTGCCTGGCTTCCCTGGAAGTATTTACTTTTATTCCTGCGTATTTACTGCAGGAATTTATTTGAAGCAGCAGGGGTAAGGAGGAAGAGGCAGAGATGGAGCACATCAGGAGAGCGGGGTCTCCATGTGCCAGCCTTTATCTTTACTATTTATTATTTAACCCCGCTCTTTATCTCCAGCCAACACAGGTTTCTTTGATGCTTTTCACTTTCCTTTTTCGTGCTGCTTCACTCAGCATCGAGGTCCAGCCCAGCCTGAGAGGACACAACACCCCAGGATTACCAGAGTGACCCAAGGAAATGGGGGTGTTTAGCCTGGAGAGGAGGAGGTTCAGAGGTGACTTTATTGCTCTCTACACCTTCCTGAAGGGAGGTTGCAGACCCCAGGCAGCACTGACAGAACCAGAGGACACAGGCTCAAGCTACATCAGGGAAGGTACAGGTTGGATATTGGGAAAAAAATTTCACCGAAAGAATAATAAAGCACTGGAATGCTCTTCCCAGGGAGGTGGTGGAATCACCATCTCTGGATGTGTTTAAGAAAAGACTGGACATGGCACTTGGTGCTATAGCCTAGCTGAGGGGTCAGGGCATGGGTTGGACTTGATGATCGTAGAGGTCTCTTCCAACCTCATCATTCTGTGATTCTGTGAAATTTCTGTTCATTCACTGGCACACCCGCCCTGGGGGCAATGCCCACCCGGAGGTGCTTAGGGCCAATCCAACCCAGCCTGAGAAGACACAACGCCACAGAATGACCCCAAACCTCTGTTCCTTCACTCGCCCACCTTCCTTCGGGGCAATGCCCACCCGGAGGTGCTCAGGACAGGTCCAGCCCAGCCTGAGAAGACACAACACCACAGAGTGACCCCAAACCTCTGTTCCTTCACTGGCACACCTGCCCTCAAGGTGCTGCCCACCCGGAACGGCTCAGGGCCGGTCACAATGCCACAGAGTGACCCCAAATCTCTGTCCCTTCTCTCGCCCACCTTCCCTCGGGGCAATGCCCACCTGGAGGAGCTCAGGGCCGGTCCAGCCCAGCCTGAGAAGACACAACACCACAGAGTGACCCCAAAGCTCTGTTCTTTCACTCTCACACCTTCTCTCGGGACAATGCCCACCCAGAGGATCTCAGTGCCCAAAGGGGGCACGGGCAGGGCTTTGGGGCAGGTGCTGCGGGTGCTTCCCGAGCTCTGCCGAGGGCGGAGCGGTTCGGAGCGCCGCTCTTTCCTTCCTGCCCTCCTTCCCACCCCACCCCGCAGCCTGGCAGCGCTGCAGGGACTCATCCATCCCCCAGTTACTAATATGCAAATGGCAGCGTTTGCATGGGCCTGACGCCAGGCTGCTGGGTGTCAGGGCACCCGAGGGAGCCGGAGGTGGGGCGAGGCGTGGCAGCGCCGCATGCTCACCTGGCCCTGCATGGCAACAGGCAATGGAGCTCTAGGTGCCTTGGGCTGCGGACCCACGGCCGCTTCCAGAGGCAGCGGGTGGCAGAGGAGGGAGGGCAAACTGGCAGCCCCTGGCAACCTGGGGCTGACGGCAGGAGGCTGGGCACACCGCGGATTTCCCCCCGCCGGCAGGATGGTGAACCTGGAGTCCGTGCACGCAGGTAAAGGGCACGGAGCGCAGCGCGGAGCGGCCGGGGCCGTGGGATCGGGCAGGAAATGGGGTTGATCCCATTGCCGTGACCTTTCCTCGCTCTTTTCCCTCCTCTTTTCTCCCGCTGGTGAGGTGCCCACATTCCTGCCGGGGGATGGATGCTGCCCGGATCTGTTTAGGGGGCTGCCAAGCCATGCCCACAAGGTGGGAGCAGCCCCGGCGGGGCCAGGGAGCTGCGCAGAGGGCTCTTGAGTGCCTGGAAAATGAGAATTTAGTGCCTGACCTGTGCGTCCTGTCATTGGGACGGGGCTGGGAGGAGGGAGAAGGGATAAACCCGCGGAGGGATGCGGCAAGGCTGGAGGGAGGTGTGCGAGAGAGAGATGGGACACGCGATGAAAGGAGAAAAGTTCGTGACAAAGAGGGAAAAGGAGGGAGAAATGAATGAGGAGGGAGCCGAGGGAGGCTGGGTTGAGTCAGGAATGAATGAGCAGCGAGACTCAGGGGCTGTTTCCGGAGGGATGAGCTTCTCACATCCCCCCTGAGCAGCCCCTGCCCTGCAGCGAGCTGGGAACCGGAGCAATCCCTGCCCCGTCCCGCGGAGCTGTGCTGAGCCCCGGCTCTCCCTGCCAGAGCTCCATCCCTGGGCACAGAGCTGGGGGTGATGCTGGATCTGAGCAGCCAGACCCCGAGAGAGCGCCATGCTGCCTGGGCAGGCAGTGGCAATTTTGGGGTACAGAAGCCACATTAGTGATTTTAGTCCTGGGCTTTGTGCAGCACAAAGCTCTGCTGGAAAGGAGGATGCATCCATCCCTGGGGTACCCCTGTGGGAGTCCTGCTCCTCAGGGCACACCTGGGGGGTTTGTAGCCCCTCCACAAGCCCTGCCTGCCCATGGGCTCTCAGACAGGCCTGCAGGGCAGGTGCAGCAATGGCACCACCTCAGCCAGGCTCAGCGCTGGGACAGAGGTGGCCAAAGCCTTTGCTCCACGGCCCCAGCCTCTGCAGGGCTCTGGGATGCCTCTGTGGGCAGCCTGAGTGGGCTGGGAGCCCTGGCCGTGAGGAGAGGCTGCTGAGGATGGTCTTGGCTCCGGGTGTGAGCCTGGCTGGTCAGAGAACCTGCTCTGGGTGTGCTGGGGTTGGTGTCTCTGGGGGATGTGACCCCTGCAGGCTCCAACCCACCCATCCAGCCATCCAATTCAGATGGACACCCCCTCAGCTTTTCCCTTTTCATGGGAATTTTAACTGTTTCCAGACTTGTTGGAGGGGGAGCAAAAACAAAAGGTAAAAAATGACCCACCCGCCCATCAAATTCAGATGGACACCCCCTCAGCTTGTCCCTTTCCAAGGGAATTTTAACTGTTTGCAGACTCGTTTGGGGAAGGGGGATGGCAAAAAAAAAGGTAAAAAACGACCCATCCACCCATCCATCCATCCACCCATCCACCCATCCACCCACCCATCAAATTCAGATGGACGCCCCCTCAGCTTTTCCCTTTTCATGGGAAAAAAAAAAAAAAAAAAAAGACTGGATCTGGCACTTGGTGCCATGATCTAGTTGAGGTGTTAGAAGATGGGTTGGACTCGATGATCTTAAAGGTCTCTTCCAACCTAGAAATTCTGTGATTCTGTGATTTTAACTGTTTCCAGACTCGTTGAGGGGGGCAAAAAGGAAAGGTAAAAAACAACCCAGCCACCCATGCAGCCCCCCAGGCTCGTGGGTGACCCTTACCTCCCAGGGACATTCCCCAGCTGGATCCTGTCCCTCTGTCAGGGTTGGTGGCATCACCCCCAGGCTGGCTTTGGAGCTGGGGCTGTGCTCCCACTGCCCCTGATCATCCCCCCGTGCTGGCACAAAGGCTGGAGCTTTCAGGAGTCCTTTGGAGCCCAGCACGATGGGAAGGGATTTTTTTCACCCCTCCACAAAATCAGTTCAGTTTTGGGGTCCCTGAGCAGCTTTGAGGCCCCTCTGTAACCTTTATGCACAGCTGAGCTCAGCTTTAACCCCAGTTTTTATCTTGGAGGTTTTCTCCAACTTTAATGATTTTAGGAGAAGACTTGAGGGGTTTTGAGGCCCCTCTGTAACCTTTATGCATAGCTGAGCTCAGCTTTAACCCCAGTTTTTATCTTGGAGGGTTTTTATCCAACTTTAATGATTTTAGGAGAAGACTCAGCCCCCGAGGAGGTCTGCCATGCCCTCACACCCTCCTCTCTGCTGAGACACTTCCCTGCTGGCTACCACCACCCCCTCCCGGGGCATTTTGGATATTTCACCTCCCTGGATATTTGGAAATTTTGGATATTTCACCTCCCTGCAGCCTCCAGAGGGGCTCAGGCACCCAAAACCTGGGGGTGATGCTCCCAGGCAAGCCCAGCTCCCCCTCGTCCAGGAGCAGATTCCCCTTTTCCAGCCATCAGGCCGGCTCGCCCAGCAGCCACGGGCAGCCTGGGAAAGGCTTCATTTGCTGACAGCGTTTGTTTCAGCACAAATAGAGATGCAGATATGTCCTGGAGAAGTGTCTGCACGGGCAGAGCTCCTTTGGTCTGGCTCAACCACCCCGCCTGCCCCTGCCCCTGCTCTGTTTGGGAGCTGGGGCAGAGCAGCACATTTTTAATATGGCCCAGGCCACACTGGCGGCTCCTAATAGGGCTGTGGTTTACACTTAGGCTGTCCTAAGCTGGGTTATTTTTCCCAGAGAGGTTTTATTTATTTATTTTTTATTTATTTTCCAAGCCTGATTATCCTGTGTGTATTGCTAAGCTGGCAAAGCTGTGTGGAAGGAGCTGGCCTGCCAGGCTGCCCTGTCTGAAGGTGTTTTTTAGGATGGAGCAGGGGTCAAAGCTGGGTTTGAATCTCTCTGGTTGCACTGGAAGGGGTTTGGGTGCAATTAGATTAGAAAATAATTGCTCTGTGTGTCTGCTCCTTGTTCCCAAGGATGCCTTGGAGGGTGCTGGGGCTGTCCTGTCACCCACAGGCATACAAAATCTGTATCCCTATAGATACAGGTTACAAAAATCCTAAATACAGATCCAGAATACAAAATCTGTCCTAAACCTTAAACCTCTCAGATCAGCAGGCAGAATTTTCCTTTTCTTCCTGCTTATTTTTCCTTTTTTATTTTCTTTTCCCTACAAGGTATTCAAACTGTAGTAACTTGTGCACATTTATAGGGGGTTTTTGAATCTCACTGAAAATAAAATTCAAGGTATTCAAACTGTAGTAACTTGTGCACATTTATAGAGGTTTTTTTGAATCTCACTGAAAATAAAATTCAAGGTATTCAAACTCTAGTAACTTGTGCACATTTATAGGGGGTTTTTGAATCTCACTGAAAATAAAATTCAAAGTATTCAAACTGTAATAACTTGTGCACATTTATAGGGGGTTTTTGAATCTCATTGAAAATAAAATTCCTATGCATGGGAATCCCAGGGCATCTCTTATCTCCCAACTGCAGGAGGAGGGGATTTACCTGGTGGATAACATGTGATATGCAATCAAGTTGCAGCAGCAATTCCTCCTTCTCTCCCCACCCATCCCAGTTTTTAATGGCAGAGGGTGTGGGGGTCACTCCTGCAGGAGGGACTGAGCTTTTCATGCTCTGCTTTTCTGTCTGTCCTTCCTCAGCTCTGTCTCAGCTGCTCCAGCTCTCTCTCTCTTGGGAATTAAACATTTGCTTTCCCTAATTTTATTTTTTTTTTTAACAAGCTTTCAAGCTTTTCTCACCAAAGGAAGCACCCAAATTTCTGCAGGCTTTTAGATTTTTTTCTTCCTCTATTTTATGAGAACTTGCCTTTTTTTTTTTAATACTTTTTGGCAGTCGGCAAAACTTTGTGCTTTGTAGATTGCCTAAGTTAGGGTCCCTTGGCAGTGGTACAAGACAAGAAGATGTTTATAGCTGATGGTAATTACTCTTCCTGCAGTAGAAATGCTTAGAAGCCCCACTAAACGTTCATGTCTTAATTGCAGAGAGTTTATTTGAAGGGGAAAGAAAAAAAAAACCCCACAACCCTTTTCTCCCTCTTTTTTTTCCCCCTCACTCCTTAATATAATTTAAAGAAAGGAAGTTTCTGAAGTATGTGAAAGTTTCTGTGCTCTGGTATAAAATCCTGATTTTTTTTTTTTTTCTACTTTTATTCATTTGCTGGAGAAAGTTACAGACTTTCAACTTGATCAAAGCTATGAAATCTTGGCCAAAAAAGCAGATTATCTGCTGTTTGCACACGAGGGCAGCTTTGAATATGGGAGAAGAAAACCTGCACACACACACACACACACACACACACACACACAAAGCCCTGCCTGTTTTGGTGGGAGCAAAAGAGGGAAATGGGGATAAAAATCCAACGGGGCTGCTCTCTTCTGTTTGGGAATAACAAAAGGTGGATCTGGGGAAGAGGAAAAGGGTTTGCATGGTGCTTTTAGGTGGCTTCCACCTGCCTTCCCTACCCCGGCAAAACCACAGCAAACACTGGCCCAGCTTCCCCGCTGTTGTTATTCCCCCATGCAAATGGGGAGAGTCTGTGGCCGGGATTGGCTGCAGGAAGCACATGCAAATTACTCAAATAATAAAAAATTACCTCCTTTTTTACCTTTTTTTTTTTTTTTTTGGTCCCCTGCGACAAGTCTGGAAACAGTTAAAATTCCCGTGCAAAGGGAAAAGCTGAAGGGTGTCCATCTGAATTTGAATAGAGATCCCCTCTTCTCCCACCTCTGTATCCTTGGCCTCTGTTAACTGAAGT
The DNA here is from genome assembly GCA_035047745.1 of Catamblyrhynchus diadema. Classification (NCBI taxonomy): domain Eukaryota; kingdom Metazoa; phylum Chordata; class Aves; order Passeriformes; family Thraupidae; genus Catamblyrhynchus; species Catamblyrhynchus diadema. The sequence continues at coordinate 5,329,880 of JAWWMN010000088.1, read as the reverse complement.
TGACCATTCCCACCTTTTCTTGCAGCTGTCCCCGAAGGAGAAAGTGGCCCCGGGTGTGGTGGCAGTCATCACTTCAAGGGTAAATGACAAAATTTCTTGGCCTGGGCGAGGATGGGGGGGAAATGCAGGGGACAACACTTTGGGGCAAGGCAGATCTTGGGTGGCTTTTGGGGATTGTGAACACCTGTAAGTGACAAAAACAAGAGAAATAAAGTACAGACAGAGGCAGTGGGGAAAACCAGTTGGGTTTGAGCCATCTTGAAGGGCAAGGGAAGGATTTGGGAGAAAGCTGGAGGGATCCCCATCTCTGCAGGGCCAGGAGGTGCTGTCCCAGCCAGAGCACCACAGCAGGTTTGGGAAGCCTGACCAGGGCTGGGGAGCTCCCAGTGCTGAATCCACCCCTCTATCCCGTGGGTGAGGAGGGATGAGAAGGGTGAAAACCCCAAAACCCCCCCAGCAAACCGGGGAGGGGGCACAGGAGTGAGGGGGGGCTGCAAAGAGCAACAGGAGGGAAAGTGCATCCTCAGAGCTGATGAATATTCTAGCGCCTGGATGTTGAGGAATCAGAAATTTGAAAGTCTGATGGTTTATTATAATTACACACATTCATTTGTGCTGTTTAGTGGAAGCCACATGTGCCTGTTTCCTGGGACTGTGACCTGTTATTAAAATCAGTTGTGCCTCCTTTTCCAGAGATCAAGATGAGCGGGGATGCTGCAGATTCCACAGACTCCCGGCACGAGCCTGACCAGGTGGAGCCAGGTAAGGAGGGTCTGGGGTGGCAGGGCCACGATGGGAGGGGAAACAAAAGAAAAAATAACAAAAAAGGGGAATGTGGGTGCTGGAAGTTTCTCTCCCGTGCTTTTTCCGGGCTCCTGTTGCCGCTCTTGCAGCCTGGCAGTTGATCAGGAATGTGCTCTGGGCTAGGATTGCGTTGGTATCTTGATCAGCCATGCAAGATCCCTCCTGTGTGACAGCAGCGAATCCCAGAGTGCCTCCCCCATGTCCTCAGCGGGTCTGACATGGAAATTCACTCACAGAGTGCCTCCCTAACGTCCTCAGTGGGTTTGAGGTGGAAATTCATTCACAGAGTGCCTCCCTAACGTCCTCAGTGGGTTTGAGGTGGAAATTCACTCACAGAGTGCCTCCCTAACGTCCTCAGTGGGTTTGAGGTGGAAATTCACTCAGAGTGCCTGCCCCAATGTCCCCATCAGGTCTGAGTTTGAAATTTGCTCAGAGTCCCTCCCCAATGTCCCCAATGGGTCTGATATAGAAATTTGTTCACAGGGTGCCTCCCTAACGTCCTATGTGGATTTGAGGTTGAAATTCACTCACAGAGTGCCTCCCCAATGTCCCCAGTGGGTTTGAGGAGGAAATTCACTCACAGAGTGCCTTTGCAATGTGCTCTGTGGGTCTGACATGGAAATAT
>JAWWMN010000088.1:5293124-5309117 GCA_035047745.1 Catamblyrhynchus diadema | reverse complement strand
TTTCCACACTCCCTGCTCTCCAGAGCTGGGAGGGGAAATGTCCCCCTTGAAATGAAGCTCACAGATTTTTGTCCCCCTTGAAATGAAGCTCACAGATTTTTGTCCCCCTTGAAATGATGCTGACAGGTTTTTTCCCCCTTGAAGTGAAGCTCACAGATTTTTGTCCCCCTTGAAATCATGCTGACAGGTTTTTGTCCCCCTTGAAATGAAGCTCACAGGTTTTTGTCCCCCTTGAAATGAGGCTCACAGGTTTTTTCCCCCTTGAAGTGAAGCTCACAGGTTTTTGTCTCCCTTGAAGTGAAGCTCACAGGTTTTTGTCCCCCTTGAAGTGAAGCTCACAGGTTTTTGTCCCCCTTGAAGTGAAGCTGACAGGTTTTTGTGCGAGCAGAGCTGGGCAGGGTCTGCCCCTGCTCCCTACCCAAATGTGCCAGGCACTCTTCATGCCAGCAAAGGGCTGACCTTGCAGGACAGGCTGTCATTTGTTTATCAAACCTGTCATTATCATCCATCACATCAATCTGAAGCTGATCTGGCTGGGAGATTTGACAGAGTTTAGGACAGACAGGCAGGCTCTGAGGTGCCTGAGCAGGGCCTAGCTTCAGTTTTACTGCTGGTTCTTTATTCCTGTTCTTTGCTGCCATTGGTTCACCCCAATCAGGGGATGGAGTAGGGATATGGATTTCCAACAGGCTTCCTAGAAAGCCTTTCCAGCTGGGTCTGTTACAATTTCTCCTTTCTAAAACCAGGTCAAGCATCCTGTGTGTTCCTGCCCTGCTCTCTCAGGAGGTGCTGAAGGGGTTCCCTCCCCTCAGGACCTCCTTGTCTAACTCCTCTCCCTGCTCTGTTCATGTCTGACAGTCCTTGCTCAAAGAAACTTTAATTTTGGAGGTTTGTGTGGGATCTCACAGGAGGTGCTGAAGGGGTTCCCTCCCCTCAGGACCTCCTTGTCTAACTCCTCTCCCTGCTCAGTTCATGTCTGACAGTCCTTGCCCAAAGAAACTTTAATTTTGGAGGTTTGTGTGGGATTTCCAGCAGCTGCTTTGAGGCAGCAGGGTGAGTTATCTCAGGGCTCCACAGCTGATGTCCTGTAGGCACACGATGTGAGAGATTCAAAGTGGGCAAACTGCACCTGAGATGTGAAAATCCCTTTTCGGTGCCATTAATGAGCGCCCTGACCTCGTTTGGTACCTTCCACCCACACGTCTGAGGGCTCTTTGCTAATGGGCTCAGCATCCCTTGGTGCCTCTGCGAGGTGAGGGGGTGTCCTGCAGACGCAGCCTGGCTTTTCCCAGGGATGCTGAGCTCTGTGATTGCAGCAGGGGATGCTTCGTGGGCCCCTTGCCCCTGGATATTGGGCTGGATTGAAACCCAGGGCCCTGCTCAGAGCTGGGTTCTGGACTCCCATCCTCTGATTCATCGTCTTGTGCTCAACCACAGACAAGTTCTTCCTCCCCTCCATCCTTTTGAAGGCGCTCAGAAGGGCCCAGCTCGCTGGGTAGTTTGTTATTAATATCTGGGATGCAAAACTCCCTGCGCGTTTAATTTCACTGCACTAGGGCTTCCCTCCCCGCCGGGGATCTCTCTCATCATTTTTCATTCTGCTCCCTGTTCCCACCTCCCCCTGATCTCATGTGCTCCCTGGATGTCATTGCTGTTCCTGCTTGGGTAGCTCAGGTTTCAGTCTGCCCTCCACATTTCCATCCCAGTCCTGTTTTGCCCTCCTCTCAAGGGGAGGTTCACATCCTGCTTCCTTCTCCCCTCTGGGGATCAATTCAGATTTCACTCTCTCTTCTCCCCGTTGCCCCAGGGCATCAGCCTAAATCTTGCATCTGCTTTTCATCTCTTGAGCCTCCCCTGGCTGGAAATCAGGGCCTGACACTGGATCTAAGCCCAGCTCTGCCCTGGCCTTTCCCTTTTGAAGTCTCCCTGCTCTGTCCTAGGGACAGGCTGATTGCATAAATTTGTTTGTGTGCGGGTTCCTCGTTGAGATGCAGCCCTTTGGGAAAGCATCAGAGAAAGCCCTGGCTCCAGGGAAAGTCCTCAGTACCTAAATCTGGCCCTGCTTTGCTTAGGACAGATATGCAGAGGAGCCCCTTCTTCAGGCTGGGTTTGTTCTGAGTTTGCTGGGAATGAACTCCCAAACAGGCCAGGGAAATTGTGAGGGAAAGGGGGATGCAATTAGGAGCGAGGATTTGGCCTTTTTAATTGTTTTTCTCAGGAGGTGGACTGAAACCACTGAATTAATTTGTTGACAGCATCCCAGAGTTGGCTGCATTTTATCTGTTCTTTAACATCCAGCTGCAGTCCTTTCCCAAACTCCTGCTCTCCTGCTTTTAAAGGGCAAACTCCATTTACAACGTGGTTCCTACACCTGTTTCCTTGGCAAAACACCTGGTACAGCTGCTCCAGATCTGTCTGAGAGGGAGAGCCAGAGATCTTTGTGCAAACTCCCTGCTCATCCTTCAGGAAACGCTTTCTGTGCTCACCAGGGACAAGCCCCAGTTTCGTGGATCTCTCTGCAGGGTCACAAAACTTGTTTTCCACGCCAGAAACTCAGCCCAGGGCAGGGCTGTCACAACCCAGGTGGCCCAGCACCTTTTTTGAGGGCTGAGTGGCACGAGCTGCTGTGCTGGATGTGACTCCCAGGGAGTCACCACTAATGAGGAGAAGGACTCGGAGTCCTTGGAGCCCTTTCATCTGCTGAGCTCCAAGAATTCCCCCCAAACCTGCACCACCCAGCCAGGGTGGGGCTCTGTACCTGTCCTGCACCAGCACAGCAGGAGGAAGGTGATGTGTTCCCAGCAAGATCTCTAATTTTGGACATCCAAGGGCACTTTCTCCCTCCCCAGAGGTGCTCCTGTGGGATCAATGGGTTTATCCAGCATTTTCTCCCTCCTCAGAGATGCTCCCTGTGGGCTTATCCAGCATTTTCTCCCTCCCCATAAGTGTTCCCTGTGGGATCAATGGGTTTATCCATCAGGGACCCTCCTGGCTGCTTCCCCAGCCTGTGGAATTCACATGGGTTGGGAGCAGAGAGCTGGCTCTGAGCTCCCCCAACCCTTGGACTTCATCGCCACAGCCAAAATGAAACCCTGTGTGATGCTCTCCCATCTTCTCCCTCACTCTCCCATCTCCCTCACTCTCCCTTTCTCTTTTAATTGCACTTTTTGGTGTGGTTATTGCCATCTTCTCCTGCTCTTCTCCTGTCCCATCTCCCAGTGCCAAAGTGCCAGGGACCAGCAGGAGAAGCCTGTGGAGCTGGGATGGAGCCAGCCCCAGCCTTAAAATGTGCTGGGGAGTGTGTCCCCACTAAGGGCAGTGTGGGCACTGTCCCCATGGGTGACTGATCCAGGGATACCCACACAGAGCCAGGTGTTCGCATTTGTCACTGCCATGGGCAAGAGATGCATGGAAAAAAATAAAATAAAAAAAAAAAAGGATATTTTTCATGCAGGGCAGATTCTCAGCCCAGAAAATCCCAATAAGGCAAATTTGGAGTGGAGCAGGAACGTGCTTGGGCTCCAGGGGACCTGTGTGAGCTTGCAGGAGGGCAGGGGAGAAGCCATGGAGTGGTGTGTGTGAAATCAGGGTGATAAGGAAAGGGGCAGGGATGCAGCCCAGGGTGGGAGCAGAGCAGATAAGCACGGAGGTGTAGGCAGAGGTGGAGTTCTGGAGAGGTTTGGGAGTTGGGCAAGTGAAATGTGGAGAGAGAGAGGGAGATAGAGCTGCAGGGAGCAGTGCTGCAACCCATGGGGAGGCTGGGGGACTCCTGGCAGGGAGACAGGGCAGAAATCCCAGCCTTGATGGTGGGAAATGATGCTTCATCATAAAATATTCAAATTAAGATGCCTCAAACATTTTTTCAATTTTACAGTGATCGAATACTTGCTTTTTTTGGAAATCAGATTCCACGAGTTATTTTTAAATAATTACGCGAACCAAATGAATTCCCAAAATTTTAGGCCAAGTTTTAAATGTGTGTTGCATCACACGCAATGGAGTTATGGGTGGACCATGGAGTGATGGTGAATAGTTATGCCCTCCTGGCATCCAGTCACAAGTGGAGTTCCCCAGAGCTCAGTACTGGGGACAGTTCTTTCCAATGTCCTTATCAGTGATCCGGGTGACACGATTGAGCGCACCCTCAGTCAGCTGGGAGGTGACACCAAGTTGGGTGGGAGTGAGTGTTCATCTGCTGGAGGGCAGGAAGGCTCTGCAGAGGGATCTGGACAGGCTGGATCCATGGGCAGATCCCATTTCCCATGCTTTGAGTGGAGGTTGTGGCCACTGTGACCAAGAAAATGGCATTTCCTGTTAAATGCTCCCAGTTTGGGATGCCCACAGGGAAGGTACCACGTGCCTGGGTATCCCTGCTGAGAGGGAGGTGCTGTAAGTTGATTTTTCAGTGTTTTTCCAGCAGTTCTGTGCCCCTGGGAGCACCCAGAGGCTCTGAGCCCCCCAGGTTGTGGGGCAGGACCCTCCAACCTGGAGAGGTTTGGGAGTTGAGCAAGTGAAATGTGGGGAGAGAGAGGTGCAGGGAGCAGTGCTGCAACCCACGGGGAGGCTGGAGCTGGGGGAGTCCTGGCAGGGAGACGGGGTAGAAATCCCAGCTTTGATGGTGGGAAAATCATTTCCCATGCTTTGAGTGGAGGTTCTGGCCACTCTGACCAAGAAAATGGCATCTCCTGTTAAAGTGTTCCCAGTTTGGGAAGGTACCACGTGCCTGGGTATCCCTGCTGAGAGGGAAGGTGCTGTAAGTTGATTTTTCAGTATCTTTCCAGCAGTTGTGTGCCCCTGAGAGCTCTGTGGGGTCCTGGGCAGGACCCTCCCACCTGAGCAGGTGTCACCCTGAGCGTGGCCAGGCAGGGCAGGTGCTCTTCCCACCTCTGCTGTGGTTCTCCTCTCCCTGTGCCACAGCTGATCATCTGAGGTTCAGCACAGCAAGGGGGGGCTTCTCTCTCTTCCCTGTTTGTTTGGAAGCAAAAATTCCAGGGAAGAGCTGTATCAGAGAGCCCACAAGAGCTGCCTGTGGTTCTGTTTGTTTTCTCCTGTCGAGTGTGCAGCTTGGTTGCTGCTAAAGTTTTGCCTTCCCACCCCTACTTTGACTCCAGCACCACCATTTCCATCCCAAGCTGAAGCTGAGGCTAAACCCTATCAGATCTCACCTCAATTAATAAACTCAAAGGCCTCGTGGAGGGCCATGCAGGTGTGCTGAGGTTTGGGGTTGCATTTGAATTTGCCGTGGCTGAGCTTTAGGACAGTTTGGGAGTTGATCCCACGCTGAATTCCTCTCTGTCACGCTGACCGCTTCCAAAAATCCCCGGCCTTCAGTGGGATATAAACGTTGCAGGGTGAATATCGTGGCACTGACATAAAGGTTTTCTGCCTTCTTTCCAGGTGGCTGTTAAGCCCTGCTGTATGTGCAGGATAGTACATGTGGAAATAGTAATTGCAACCCCATTATTATTATTATTATTATTGCCATAATTTATTATTAGTGTGTTTTTTATTTTATGGGGCCCACGTGTGCGGGTAATTCACGGCGGAGCGCTTACGCCATCCCAAGGTGGGAAGGCTCAGAGAGCTGCAGGAGCCTTAGATCCAGCTTAATTCCTGTTTCCAGCTTAAATCCTCCTCCCTGAGCCCCAGGCAAAGGGTTTTGGGGCAGCTGGAGGCAGCCCCAAAAGTGCTGAAGAGCACTTTGGGGTGACTCAAAGCGTTTTGGGGTGACTCAGAGCTGTTCCTTCTCACCATCCTTCTCTGGGTGCTCCAGACCCTCTGTGTGCACCTGATCCTCCTCTCCCCTCTGCTCTGCAGGGCTGGGAGCGAGTCAAACTCCCCAGCTCGGCTCTGACTGTGAGATAAGGCAGATGTGGAGGCAGATAAATGTGTTTCAAAGAGGTCACTGGTTAAATAGGAGCTTCACAACAAACGGGGGTGTCTGCATCCCCCACTAATGTGGTTCCTGCCTGATAACTGGGGCTGGAGAAGGCTGGCAGGGCGTGGATAGGAGAGGTCCAGACCTGGATTTGGGAGAGGACTGGAGGCTCTGAATTGGTGGCTGAGTGAGGAGGATGATGGAGCACTGTGTGTGTCACACCAGCTCATCCCAAGGAGGGTTTTGGGCTCTGATAGATGGGGAAGACATTGAGATTATCCCTAAATTGGGATTCCCCATGGAGGGCTCCAGCCCAGCCAGTGGGATCCAACCACCAGCCCATGAAATCTGAAGGGAATTCAAGCAGAGATGCTGAGGAGAATCTTCCCAATTTCCCAGTTTTCCAGAGCTCCCCAAGATGTCTGCAGGATGTTTTCACGAGCCGAGCGTTTGCCAGAAGTTCACAGATCAGTTACAAAACAGATGTACCTTTCTCTTTTTTTTTTTTTTTTTCCTCTCCCCTTCTTCCTACTGGTAAGGAAGAGTTTGTGCAGTAATTGCAGGCAGGTTGGGAGATGTTTTCTTCATAATTCTCCTTCTTATGAAATGTTTATGAAACACCTTCCACAAATCAGTTACGCAAGCGGGCTCCGGAGCTTTGATCATTTTCCATCACCCTCAATGTGTTTCTTAGTTTGTTTTGCTTTTTGTTTTTGTGTTTAGGCCAGAGATAGGTAAGAAACCATCCATCCTTGCATCTGTTCAAGCCAACTTCGGAAGGGACTCTCTCTTTTGCAGCCAGTCACCCTTTCTGTGTTTTTCACTCAGTTTGCTCGGGGGCTGACCCTGTTTCGAGGCTGTGAAAACATCCAAACATCCACTTGAGATTTGCAAGTGTGATTCCTGCCCTGGCCCGGAGGAGCTCCCGTGCCTCCAGCTGCCGTTACCTGCTCCCAGCCCTGCCCTGGGCCTCCCCTCGGGCCCCAAAGCGAGGAAGGTGCTGGAGATTCACAGCCAAGAACCCCCACACCTCACCCCAGCCGTGGGCATTTGCAGGTCCTGCTCTTTGCCCTGCTCGTTTTTCCATGGAATGGTTCAGGTTGGAAGATTCCTTGGCATGGGCAACGAGGCTTCCACCAGACCAGGTTGCTTCCCTTAAATACTGTTATTTTTTCTGAGTAAAATTCAGTGGGAACAAAGTCTCTCCATGACTTCTCGTTCCCCTTTCCCCATCTATGATCATCCTATAAAACCAAGATCCTGAGCAATGCCAGTGGGATCTGCTGCTGCTTTACCCAAATCACTGTTTCTCACTTGCAATATTTCAGCAGAGCTCCCATCAAATACCCCCATGAGGTGATTCTCTGAGGATTTCATAATTTCAGCCTTGGGGGTTTTTTTTGGTTCCTCAAGGAAAACTCTTCCCATACTTGCAGGCATTTTCTGCAAATCCGAGGTGGATGCACTGGGAAAGGAGGAGACAACTCCTCCCCTCGTTTTATTAATTCGAAATTTACATTATTTTAAGGGAGTCTCATGATATTGAGCAGCCTCGCCCACAATGTGTGTGGTTTTTTGGGGTTTTTTCTGGGGGTTGGTTTTTTTTTTTTTTTTTTTTTTTTTTTTTTTAATGTACACTTGGCAATATTGCTGGTTTAGCCAGGAAAAAAAAAAAAACCAAACCAAAAGAGCGGGATTTGCATAAACCATCCCCAAAATTTTGGATAGATCCTGACCTCCTAATGAACAATTAGCCAGCTGCAGAGAGGGAAGAGGAGAGCGAGGTAAATTTGAGCCTAAACCCAATGGAAATAGGTGCAAGGGGGAGAAGGATTTGTCAAGAACGAAGGCCAGGTTCCCGCCCACTGCGCAGGAGGGAGAATTCCAGGGCCGGGGGAAGGAGCAGTGGGAGATGTTGTTGTTGTTTTTGAGTCGGGAGCCGGTGCTCTGCCAAACCCACCTCCCGTTCTCACATCCAGCCATGCCGGGATGCGGCTACACACCCCTTTGTGCCTGGAGCGCCGCCAGCTCGTCCCGCTTGGCAGCTGCAAAAATTGATTTCAGTTTGGAAATGGCTCGTGCCTCCTCAACACCCCACTGCCAGCGGGATCACAGCTCAGGCGGGATCCACAGCCCGGCTCTCTGAGACACCACAAACTTCAATTTCTTGGGACTGCTCAGCCTTGGATGAAGCAGACAAACGTTAATTTTTAAATTTTTTTTTAACAACTTTTTTTAAAAAAATATTTTTTTTTCTTATTTGCCTCCAATGGATTCTTTTTAATGCAAAGAACCACGTGCCTGGAGTGACTGGATGGCTCAGGGGTAACGGGGTGTCCTCCTGAGCCTTTTTGCCTGGCATTCAGTGACTTATCGCTGCCGATAGCGATCGAGAAGATCTTTCCACCTGATTTTTTTGTTGTTTTTTTTTTTTGCCCTGCCAGGCTAAGAGGGATGATCATGCCAACCTGAAAGGTAGGAAAGAGCTGGAATTCATAGCATGTCTACCTCTTGCTGCAAGGAGCTGGGATTATTGCAAAACGAGTTTCGGCGGTGTCCAGAGCTCGAGTTGTAATGAAAGGGGGTGTTGTAATCACCTTCCCTCCGAGCAGCACCTTCCAAAATGCAGAGGGGAACATTGCAGCTCCCTTTTCTGGAGCTGTTGAGCTTCTTGTGATCCCATTTTCCTCCTTTTCTCCTCTTGTGGAGATCCATCAAAGCTTGGACTCAATGGTTGTAGAGGTTTCTTCCAACCGAAATTATTCTGTGCGTTTCTTTGCTTCGCTCAAATGGGCAGAAAAGCTCCTTCAACCCCAAAATACTCGCTCGGGATGGGGATTGTGGAGCTGGATTTCTTGTCCCCCTCTGCTGGCAGGAGGTTGCAGGGCCTCAAGGCCCCATCAGTGGGGCAAAGACCCTGCTCACCTTTGGGGAATGTGGGGTTTGGAAGGGATCTGGTGGGAACACCTGGGGATGTTCACTCCTTGGAGTCAGGGTGAATCTTCAGGAGTTTCAAGTTGTGTCCTTGTAGAGTCCTCCTGGTTTTTCCAGTTTTTGGGAATTAGAAGCTCTTCTTGCTGTGATGAGGAATAATCCTTGTTCAGTGTTGAGAAAAGGTTTGGGTCAATCTTTTCTTGGAGGAGAGTTCTGTTCTGTCCCCTGTGCATGGACACTCCTCACTCACCTTTCAGGAATTTACCTAAAAACTTCCAAAATCCTCCCCTCCCTCCTGTCCCAGTCAGCGCTACCAAAAGACTTCAGCTACTACAATTGGAACGCATTTTTTTTATTATTATTTCTTAATAAATTATTATTTCTTAATAAATTATTTTTAAAAAATGTATTAGCAAAGTTAGAAATGAACGTGGAGGTTGTGGAATAAACCAGAAACAAGGATTCAGTTCTGGTCCCTGGGTGCATTTTTTTCCTAAGAATGTGGATTTAAAAATCATTATTTTCTTGTGGATGAGAACTTTGCAAGAACATTAAAGTAGCTCAAAAAGACCACTGGACACCTGTGAAGTTTTCCAGTTATTTCTCCACAGATTGTAACTGAGGAAGGAGATTTTCCTTGCAATTTCTTCTTGCTTTTTGGTAGAAATGGAACAAATTAATTTGGTTCCTGGAGTGCTGCATTTTCAATTCTGGGAGATAACTCTGCTTTTTTGAGGTCTTTTCCTTCATGACCCATCCTTTCCCATCCCCTTGTACCATTCTCTGTTTCATGCAGGGAAAAATGAGAGGTTTTCCATGTCCATCCCTCCTATCGGGGATCTGGAAAGGAGAATTGCTTCTTGTCTTCACTAAAACTCCACAAAAGGCTTTAAATTTTGAAAAGCTGCTTGAAATTGGTTGTTTTCCTGAAGTGTTTTAATTGAGCAAAGTGCTTGGCAGAGCAGGAAAACTGTCCATGGGATAGAATGGGGAGCAGGAGTGTGGAGTAACCCTGATTTTCAGCGATGGAAACAGCACAAAAATCCCTGAGAGAAGCCTCCTCCAGCCTCTTGGATCCCAGCTGCCCTCTGCTCACCCCTGCTCCCTAATTCCACGATTCCTTTGCTCTTTTTGCAGATTAAAACCGAGGACCTCAGCGACTCCTTGCAGTCTGCCATCCCCCCTCGGTCGGGGCACCTCGTGCAGGGATCATCCATGATGCCAGGGAGCCAAATTGCAGGGGTGAGTGACCTGGCTGCCCTGAAATCCCAGGAAAAGGGGCTGCTCCTGATCCCCTCCCCAAATTCCTGTGGCCAGAGAGGGTGAGGAACACGGAGCTGGAAAACTGAATTCTCATCTTCCTCCTCAGCTTTTCTTTGTGGGTTCAAAGTCGGGCTGGACACGTGTTGGGGTGAGATTCCCTCTGAGGGTTTGAAACCACCCCATGGTCAGGAAATCCCTTGGCTGCCCCTGAAATCCCAGGAAAAGGGGCTGCTCCTGACCCCCTCCCAAATTATTTTGGCCAGAGAGGGTGAGGAACATGGAGCTGGAAAACTGAATTCTCATCTTCCTCCTCAGTTTTTCTTTGTGGGTTCAAAGTTGGGCTGGACACGTGCTGGGGTGTGATTCCCTCTGAGGGTTTGAAACCACCCCATGGTCAGGAAATCCCTTGGATTGGGAATAATTGGAGGCTGAGACAGCACCGTGGGGAAGTGTCTGATAATGTTTGCCCTGCTCTTCCTCATTCATGAGTGTCTGGTTAATGCCATTGCTGGAGATAGGGCTCTAGACCAGATTAACTCCTAATCTCAGCCTCTTGTTGCCTCAAATTGATTTACACCAGGGGAGAAATTAATTCCTCCAGGGAATTTTTTTTTTCCTAAGGTAAAAAATGTGGAGTTCAGCACTTAGCTCTGGTTAAATTGTAGTGGGAGTTGGATGCCAGGCGGCCACAGAGATGCTCAGGAATCCCTTCCCTCCTTCTTTCATGGGTTTTCAGATCCATGATACAATTTAGGGATTCTTCAATCCCCCCCCAGTCTTCAGACCAGTCCTGTGGGAAGCAGCGTTGGTGAGCTGGGACAGCCTGCTGCAATCTGCTGAGTGGAAATGCTTTATCTGAAGAAAAAGCTCTGGAAATGCTTTGTCTGAAGAAACTGAAATCTGAGAGGTTTCACTGCTCTAACAACCAGAGTTTGATTGCCTCGAAAATGTCTTTATCAAGAGTTAACTTTTCCAGGGAAAAGCAGGCACTTCTCCATATGGATGTCTCTGTCTGCACCAAATTCTTTTCCTATACTTAAAACTTTTGGACCTGCAGCCCCCCAGCCCCAAATTCCCCAAATTCAGTGAGAATTCTTCTCCTGCACCTGAAACCTTTGGATCTCCAGCTCAAAAATGTCACCAAGAGTTAACTTTTCCAGGGAAAAGCAGACAATTCTCCGCATGGAGGTCTCTGTGTGCACAGAACCTTCTCTTACGTCTGAAACTTTTTGACCTGCACCCCTCCAGCCTCTCAAAATACAGAAATTCAGCGTGGATTTGTGAGGAGATGCTGCATGAGGAGCATAAATCCTTGAGTTTTATTGTTCCCTTTGCTTTTTTTCTGCAGGACATGAGCTCTCTCCACACCCTGCAGCAGCTGGTGTTGCTTCCTGGGCACATGCAGTCAGTCCCCCAGTTCCTCCTGTCCCAGTCTCAGGCAGGACAACAAGGTAAGAGAAGGAAAAGCTGCGATGATTCCTTTTCTGGGCTACCTAAAAACAGAGGTCTGACAAAACTGAGAGAACAAAAAGCAGTTCTATTTATTGAAGGGCCTTCAGGTACATTTAGGACAGACAAAACCCACCCAAAATGGAGAATTGGTCACGGATTTCACACTTTTATAAGTTTGGTCCATTTGCATTTTGGGGGTGAATCTTCCAATTCCAGCTTCAGCTAATGAAGTCATTGACCCCAAGTTTGCTCCCCCAGCTCCCTTTGTTTCCATCTCTGGGGCCTGAGGCAGTGAGGTGTCCTTGATTGCCAGGCCTGGAGAGGAATTGTTGTGTCTGCCCCAAATGGGGAAGCAGCAGCTCCCACTGGGTGTGGAGTTTGGAGTTCTACACTAGAGAACTGCAGGGTCACAAATAGATGGAAAATATAATAATATACTTTTATTAAATATAATTTATTATTATTGGTAGTAGCAGTAGTATTAAATATCATATCATCTCTCTCAAGTAGATGGAAAATATAAAAGCTGAAATCCTGGAGAGGAATTGTTGTGTCTGCCCAAAATGGGGAAGCAGCAGCTCACACTGAGTATGGAGTTTGGAGTTCTACACTAAAGAACTGCAGGTTACAAATAGATAAGAATTATAAAAACATAAAAAATATAAAAATGTAAAATATATAAAAATATAAAAATATAAATCGCCAAATATAAAATATAAGGCGACAGAGATGGATAAATATTTAAAAACCTCCCTTCTGGTGGATGTCGGGTTTTTCCCAGGGTGATGCTGCCCGGGATGATCCCAGATCCATGCGGGAGATGCTGCTGGCACCTTGTGCGCTCCTCGAGTGCCACCTTGGGGCCAGGCAGGGATCCCAGCCTGGAATTCCCGCAGAACAGGGAAGGAGCTGCTCCCTCCCGCTCCTCATTAATTGCAGAAAGCTCATCAGAGCTCGGGCGGATCGTTTGGAGGGAGGGGAAATGCAGGGAAGGAGCAGAACAGGTCCAGCAGAGCCAGGAGCAGCTCCGGGATGAGAGGGAGAGGTTTGGGCATTTGGAAAGGTCTCCCCGCTCCCAAAACCAGCTCCAGAAAGGCATTGAGGACTCACCCCATGCTTGATAAACTCTGTAATTCTGGTTTTACCCCCAATATGCTTCCAGCATTTCTCCCACCCCGGGGATGTTTTAGGCTTTAATTCATAACCTGGCAGATCCAAGGGGATTTGGATCCTTTGCTTGTGCTTTGATTTATCCCAGCACAGAGCTCCCTCCACATGAACCAAAATTCAGGATTATAACATTAAATCTCTGCAGCTTGAACCCTCTGGTTCACACACTCCAAAAGCAAGTGGGGAATTTATTTCTTCCTGACAAGACATAAATTCTCCTCTCTGCCAAATGACACCGAGTGATGGATAAATGTACTTGATGTATATTTACAAATAATTTTGAATTTGTTAGTTTGAAATACGGTCAGGACAATCTATTCCTTGCTGCCTGCTTTTATTCATTAACAATAAACATCTTTTGCTGCAAAGCAGAACTTGCTGCCTTTGAGAGATTGGAATTTATCTGTTCAGTGACTTTGTTTTGGCAGCTGTGTTTGCTCGTCGCCCCTTCCAGTTCCAGGCTTGACCAGGGCTGGATATTCTGGCCAGGAGCTGGATTTTAGTGCAGGACATTTCCATTTGCATGGCTGATTGCCAGGGTTTAACGATCCTTTTGCCACATGCATGCACAGCCAGTGGGGAGTGAAAATGGAGAGGAATTTGGTTCAAGTGGAGTTTTCTTCCCCCAGTATTCCAGAATTGTCCCTGGGGCCATCCGGGAATGCTCTGAGTGTCTCCTGATTTTGGATTGTGGGTCCATAAATGGATTTTGTGGCCAAAGGGACTTGGCTGGGGGCTGAACCTTTCCAACAGGGATGTGAATTTCAGTTTGTTTGTGTTTTGAAGCTGTCAGATAAATTCCCAGCTCTTATTCCTCATTCCCAGTAAAACCCAAACACCTGAGTCATGGGTGGGAGTCTGTAAAGGTGGGAATGAACAGCCATGGAGATTTTGGGAATCCTGTCCGCCTGAATATTGCTGCTGAAATCTTCATCTCAGCTGTCAGACCGGTGATTCCTGAATCCAGCCTTCCTTTCCCTCGGAGCTGGAGCTGAGGTGTTCAATCATGATTTTAAAGACTCCAAATGACAGAGCATCTGCCATGTCCCAAGGCAAAGCCATTGCAGTGATTAATTACCTGCACTGCTAAAAATGGGCACCTCATTACCAGCCTGGATTTGAAATTTGAAGTTGTTCCAGCATTAGGGAAGGTTTATTCCAACCCCAGCCTAAGTAAATAAATGGGATTGGGCACATCAGATCTAAATTAAATAAGAAAAGGCAGAGAGAGAGGGGGCAGTGATTGATTCTGGAGATGATCTGTTTTCCTTTTTATTAGCAGAAGTTCATAAATTTCTATGGATCTCCCTGTAATTGTCAGTTATAATCAATTAAATATATTGACTGCTCTGAGCAAGGTTATAAATCCTCACTAAATTCTATAGGTTTCACTCACAATGGACTTGAAACCAACTAAATTTCCAGGGAACTACACAACCTAATCCTGTAGGACATTCCCTCTAAGAGATATAGGCTTGTACTTGGCAGTTTGTCAACGAAACAATTACACACTCTCCATAAATCCCAGTTTTTGTTGGGTTTATGGATTTCCCTTCTTTCTTCCTTTCATCATTTCGTGTCAGCTCCGACGTTCTGAAAGAAATTCAATTTATTTGAAATACAGTAGGGTAGGAAAGAAGGGGTCAGAAGGCTTCCAAATGACATTTGAAAATGAAATGTAGAATTGAGAGCAGAGTGTGAGGGCTCACGAGATTAACTGGAGGATCAGGGTTTTTTTTAGCAAGATCAAGTGGCTGAAAGTTGGAGTCACAAGGGCTTATATTGGAAATAAGATGTCCATTTTTCTAAGAGCTACAATAATTAAGAACTGAGAGAAATCCCCAGGAAGGATGTAGAAAATTCTCTGCTGCTTGGCACCTAAAATCAAGATTAGAGGTCTCTAAAATGCCTGAGTGTGATGAGTGACACGCAGGGATCAGCAAATGAGATATTTCACTTCTACCATTATTGTAATGATCCCTTGCAGGCTAAAAAGCCACGGGAAGAACATTTTATTTCTCATAATCCACTCAGAGCCAGACACGTTCCTAAGGGCTGAAATTCTTGTATTTTAGGCAAGAAATAACAAATGGAGCTTCCCACTCCGAGCTTCCCTGGGGGTGTTCACTGACCACATGTGTCTTTTTTTTATCTCCTCAGCTTTGCAGCCAAACCTCCTCTCCTTCCCTCAGCAGCAGGGCAGCCTCCTCCTCTCCCAGCCCGGACCCAGCCTGGCCTCCCAGGTAAGAACACACCTGAGGGCGTGCCAACTCCCCCTGCTGCTTCAGGGAGGGCAGATAGCCCAGGAGAAGGGCTGGTTTTCTATTTTTGTGACCCTGAGCATGTTTTTTGGGGTGTTCTGGACAGGCTGTGGGTCGCTCTGGCCTGCCTGGCTCCTCGGTTGAGCCCCACCTGGACGTCCCCCAGCACCTGCAAGTGGCAAAGCACCTGACGCCAGCAGGGGCCTCCGAGGAGCCCAGCGACCTGGAGGAGCTGGAAAAGTTTGCAAAGACTTTCAAACAAAGGAGGATCAAGCTGGGGTTCACACAGGTGAGAGGGGAGGGGGAATTTGGGGCAGAGCTGTGGGTGAAGGAAAGGCTGGGTTAGGTAAATTTGGGTTATTTTGCAGCATTCCCTTCCAAATCCACGAAGAGACAAACCCTTCCTAGCACCTCACCACTATAACTCGATATCTGCACCTTCTCCAGTATTCAGGGGTGGGGGCAGATTCCTGGGGGGAAAAATCCCCTTTCCCTGGCAGGCATGTCATGGAAACAAGACTGAAGCTATCCTGGAAGCAGCCTGAGGGGAAGTTTAGGCTACAAGAGGAATAAATCCTTCACTGAAAGAATGATTGGGCTCTGGAATCATCTGCCCAAGGAGGTGGCGGAGTCACTGGATGTGGTATTTGGTGCCATGGTTTATTTGGTGAGGAGGTGTTGGGGCATAGGTTGGACTGGATGATCTCAAAGGTCACAGAGTCACAGAATGACCAGGTTGGTTGAGACCTTCAAGATCATCAAGTCCAACCCAGCCCCAACACCTCACCTAAGCCCTGTCACATCCAGGTTTTGTTAAACAGATCCAGGGATGGTGACTCCACCACCTCCCGGTCCCTGGGAATTCCCAAAATTCCCCCAAATTCACAGAGGTCACAGAATTCAGAAAATTCACAGAATCACTGAGTTGGAAGAGACCTCAAAGATCATCAAATCCAAACCAGCCCCAACACCTCAACCAAACCCTGGCACCCAGTGCCACATCCAGGCTTTGTTAAACACACCCAGGGATGGTGA
>JAWWMN010000088.1:5269510-5284709 GCA_035047745.1 Catamblyrhynchus diadema | reverse complement strand
TTTTATATAATAATGCATATAAATATAATAATAGCTATATATAACTATATAGATAAATAACCTTTATATAATATATATTAATAATAATAATAATTAGTAGTAGTAGTAGTAGTACTAGTAGTAGTAGTAGTAGTAGTAGTAGTAGTAGTAGTATTGTTATTATTCCGCTGGATATGGAACTGGTGTTTCTACCCTGGAACATGACTGGAAATGCCCAGGAGAGCGCCAGCTGTGGGTGGTGTGTCCCTGGGAGCCAGCACACTCCAGGGAGCTGTGAAGGGAGTCCAGGATGTGATTTCTCCCCTCTCAGTGCCTCTGTTCCTGCCCAGGTCTCTACCTCAGGCTCCTTGGGGCCCCTCTCCGTCAATCCAGTGCACAGCACCATGCCTGGGACTGGTGAGCCTTGGGGAACCTCCCTTCCCTCCTCTATTCCCTGACTCCTCCATTTCTGGGTCACGTTTGCAGGTTAATCTCCATCAGAGTCTTGGCTGTGGCCAGGGAAAGGGTCCCCACACAGCTGGGATAGAACAGCCCAGCTGTGCTGCTGGGAGGGGTGAAAATATGGAAAACACTGGGCAAAAGAACATTTCCACATAACGCTGGGCTGGGGTGGTCAGGTTTGGGAGCCAGGCACAGCTGGAGCCAAATAAAGGGTGGGTTAGAGTCAGATCTCCTTGGAGAGCTGAGATTCCCAGAACAGGAACCGAGGACATTCCTGGGGTTCCCCAGGGCAGGGAATCAGAGCCAGATAAAGGGTGGGTTTAAGTGAGATGTCCTTGGAGAGCTGAGATTCCCAGAACAGGAACAGGGGACGTTCCTGGGGTTCCCCCATGTTCCCCAGGGAAGGGAATCAGAGGAGGCAGATAAAGGGTGGGTTAGAGTGAGATCTTTGCGGAAACCAGAAATTCCCAGATACAGGAACAGGGGACATTCCTGGGGTCCCCCCATGTTCCCCAGGGCAGGAAATCAGAGGCAGATAAAGGATGGGTCAGTGTCAGTTCTCTGTGAAGACCTGAGATTCCCAGATATAGGAAGAGGGGGCATTCCTGGGGTCCCCAACCTTCCCCAGGGCAGGAGCAGGGAATCAGAGCCAGATAAAGGATGGGTTAGAGTGAGATCTCCTTGGAGACCTGAGATTCCCAGATATAGGAACAGGGGACATTCTTGGGTGCCACCACTTTCCCCAGGGCAGGGAATCAGAGGCAGATAAAGGATGGATCAGCGTCAAATCTCTATGGAAACCAGAAATTCCCAGATACAGGAACAGGGGACATTCCTGGGGTATCCCCCACCTTCCCCAGAGCAGGGATCAAGGAGCCAGGGGGCGGGCACAGGGATGGGGTGGGAATGTTGGGGCAGGAGGAGGAGGAGATGCCAGGCTCACTGCGCTCTGTCCCGCACAGTGACATCCTCGTGCTCCCCAGGGAACTCCAGCAGGCCCTCGTCCCCTGGCAGTGCCCTCCATGCCAGCAGCCCCGGCACAGCCCAGAGCAACTCCAAAGCTGCCATGAACTCCTCTGGCTTCAACTCTTCAGGGTAAGGCAGAAAAACCCCACAAAAAAACCCCAAACCAACGCAGGGCATCGGGGAAAACCCTGGGATCTCCAGGAAAAAACAGGAAAACCTTTAGGGATTCCAGCAGTGTGGAGTGCTCCTATGTGACCTCCCAGGGACAGGGTGGGATTGTTGGGGGACAGAAGTTGGGTTTGTTGATATCTAGATGTTTGAATTTGAAGTAGATATCTCAATTAGAAGAGAAAGCATTGCCAAATGAGTTGGATTGTGGGCTAGACCCAACCTGTAAAATATGGATTTGAATCCAGATTTTAAATGCTAGGAAGTGCCCCCATTCCTGTCTTCATACAAAATCTATTAATTTGTGGCTCTTAGAGGAAAAAAAGACAAAACTGCTTCTTGTGAAAGCTATCAAAGTCTGACCCAAGTGGTCAGGCTTCAGAATTTGATCCAACATGTTAGAAAAATAGGTTCTGTGCAAAATGCAATGGCAGGTTTAAATGTACCAAACATTTGAAAGTTTTTGTGTAAAAAAACCAAAAAACAAAAAGCATGGGTCCCTTCCAGCTCAGGATATTCTGGGATTCTCAGGAGTGGCAGGATGTGATTTCTGCAGAACGTGCTGACCAAGGTCAGGTTGTGTGGTGGTGTTTGAGGGTCCCAGGATGAGGGAAGAGATGAGAATCTTGACTCCATGTTTCAGAGGGCTGATTTATTATTTTATGATATATATTATATTAAAAGAAAATGATCTATTAGAACTTACTAAAAGAATAGAAGAAGGGATTTCATCAGAAAGGCTAGCAAGGGATGGAAAGGAATGATAATAAAACCTTGTGACTGCCCACAGCCTTGACGCAGGTGGCTGTCATTGGTCATCAAGTAAAAACAATTTAATAATTCTCCAAATCACATTCCAAAGCAGCAAAACACGGAGAAGCTGAATCTCCTCAGCTTCTCAGGAGAAAAGATCCTGGCAAAAGGATTTTTCATAAAACATGTCCATGACGAGATTGAGAATCAGGACGATTTTTACTCCGAGTTGAAATTTTTTGTTGTTCTGCGCTGCCAACAGCTCCTGGTACCGATGGAACCAGCCCACCTACCTCCACTGAGACCTCGTGCAGCGAGGGCAAGAGCAGCTCTGCCTCCAGGCCGTGCAGCACCCACGGTGATGCTCGGGGCCTTCCAGTGCCTTCCACGGCCGGCTGCGCCAGGAACCCCCAGCAGCGGGGCTGTGCAGGGGCTCACACTGCAGCCCAGCCCTTCCCCAGCGCCCACAGTGGCCCTGTCCCCTTGGCCAAGCCCCCACGGTGGCACTGTCCCTGCAGCTGTCCTCGCATGGCTCCTCCGCTTGCAGCTCCGCATCCTCCCGGGCAGGGCTCTGTGCAGGACTCTCCTCTCTCTCTGTCTCTCTCCTTTCTCTGTCCCCATCCCGTCCCAGAGGTCCCCAAAAGGAAGGAGGGTCCCTCCTGCTGTTCCTGTCACGCACAGCCCCCCCAAACTGAGCCGAGGTTTGAGTTCATTTCACCGCAGCCCCGTGGCTGGGTGGGAGCCTTGGTTTGCCCCCAGGCTCCCCATCCACTTGCTTTGCTCCTGCTCCCTTTCTAAAGGTGCTTTTTGTTTTGTTTTGTTTTGGTTTTTTTCTTCCTTTTTTTTTAATTAAGTATTTTAGAGCCTTCTTATTTTTTCCTTTAAAAAAAAACCCAAACAAACAACCAAAAAAAAAAAAATTGTCTTTTGCAAAACTTGTGTCCAGGTCTTGTTATTGCTGGAAAGCTTGGGGGAAATTGTGATTTGTGTTGATTTACACAAATGAATGGGATGAAAATTAGTCTTGAGCTTCTCTTTTTTATTTCTTTTCCTCTTTTTTTTTTGGTTTTTAATAACAAGATATTATTGAGATGCCCTCTGGTCTTTGAGCTGTAAGGAATTTATTTTCTGTTCTCTGTTTTTGTGTTCACATTGTATTGCTTGAGGTTGGTGTGTGCAAGTGCTTGGGAATTCCATGAGATTCCAAAGGAAAAGTCAATTTTCACAGCCTATCACCAGGAAAATTATGGTTACAATTCCACTCTTATGTCTCCTTTATTTTTAATTAATTTTGGCTGATATGGGTATTCAAAGATTAGCAGATAAGGGCAAATTTAAACACCGATCTGAACCTTTGGGCCACTCTGTCTTATTTTACTTCCTGCATGACCTTGGAGAAAGGACTTGATCCCTGATAGGCAATGGGGATGAAAATCCAATTTCCTTCTCCCAGTGCTCAATTTGTGCCAAACAGCAGAATTTGGGGCATGATGAACATCACAGCTGATTCTCCTGCCACCTATCACCAAGGACATTTATTAACCCAAACCTCAGCACTGCTGTAGTTTCCAGCTTGTTTCCACTGTGAAAATCTCAAATTATTTCATAGATTATCAGCAATTCATTCAACAGTGAGCTCTGATTGTCTTCATAACCTTGGCCTGTATGTTTCACCCAGGAATTCCTGAATTAACTCCTGGGAGCTGAGCTGTAATTTGTATTTTGCCTTCAGAGTCAAGTGACTTGGTCCAGGCTTGCAGAGGTTTGTGAGCCCCTTGATCAAAAGGGATTAAAAATAAAATTAAATCAGCTATTTCCAATAATCTATTTACACTTTACTGTACATCTCCATGCTCTTAGAGCCTTGAGAAGATTACATTAAAATCCAAATTTGGCTTCTGTTCCAAACCATTCCATTTGGTTCTCAGGAATTCCTCCAAGTCATTTGCTCCCACCTGCACGAATTTTGGAATAATGTTCCAAAAAAAGAAAAGAAACCTGTGAGGGAAACCACCAATGTGTTAGAAGCTGAATAACAGCAGCTGCACGTGAATATTTCCGCTGAGATCAAGGCCAAGCTGTGCCAGGCGTTGTGCAAAAACATCCTGAGGGTTCATCTCCTCCCCAAAGTTTATAAACACAACGACAAATCCCTGGGATTTATTGATAAACTGGCCCCGAGTGGGAAAACAAACCCCAGCAGTTTGTTTGCTCCACAAAAAGCTCCAGCTGGAAGGGGAAGAGCTTCGTTCCCCTGGCACCCAGGAACGCTTCCAGCCTGGCAGGGGAGCATCTGAGGGATTCCAGATCAACAGAGCAGGAAATTCCAGCTTTCCAGGAGCAGGAGTCACCTCCCACGGCCACAAGGAACAATGCAGGGAGCAATTGCTCCCTGTGGGAACTCGGTGACCTCCTGAGCTGTGCCTGCAGCATCTGCCCCTCTCCAAGGAGAGCTGCTGTGGCAGCTCATAAATTGACATTTAGCACTTCCCAACTTCAAGCAAGGCTGGGGAGAATTGGAAAATGAACAAATTTTGGTTGGTATTTAATTTATTTTATTGTTCATTTATTTCTTTCCTCCTCTGATTTCCACCTGTGAGGAGAGGGAATACGAGCTGGGGGAATATTCCTTGTCATTCCCAGGTTTCCTTGTGGTCTGAAGGGAGATTTTGAGCATTTCTCAGTGCCCAAATGATGCCACCAAGGTCCCTCATCATTCCTGATGCTCACAGCCTCGGGAATTCCAGCTCTGGTAGAATTGGAATGGATCTTAACCATCCAATAAAACATTTTAGCTTAAATTCTGGCCCAGCTTTAAAGATGCTCAAACTGCAGTGGGACCCCCTTTCTCTGTGCTGGGGGTTCTGCTTCAAAATGCTAGAAAAGGAGATAAAAATCAGCAAGTTTTAGCTCAAATATAAGACTAACCTGTAATCTACAATCCAATTAAAAGGATATTTGAGTGTATAACTCACAGGAGCATCCTGTGGAGGGCAGCACGCAGATCTCACCTGGAAAGGCTTTTGTGCTCTCAGTGGTTTCACTCCCAGTGCAGAGCTCTGGCTGCAGGGGAAATTTGGGTTGTTTGGGGGACACAGTACCAGATTTTAAAGCAAACTGAGTCAGGGATGACACAGTGCTGACACCGAGCTGGCTGGCAGGGCTTGGGAGAAGCACAGCCCTGTCCTGGTTACTCACTCCCAGCCATGAACTTGGCCCCAGCTCAGCTCCTGGCTCACTCTTCCTGTTCTGCACGTTCTGTGTCACATCTCCCTGAGCACCGAGTGTCCGGCACCACTCCCAGCCCGCCCCGAACCCTCCGAGTCCCTCCTCATCCTCCCCTCCCTGCAGTCCGCACAAAGGTGCTCCCTGGGAGAGAGACTGGAAGAAGACTCCAGAACACTCGGCAAAACAATAGAAAAAAAATAATAATAAAAGGAAGAAAAGATAAAGAGCACCAGCACCTCCCACCCAGCCTGATCCAGCTTTATTCTCCATCCCCTCTGAGTCCCTCCTCATCCTCCCCTCCCTGCAATCCGCACAAAGGTGCTCCCTGCACCCCCAGCTGAGAGAGACACTGGGAGAAGACTCCAGACACTCGGCAAAACAATAGGAAAAAAAAAAAAAAAAGAAAAGAAGATAAAGAGCGCCAGCACCTTCCATCTAGCCTCATCCAACTTTATTCTCCATCACCAGAGAGGAAAACGCCCAACCAAAATAAAGTCTGGGCGCTCTCCGGGCCGGCTCCAGCCGGGCGAGCCGAGGCTGGGCGGAGGTACCGAGCGCTTGTTCCGCTTCCCCCGCCCCGTTCCCCTTCCCTGCCCGCCCTGCCCGGCCCTGGTCCTGCCCCGGGGGCGGAAAGGGATGCTCGGAGAGGAGCTGCGAGCCCCCGGGCAGGGACAGCGGGGCTGAGCCCGCGGGGATGCGGCGGAGCATCCTCGGGGGATGCGGCGGGGCCGGGCGGGGACGGGCCGGGCTGGGCTGGGCTGAGCTGGGAAGGGCTGGGAAGGGCTGGGCAGGGACGATAAAAAGCTCCAGGAGCGCCAGCACCGCCTCCCCGCCCGGGCAGCCCCAGCGCAGGGCCGGAGCGGGGTGAGGATTTGGGGATCTCGGGTACCCCCGTGCCGGGATGGGGATGGGGTCTGGTCCCTCCCGCTGCCAAAGCACCTCTGCCCTCAGGCAGCGGGAGGGTTGGGGTTGTAGTTTGTTTTCCCGTTGGGGAAATTTGGAAACGGCGCTCACGGCAGGGGGACCGGGTTTGTTCTGCTTTTTGTGGGGTTTTTCTCCACCCTATCCGGGATTTCCATGGATGTGCTGGGTGGGCGCGATGAGCACGGCTTTCTGCCCTCCTGACGCTGTCCCTCCGTGTCCAGCAGGATGGTTCCCATCGTCCTGGAGGTGAGCTGCAGCTTTGTCGCCTGGCTGTGTCTCTACAGCTGCTTCTGCCGCTGGAACAGGCAGCGTTCCTGCAAGTGGAGCTGTCGCCTGGTGACCCTCCTGCACGGGCTCATTGTCACCTGCCTCTCTGGCTATGTCATGTTCCTGGATGGCCCCTGGCCCCTGACCCACGCAGGTATGTTTGGAATCTCACCCTCGCCTGGGCTCACCTGTCACAGGTGGAGGTAGGGGCTGATTTCCTCTGCTCTCACAGCTGGGTGTTAGGGGCCAAATTTTGTTTAATTCCACTGTTTCTTTTTCCACCACTTCTCACTGTTCATCCTTTTATTATTTTAATTTTTTTTTTTTTGGCTTGTCCATGTACAAATTGGAAGTTTCCAGGTTGGCAGCTTGAGTTTATTGCAGCATCAGGTGTAGCAAGGCATGGAGAACAAAGTGCTTTCACATCTGAAGGGTGTAATAACTCCTGAAATTCAGCAGCAGGGTTTTGCTGGCTGGTTTCTTTGTTAAATCTGAGATAGTGCTGCTGATGGATGCTTTCCTAAAAGGCTGGAAGGAGAAGGGAAGCAGTGGTGGGGCAGGATGGGGTGGGTGTGCTGGGCAGGCTTGGGGTGTGAAGGGGAAGCAGAACCAAATATTGCCACCTAGTATGCCACCTGATTCCTGGCACTTGGATAAGGCTGGAAATTCAGGAGGAGAGAAGCACACTCAACCTGTACTGATCTATAAAGCAGAAAAATAGAAAACCAGAAAATCTTAAAATAGAAAAATCTTAAATAAAACCCCAAGCTTACGCACACCTTCCATTCCAGGTTCACCAAACACCCCTCTCCAGATCCACGTGCTGTCCCTGACCTTGGGCTACTTCATCTTTGACCTGGGCTGGTGCCTGTACTTCCAGACCGAGGGGGACCTGATGCTGCTCCACCACACCCTGAGCATCTGCGGCATGATCCTGGTGCTGGGGCTGGGCAAATCCGCCACGGAGGTGAACGCTGTGGTGTTTGTCAGTGAAATCACCAACCCCCTGCTCCAGGCCCGCTGGTTCCTCAGGGAAATGGGCTCCTACCACACTCCCCTGGGCAAACTGGTGGATTTCCTCTTCGTGCTGCTCTTCCTGGTGCTGCGGATCGGGGCGGGAGCGTGGATCATGTATGGCATGGTGACGTCCCCAGAACCCAACTGGCTCCTCAAGGCTGGGGGCCTGGCCATGTACGTGGTGTCCTTGGGGTTCATGGTTGAAATTTGTCGCTTTGTGAGGAGGAAATTGTGGAAAGAAGCCCCTTCAGTGGACACACGATCCCGTCAGGAGTAGGAGTGCACCTGTGGAAACTTCTTGGCTGCTCGTTAATGGGTTGTAGAGGATGATCCCCTGGCTGCTGGAGCTTGTTCCTGTGAAAAGAACTCCTAAAATGACATGGAATTGACTTTCTGCTGCCCCTGGATGAGATGGATTGGTGCCAGGAACATGGAAAAGCTGAGAGAAAAGGGATTTGAGTGGAGACTGAGGAGCCTGGCACTGAGTCCCTGAGTTCTCCAGCAATGCCAGAGATGATCAATCTGCAACCAATAATTGCACAGTTTGTATTTTCTATCCTCATTTCCAATGCAGAATAGAGAAAAATATGAAAAAATTCCCATTTTCCTGCCAGTGGGACTGGGTAAGGGGCGTGACCTGGCAAAGACTTCCTGAGCCTCACCCTCCTTAATAATCCTGGATTTGGACAATGTGCTTGGCTAAATACTCGAGTGAAAGAGTCTGAACAAGACTGAAGTGCTTGCAGGGTGTAGTGGAGTTGTCCTTTGAGTGTGAAGTGATGGTACTCAAGGTGAGGCAGTGTTTTACCTCCTTGTTTTTAATGACACATTTCCTTTACTCCTTTTTTAACACTTCCATTGGGTGCTGATCTCAGAGCAGAGTGATTTCTCTGGGACTGACTCAGGCCCTCACAAACAAGAGTCAGGAATTAGATTGTGCCAATAAACTCCACGAGCAGGTGCTGGCCTAGGCTGGGATTGCTTAAGAAGAATAATCAGGGTTTTTGTGGGAGAGGGAGGATAGTGAAGAGCCCCTCTGGATGCTCTTTCTGGTCTGGGGTTGGCTCATTTGCAAGCTGAATTCATGGCTAATGAGTCAAAAATGTGATTATTTCCAGGGGTGACAGGAATGTTTAGGCAGATCTGGGTGTGACAGCTGCTCCACACCAGCAGGTCTCAGAGCATGGGACAGTTCTCTCATTTTCTTTACCTCTCAGAATCGTGTTCTGACCTTTTCCCTGGGGTTTTAATGTGAATTTCCCTCTGTTCAAGGACACAGTTCAGATTTAGTCTCCTCCAAAAGCCTCGGTGAGAGCTGAGAAGCAAATGCAGAGGTGAGGGGGGGAAGCAGTGGGGATGAAGCTCCTCCTCTGCCTTTATCTCACTGAATTTGGCTCTGTTCGGGGCAGATATCAGCCTTTGGCTGGGGCTCCTCAAGGTGTCTGGAGAGATTAAAAAATAACCTGAAATAACCTCACTTTGGGCACATCAACTGAAGGCATTGCAGCTGTGAACCCAGGCAAGTTCCTGGGCCAATATTTTTGGGAAAGCAGGATCCAGAGTGGCCTCCTGAAGTGTGGGCACCTGCCAGGCTCTCTGTGTTCCTTCCAAAAACTCCTCTGAGTCATGGAACTTCTAATAAAAACATGTTCTCCTTTGAAAAAGAACCGATGGCTGTGATGTTCTTTCGTTCTGGTCTTGACGAGGCAGCTGAGGCCAAGGGGCTTGAGGGAAGGCTGAGGATGCCAAAGCCACTGGAGCATTCCCTTTGTGCAGCTCAGGAAGGAGAGGGCTGGTGAGGAAATGAGCCCAGGCTGGAGCTGTGAGGCTCAGCAGAAGCTCAGGTTTGTGAGCAAGGCACCCACAACCTGCTTTGCCAAGGACTCAGTGCTGCAGAGGGATTAGGAGCCCCCAGACGGAGGAGTTTGCTCCTGCTGGACACAAGAATAATTTAAATTCTGGCCATGGCCTCCTCCATCCCAGGGTGCTTTTGTTTTTTCTCTGCCTCTCTGGTTTCACTGGGGCAATGCCCAGCTCATAGGAATTGCAGGGTAACTTTTCTGTGGTTTTTTTGAAGAAGAAATCAAAAGCATGAGAACATCTTGGGGATTATAAGATGTCCTAAGTCACCACTGAGTGGCTGTTTCTGTTTTTTTCTTCTCTAGCTGGGCCAGGGCTCTGCTGTGTGGAGTTGAGGAGAGCCTGGTTTGGCTTTCAATGAGAAAAAAACATCTTCTTTCAGCTGAAGGACAGTACTGGAGAGCATCCCAGGGCACCCAGACTGCTTGTGTGCAACCAGAGTTACCTGGGGAGGTTTGGTGTCAAATCAGTGCCCTCAGGTTCTCATCTGCCTAATCTCACCTGAGGATACGTTTAGTGCTGAACCCTCTAATGTGATGCTAGAAAATCACCCAGCTCCACTAGCCCATTGTATTTCTTATTTCAAACAATGTGATTTTTCATGGAGGTGCCTGCTTTTATTCTGTCAAATATCCCCGAGGGCTTTTACAGCCACAAAAGCTGAGTTTTAGTAACGGCCTGTTGAACTCCCAGGCTTCCAGCTCTTGTTTATTCCCAGTTTAATTGTGGCCAAGGAGCTTCCCAGTGTGGATAAGATAATAAATACATCCTGTGATGCTTTTCAGTGCTGTGAGCTCTGGTTAGAACAGCTCCAGGAGAACAGAGGGAGGCTGTGGCTGCACTAAATGAGGCAGCAGTGTGCAAACAACTGTCTGCAGAGGCTCCTGCCCTGAGCTGTTTTGCTGAACTCTGTTCATCTGCAGGCCAAACGAGCCAGTGCAGCCCATTGAAATGGCTGACTCTGCACAAAGCAAACAGGAAAATTGGTGTATGAAGCTGCACCTCACTTCTGGTACAATCCACAGGGAGATGGTTTCACTTGCTACCTTGCACCTCACCATGCAAAGTTTACAAAAAACCTCCACAACCTTCTGTGTATCCCACATCCCGCATGAAATGATCTGTGCCTTGTCAGGACTCTGAGTGCTTCTCTGTGAACATCTCTGGTTTTCTTCCTGGCTGCTCACAGAATCCCAGAATGGTTTGGGTTGGAAGGGAGCTTAAAGATCATCTCATCTCATCCCAAAAATCCCCTGCTTCCATCCCAGGTTGCTCCCATCCATGGCCTTGGGCACTTCCAGGGCAGGCACAGCTTCTCTGGGAATTCCATCCCAGCTCCTCACCACCCTCACAGCCAAGAATTATTTTTCCTAATATTCCACCTACCCATGCTCCTAATGTGAAAACATCAGCCCTATAATCTCCTGTTCTTTGTCCGAAGCTACATATTAAAGCAGCTCCAGCTCAGGTGTTACTGAGGCTGCTGGAGGCCCAGCAAAGGTGGAGAGAGGCAAGATGAGACCTCAGATTTGTCAGAGACAAATGCACTATAAATGCTCACCAGGATGTGCTGAAATAGCAGGAGGATGAGCGTTTTGGAGCAGTAGGAACCTGCACCTGGCCTGAACTGGAAAAGTAAGATCTGTATCTTGGTGAATACCCAGCTGAAAGCACTAATTATGAGTGCTGTAAAAGGCAGGTCAAGCCACTCCCACCCTGTGCATTTCAAAAGGTAAAACTTGACGGGATGAAGGAAAAAAACAACCCTGCGTTTTTGGGTGTGAGAGGTTGTTTTGACTGTAACTCATGAAAGGTGGAGGAACTTTTGTAGCTGCTTTAGTGTCGTGCTTAAACCCGGAATTTGGGATGTGGAAGGCAGCAGAGAGGATGGGCAGTGCTGAATGCCTGAAGTGAGAAGAAGCACCAGGATGTGAATGGAGATGCCTGCCCTGCCAGGGAGCTCTGCAGAAGTTCTGTTCCCATCAGGAGTGAGGAGAGCAAAGGCTGGGTGTGCTCTGTGCTGTATCTCTGTGGCACACACGGGGTGATTGCAGCAGGCAGGGCGGGGGTGGCACCGATTTCCGTGTCCCCGGGCTGCCCCGTGGGGACACGACCTGGTGTGGCAGCTGGGCTGAACCGGGGAAGGGTCTGGAGGGGCCACAGGAGGAGAAGCTGATCGCACCTGGCTGGTTTCACTTGGAGGGGACAATTTGGGGTCTGCAGCTTCTTCACAGGGGGAGCGCTGATCTCTGTGATCAGGGGACAGGCTGGAGCTGTGCCAGCAGAGATTTGGGTTGGATATCGGGCAAAGAGGGTGCTGTGCACGGCCCCAGGACCCCCAGGAGCTTTGGGACACCGCTCCGAGGCACAGGGTGGGATTGTCGGGGTGCAGGAGCAGGAGCTGGGCTCGCGATCCTCGTGGATCCCTTCCAGCTCAGGGCATCCCAGGATGCAGCAGGGACGGCAGGGATGCACGGCTTCCCAGGGATGTGCGTGTTCCCAGGGATGTGCGTGTTCCCGGGATGTGCCCCTTCCCAGGGATGTGTCCCTTCCCAAGGATGGGCGGGTTCCAAGGGATGTGCCCCTTCCCAGGGATGCCCTTCCCAGGGATGCCCTTCCCAGGGATGCTCCCCTTCCCAGGCATGTGTGCTCCTTCCCAGGGGTGCCTCTTCCCAGGGATGCTCCGCGGTGCCGCGGATCGCCTTTCCTGCCATCCTGCCTCCCCTATCCCTCCTCCCGTCCCTCCTCCTCCTCCCCATCCCCATCCCTGCCGTCCCTCCTCCTCCTCCTCCCCATCCCCATCCCTGCCGTCCCTCCTCCTCCTCCTCCCCATCCCCATCCCTGCGGTCCCTCCTCCCGGCCGCCAGGTGCCCCTCGGCCGCCGCCGCTCGCTCCGTGATCCGGGGCGGCTCCGGCAGCGCGGCCCGGCAGGTGGGTGCTGGGGAAGGGTCCCCGTCCCCGTCCCTGTCCCGGTGCGATGGGGCCGGGGCCGCTGCATCCCGCGGGGTGCGGAGGATGGGCCGGGTGTGCGCAGGCGGTGCCCCGGTTCTGCTCTCGGTACGGTCCGTGGGCTCCTCCATCTTCCCGCCTGGACTAAAACAAATGCGGATGACGGGATAACGGTGCTGTGCTGGAGGTGCCCGTACGGGTTTTAATCGTTTTTGGGGTATTCTGCACACCGGGTTTTTAGGCATGTGTGTTTATTGTAGAGGCTGCTTTCATTCAGGGCCTTATTGCTACCGGTGATAGAAATTATAATATAGATAGATACATAGATAATAGATACATAGATAATATAGATATTATATAATAGATATAGTATAATTATATAGTATATAAATATAAAATTATATATATGTATCTATATTATAAATTATAATATACATAGATATATATTATATATCTATATTATAATTTATAATTAAAGTATAGATATATATTATAATATTATAATATAATATAGATAATAGATATTAGATACATAGATATGTAGATAATATAGTTATTATATAATAGTTAAATTATAATTATATATAAAAAGTTATATATATCTATATTATAAATTACAATATAGATAGATAATAGATATTGGATGCATAGATACATAGATAATATAGATATTATGTAATAGATATAGTATATCTATTATAACATAATAGATATTATAGATATATCATTAGATAGATAGATATTATTGCATATATTATGTATAGATCCATAATAATATATGAGATAATACAAAATAATATGTAGGGAAATACATAATTTTATGTATGATTGCATGTTATTTATCGTTAATTTATTGTGTATATGTGTATTATATAGAATTATTTGTTATTTATTATATAGGATTATTTATTATTTATTATATAGGATTATTTGTTATTTATTTGTTATTTATTGTTCTGTAATTATTGCCGCTTTTTAAATTATATTGGCCTTCCTAGTGTCAATCCCTTTTGTCAATCAGAATTCTCCCTTCCTCATCTGCTCTGAGTCTGGACGTGGAGCAGCAGGGATGTGAATGGAAATGCCTTCTTAGAGCAGTTAATCCCATCCCTGTTTCATCTCCCCGTGTTCCCAAGGCCCATTAAAACATGATGGTTTTGTTTACCCAGCCTCCAGTCATGCCTGGGAATGCTCCAACAGGCCAGACAGGAAGGTTGGGCTTTGCAGCTCTGACTCCTCCTCCCGTGCAGTCCCTCTGGTGCTCCCCAGAGCTGGGCAGCAGTGCCAGGGCAGCTTTGGCACAACTGGAAACTCCTGTATCCCAAAGCCTGACTCAGCTGCAATGCTCATTTCATGGGAAGGCATTATATGAACACATTTCATGGGAAGGGATTGTATGAACGAGGTGTAGAATAAAGTAATGTGTATTTGGAAACTCCTGGAAACAACTGGAAACTCCTGTATCCCAAAGCCTGACTCAGCTGCACTGCCCTGACCGCTCATTTCATGGGAAGGCATTATATGAACACATTTCATGGGAAGGCATTGTATGAACGAGGTGTAAATAGAGTAATGTGTATTTGAAGGGTTTCAGCAACATCCACAAGTGTTTATGTGCTGTAGTTTTGTTCTGGCAATTTGTCTTTTGCTTGTTTGAGAGATTATTGCACAGTGTGTGGGAGGGAAGATGTATAAAAGAAATACTGCTGAAAAAAGACATCTTTATAGGCATAGATTCTTATTCTTTTGCATCCAAAAAGATTTGGAGGTTTTGGTGCCAGTAAGGATGAAATAAAGCCTGCAGTGAGGAGAATAAAGTGGTTTTCACATATAGAAAATGTGCCAGGAGCAAGCAGCCCCATCAGGAGCAGCTCTGCACACTTGGGGCCGGGATGGTTATGGAGCAAAGCTGACACTGCCACAGGCTCAACCTCCTCTCACTTTGTCCTTCTGATCCCTCGTGTCCTGCTCTTCCCAGGCCAGGATGCTGTTCCCGCTGCCCCTGCGTGCAGCCTGCAGCCTGCTGGCCTGGTTCAGCCTCTACAAGTGGTTCTGCCACCGCTACCGGCACCGGAGCCTCGAGTGGAGCTGCAGGCTGGTCACCCTGACCCACGGCATCCTGGCCACCTGTCTGTCTGCCTACATCGGCTTCATCGACGGCCCCTGGCCCCTGAGCCACCCAGGTGAGTGAGGAAATCCACGATCCCACCTCCCCTGGGCTTCTCCTCAGTTCCCAGCCCACTTGAGGGATGGTGCCTGCAGTGATATCTCAGCTGCTTTGTGGTGGACAGCCCCAGAGGAATGGAGAGGAATGGAGAGCCTGGTACTGTATTTTGCTGTGGTAATGTTCCTCACTCAGGGTCACCAAATGTGGAGTTTGCAGGCAACCCTGACAAGGGAAGAGATGAGAATCTTGACTCCATGTTTCAGAAGGCTGATTTATTATTTTATGATATATATTATGTTAAAAGAAAATGATATATTAAAACTATACTAAAAGAATAGAGAAAGGATTCATCAGAAGGCTTGAAAGGAATAGAAAGGAATGAATAACAAAAGCTTGTGACTCTCAGAGAGTCCGAGCCAGCTGACTGTGATTGGCCATTAATTAGAAACAACCAACATG
>JAWWMN010000088.1:5224405-5269315 GCA_035047745.1 Catamblyrhynchus diadema | reverse complement strand
TGTTCCTGAGGCCTCTCAGCTTCTCAGGAGGAAAAATCCTAAGGAAAGGATTTTCCATAAAAGATGTCTGCGACACACCTCCGCGCTTTAAATCTCTATTTTTACCTTTCAGGGTCACCCAACACAACCCTTCAGGTGCACGGGCTGTGCCTTAGCTTGGGCTACTTCATTTTTGACCTGTGCTGGTGCGTGTACTTCCAGACGGAGGGCGCCCTGATGCTGGCCCACCACCTGGTCAGCATCGTGGGCATCGCCGCCTCCTTGGCGCTGGGCGAGTCGGCCGGCGACGTCAACGCCGTCATCTTCGGCAGCGAGATCACCAACCCCCTGCTGCAGGCCCGCTGGTTCCTCAAGGAGCTGGGTTGCTACCACACCTTCACGGGCGACCTGGTGGATTTCCTCTTCGTGGTGCTCTTCACGGGCGTGCGCATCGGCGTGGGGGCCTGGCTGATGTACTGCGAGCTGGCCTCGCCCAGGCCCCGCTGGTACATCAAGCTGGGAGGGGTCGTCATGTACGTGGTGTCCTGGGTGTTCATGGTCAGCATCTGCCGCTTCGCCAGGAGGAAGAGCATCAGCAAGTACCAGGCCTGGAGGAGCCGCAGGAGCCGCGAGCTGGGCTGGAAAACCAACGGGCACCTCAAAGGCCACTGATGGAGGCTGAGCAGAATTCCTCGAGTTCACGGGCTGGCAAGGAGGGGATGGTGCCTGAAATGCTGCTGGAGGGAGAGGAGCCAACGCACGTTAGCAGTTCTGGAGCCAAATTTATCCCTGGCCTAACTCCACTGAAATCCATGGAGCTACGCCATGGATTCACTGGGCAGAGGCTGGCATGGTGTGCACAGCCTGAACGAGGAGGGAAAGAAGGGCTAATTCATAGACTAACCATGGCTAGTCCAGCAGTGCAGGTGTAATTAGTGATGAGGAGGGAAAGAAGGGCTAATTTATAGACTAACCATGGCTAGTCCAGCAGTGCAGGTGTAAATAGTGATGTGGTGGGAAAGAAGGGCTAATTTATAGACTAACCATGGCTAGTCCAGCAGTGCAGGTGTAATTAGTGATGAGGTGGGAAAGAAGGGCTAATTCATAGACTAACCATGGCTAGTCCAGCAGTGCAGGTGTAAATAGTGATGTGGTGGGAAAGAAGGGCTAATTTATACACTAACCATGGCTAGTCTAGCAGTGCAGGTGTAATTAGTGATGTGTAGCCAGCTCCTTGAGGATCTTGGAAGAGAGGAGGAGGTAACACTAGTCTGGTTTCCACCTGGTCTCCGTGTCCTGTGCAGTCTGGGCAGCTAGAGTGACTCTCCATGCTGGTGGAAGAAGTGTTCTAGTGTTGCTTCCAAGCTGGGATTCCTGGCTCTTCCACCACCTCGTTGTGTGACCTTGGGCAAGTCTCACAACTGGAACTCTGTGCCTCATTCCCCCTCTGTGACTTGGGGGAGATGGAGCTGCTCCATCTGTTATGCACTTTCAGATTTTTACTTGAGAGGTGCTATATGAAAAAAGTGATGGTTGTTATCTGCACTTGGTTCATCATTCCTGTGTTTCCCTTGGGAGAAACGACTTTGGTGGTCGAGCTAGAGCAAGATTCTAGAAAAATCAGTATTTTAGGTAGGTTGCTGTTTCCTACCCTTTCTAACTCCTTTTAATAACTTATTCATTAACATATTGATAACTTATTTTCTGTAATAAGCACTGCCTAATTACAGGACTAGGTGCTCTGTGAATACACCCAAAGACACAGACCCAGAAGGGAAAATTTTTCCTGATTTTTCCCTCTTCTTCCCTGACTGTTAAAACTCCCCTACAAACACTGCTTTTAGCTCCTTGGGTAACCAGCACACTCCATTTTGAGAAGCCCCATCAGGATTTGCCAGGGGTTTTCTTGCTGATGAGCCAAGCCCTGATTTTGTCTCCAGAACACCAAAATTTCCTCTTCTATGCCCTAAATCCAAATTGGGATTTCTGGTTGCCCAGAATCTGCCCTGTGGAAGCCACAGACTGACCTTGGCTCTCCTTCATCTGAACTGATGCCTTGACCCCTGGGCTTTGATTTCCCTCTGACTGTGTCTGAGTCACTTTATAAAAGTGAACATTTAGAGGGTCAGAGAGATTTATTTTACAGCTCAGTAATTAAAGAAATGAGAGGCCCAGAATCTGGTCTTTTTAAAGCAAAAATAAACCTGACTGTGAGAAAAATAAGCAATACTTATCCAGTCCCATTTGTAGGGAAAAACCATGGCCAGCTGGCAGCTTCTGGAGTTTATTTCATTGCATGTCCTTAAGCTGCTCCTTTGTTTTTGCTGTGATTTTGAGCATTTCCTTTGAGCCTCCCTCCAGTGCAGCTCAGGTGCCCCCTTTTGCTTGAGCCGTGCTTGTTGCAGCCAAAGACCTGAAGAAACCCCAAAAAACCCCTTCAGATGAGCAGAGCCAACTGATGAGCTGGTCCTGGAGAGGAAACTTGACCAATCCAGCACTCTCAAGCCTTGAAAGGAGACCAGAAGGGCTGGTTGGGGCTTGCTGGTTCTTTTTGCCAGCTCTGCTGCTCTCTTGAGCACATCCAGGAGCCTTTTTGCCTCGATTTAACCCACTTTGGGAAGTGGGTCCAGTCTTACCTACCTCATAGGGTGTTTCCTTTCAGCACCAAGCCACCTTTGATGGATTCTGGGTGGTTTGGGTCAGGCTGTGCTGTATAAAAGTTGCTTTGAGTGCAGCACTGCCTGCTGTGAGCCATCAGCAGCGCTTTGTCACCTGAGCTGGGCACTTCCCAACATCCCAAAAGCAGGAGTGAGGTGTTTTGCAAAGGTGCTCAAGGGCAGGAGTCACAGGGAGTGAGCTGGACGTGCTCATAAAGGTCAGCTGCATCCTCACAGCCAGCCCCAAGCTGAGGAAAAGGTTTCTGCTGGCTTTTCCCTGGTCAGCATTGCAGGAATCTGGAGCCAAAAGAGTCTCAGCCACTGGCCTGAGCAGGGAATGAGGGCTTGCAGCAGCAGCTCCTGCAGAAATGCAGGTGAAAACAGGTCCTGGAGGTGCAAACAGGCTGGTCCTTGCTGCTGAGGTGCCCACCATAAAGAGTTTTCAGAGCAGCCCTGGGGGTTTGGGCTCTGAGCTTTGCTGAGGGTTGGGGTGCAGCTTTCTGGGGTTCCAGCCCTTACCTGCCCAGGTGGGTGAGGATGGCAGTGACTGCAGCGTCTGTGAATCACCTGTTTGAAGGGATTTTGAAATACAATGGCTTGAGTTTGGGAAACCAGAAAAGGTTTTCTCCCCTTTTCTGAACAGGGGGGAAACTTGGTTGGAAGAGGGAGAGCACTGCTCAGCTCTGAGGCTTTAGAAAGGAAACAAGGAAACAAAAGGGCAATTAGAAATGGCTTTATGAGGCACAGCAAGGCCTCACAGCCCATTTAGTGGGCTCCAGCATAGATTTACAGACCCAAAAGTACAAATTCCAAGCTGTGGAGCACAGGGTGGGACCTGTCCTCAGGCTAGTCCATAGTGGCTAGAGCAAACTGTGAGAGGAAACTGCAGAACTAGTGTGAAATAATAACTTGTGTCTGAATTACTGTGTAATAGCAACTAATGTTCCACCAGTGAATGGTGTAGATGCTTTGTATTATGTTTTATAAAAATAAAGCTTATTTAATTATATGAGGAATTGGCTTTCTCTGTTTGGGTGCTGCTCTTAAGTCACAGGTTGCACTTGATGGTTCCGGAGGGCTTTTCAGAAAATCTTTTCAACTTGAAGCTTTTTCAACCTCAAAGATTCAGTGGTTCAGTAGGATGGAGCAAAAATATTCTCTTTGTTTTCCATGTCCTGGATGCCACAGGAAAAGCTTCTCCTGTGTTTCCACACTGTGAGCTCTTCCCAATCCTAAATTAATATTATTGCCTAGGAAAGCCCTGTGCTGGTGTGTTGGTAAACAGCCTCTCTGCTTGCTGATGGCCACAGATCCAGCACACCAAAAGTCT
This sequence comes from Catamblyrhynchus diadema, assembly GCA_035047745.1. NCBI lineage: Eukaryota > Metazoa > Chordata > Aves > Passeriformes > Thraupidae > Catamblyrhynchus > Catamblyrhynchus diadema. The sequence goes on along the minus strand of JAWWMN010000088.1, from coordinate 5,265,349 downwards.
TGGCTTCTATAAATAGTTAAGCCAATTTAGTTGTTTGTATGTAACCCTTAAGTCCAGCTTAAAATCCCCCAGCACTGGGGAGCAGCTGCTGAGCAGCACTGAGCCCTCTGGAGATGTTTTCTCTTCACAGAGCCCAGCCTGGGGGTGGAGGGGTCTCAGAGCCTCCAAGAATTTGTGCTGGCATTTTGTGGAACCTCTGAGGTAGTTGCAGAAGCAGAGAAGAAAGCACAGCAGAGTTCTGGAGCTTTGCTTCAGAGCTGCAAGCGTCTCACAGGTCTGGTGTCTTCAGAAGTGACAAAAATCTGCCATTGTCAGTGGTCAGATGTGCTTTGTCTGTGAAAAGTGAAATCTGCCCCTCTTCACCCAATTAATTTCATTTTTTATCATCCTATTATTTCTTCACAGGCAATCCTGCTGCCTGCCTTTTGCTTCTCCTGCTGGCCCTGCAGTCAAGCTTTGTAAAATTACCCTCCCCTGTCAGTCCTCTGCCCTCTCTTTGTAGCTGAACTCCCTATTTCTACTTGAAAAAATTGAATTTTTTTGATATTCACAGCTTTACTCCCTTGCAGCAGTAGTCCAGGCAGTGATGTAAAAGCAGCATTTTAAGTCTTTGAAATCTGCTATTCATTAATACCATGGGGTTTGCCATGTCCAAAGAAGTCAATGCCCTGTTTGCCTCAAGTTCCAGGGGCAGCTGGCAAGTCAACAATGTAAAAGATCCTTAGAAAATTACTAAAAGAAGGAATATAACAGATCAAAGTACATGGAAAAGCTTCTGTAAAGTAATAAAGGTTTACAGGTAGATAATTTTGTATGGGAAGAAGGAAGTTTCAGCTTCTGCAGCTTCTCAAATGTTAGAAAACACAGATTTTCAGCAGTGCTTGTGCTGTGCTGTTTGAACTGTGTCTTGTGTCAGAATGAGATCTGTCCAGTGCCACAATCCTCAAATTAGATTCTCTATTTCTTTAGATTTTACCTCTTTCTTTTTAACCCCAGACAGAGGATGGAGAAAGAGAAGGAAACTCAGGGCAGGATGTCCAGCAGATTCATCTATCCTTGCTGCTGATATGGAATGAAAGCTTAGTGCTATAAAAATGCTGACTGCCCCGTGGATTATCCAGGTTTAGGAACTGTAATAAGCTGTCACTCCAGAAGCTTTGCTAGATTAGGCTCTCTGTGTCTCAAAATCAGCAAAGCCTTGTGTCCCACAATCAGCATTTCCAGAGTGCAGGATTGTTGGGAGAAAAATCTGGTGCCCATTTGAAGGAGGGAGATGAAAAAAGGCTTGGAAGTTGCACAGAAATGTGGAGCACAGCACAAATTTATTTGTGTTTTCTGGATTAGGTCCTGTGTTCCCTAGGAGTCACAAATTTCTGGGAATATTTGGGAAGTGAGCTTGGGAATCGTTTCCCCTGTGCTTTTCCCCTCCAAGGTGTAAAGGTTTGGCAGTTGGCTTCCAAAAGCAGCAGAAAAACAGGAGCTGGATGAGCAATTTGTACTGAGAGTAAATAACAGCTCAAAATACCTGAGCATTCTCTCAATGGCTTGAAATTGATTACTTCAAAGGAAGAAAAGCATCTTTATGCACTTGATTTTTGTGGCGGAGCTCAATGAAACTGACCTGATCATCTGAAACACAAACTGAAATTTTTTTCTGAAAGAGAAATGCTCCCAGGCACTGTTTATCCACACTTAAAACCTTAAAGCAATTTGTACTGAGAGTAAATAACAGCTCAAAATACCTGAGCATTCTCTCACTGGCTTGAAATTGATTACTTGAGAGGAGCAAAAGCATCTTTATGCACTTGATTTTTGTGGTGGAGTTCAGTGAAACTCAGCTGATCATCCCATCTGAAACACAAACCGAAATTTTTTTCTGAAAGAGAAATGCTCCCAGGCACTGTTTATCCACACTTAAAACCTTAAAGCATCACTTTTTGCTGATTTTTATCCCTGTTTATGCTGAGCTGACAGCGGTGCAAACCCCCTGGGAGCATTCCAGAGCTGCACGATCCCAAAGCACTTGGGAATGCTCCTTTTTCCCAAATTTTACCTTTTACCTGCCCGGGGCTCAGGTTAGAGGAGCCATTCGAGGCTTTCCCAGCAGATGGCAACAGCTCCTCGGTGTGAGCCTGGAAAAGGGGGATTTGGCCAAAGGATCCTCGCTCAACACTTTCTAAATTTGATTTTACAGGAGCCCCTCTAAAGCACCTCCAAGGATCTGACCGTTATTTTAAGGCAAAATAAAAATTACTCTATAGGAATTAATCTTCTCCAATTCAGGGTCCTGCTTAGCTCTGTTGTGGACTAAAAAACAGATTAAGGAGGTTAATTAGAGAATCACAAAATGGTTTTGTGTTGGAAGAGACCTCAAAGATCATCTTGCTCCAACCCTCCTGCAATGGGATGGTTCTGTGTGTAAAGTCACAACTTCAGAGCACAAAAAGAAAATAAAATAATGGGCACACTGTAATTGCTTATTGATTTCCCCACTCCATATTTCAGCCTGTGAAACAGAATTATCATAAATAGACATCTATCTTAATCTAAGTATGCAACCAGCTCCCACCAAAAAAAAAAAAAAAGAAAATCAGCATTTGCAGAAAAAGAGAAGCAGTTATGGTTTCAGAATCTGTCTTAGGATTTCCTCCAGCTAATTGTTCTCGTTATGTTGTCATGCACAATAAAATATAATTAAAGTAATAAAAAAGCATCGAGGCCTAATATGCAAAAGCTGGGTCTGCCAGGAATCAGATCTCCCAGGAGCTTTCCCCTCTCCAGGCACAGTACTCGATGTTCCCAAAGTTAAAAGCAGGGAGGGATTTATTGCAGAGAAGATGCAATAAAGAGATATATAATAAATAAATAAATATAGATATATGGAGGCATTCAGTCACTTCATCAGCACTGATGACTGTATTGCACACAGCTGCAGCAGGACAGGCAGACGTGGCTGCTTGTCTTGCACTCCCACACTTCATTTATTTATTTTATTTTTTTCCCAAGCCTCTATTTTCCCCCAAAAGGAAACCAAAAAAGGAAGTATAAATGTCCTGTGCATACATGTGAAGCATCATGCAAAAAAATGATTTCATCCCACGCTTCCCCTCTTTGCTCTGAACTCCAACAAAACAAGAAATTCTTCGGGTGCTCAGACAGTCTGCTGGCTTCCTGATGAGCAGGACACAGCTCGGTGGTGCAGAGCAGCCTGGATGTAGCCTCGGGCAAGGTATGGTCCTGTGTGCCCACCCTGGGAGCTGCTCCCACTCCCCCGAGCCTGTTCTCCACCTCTCCCCAAGCCCAGTGTCCCTGCTTTGAAGTATATCCCGGCAAGATTAATTAAAGGGAAGAAGCGTGGTGTCCTGGATGATTGGGATTAGCTAATAAGGTTATTTTAGTCTGCTGGCATTTGCTGTTGGGGGAGAGTGATGTTCCACAAGTTCCTTTGTGCAGAGGGGGCAGGAATTGCTGGCAGTGGAGACATCCTGCTTTTCATTGCACATCTGTGCTGCTCATGGGCTGTAATTTCTGGAGGAGCAGCATGGAAGTTTCCTGAAGTTCTCAGGTATAGATGTTATTTCCAAGTGGCTTGTAGTGCCAGGACAAGGGGAATGGCTTCACACTGACAGAGAGTAGTTTAGGTGGGATATTAGGAAAAAATAATTCCATATGAGGGTGATGAGGTTTCCCAGAGAAGCTGTGGTGGGTCCCTGGAAGTGTTCAAGGCCAGGTCAGAGCAAGCTGGGACAGTGGAAGGTTGGAACAAAATAATCTTTAAGGTCCCTTCCAGCCAAAACCATTCTGGGATTCTGTGCAGATTCCAGGCAGGAATTTCTCTTTTGGACTGGGTTGTACACGGCATGGACGGCAGGGACTTACAGCAAAGCCGTGTTTGTGTTCAGGCGGGGCTGAGGAGAGGGAAATCCACTGAAATTTACCAGCTCAAATTTAAATGCCCAAATACCCCGTGTGGCTCATGTGTTTGTGTTCAGGCGGGGCTGAGGGAAATCCACTGAAATTTACCAGCTGAAATTTAAATGTCCAAATACCCCATGTGGCTCATGTGTTTGTGTTCAGGCGGGGCTGAGGAGAGGGAAATCCACTGAAATTTACCAGCTGAAATTTAAATGCCCAAATACCCCGTGTGGCCCATCTTTTGCTAGTTTTGAAGGGGAGCAGGAACAGGCCCTCGGCCGCAGTGTTTCTGCAATGTACGTGCAGGGAGGGATCAATTTCTTGGATTTATGCTGACCTTAACCTGTGAGAAAAATTCCCGATGAAATTTCCGTGGGTGGGAAATGTGGGACTGGACAACAGAGCCACGAAAGGCCTGGGAGCAAAACAGCACAGCCCTGCACAGCTCCTGCCACTTCTACTCTTTTCATTCGCTGTTTATTTATTTTCTTTCTTCTCCAAGTTTCGCCTGCGTCATATTTTCCATGGAGATGGAGGCGCGGGCGCTCTGAGCGCTGGTGACACGGCAAAGTGTCGGATGGCTCGGGAATGGAGAAGGGAAAAAGGGAAAAAAGGGAGAGGGAAAAAGGGAAATCTCGGGTTAGGGACGCAGGGGCAGGAAAGCTGCTCGGCAGGGACACGGGGTGAGGGAGGAGCGGCTGCGACCGAGCGGAGACGGGAAGGGAAGGAAACACCCCGCGGGTCTGGAAAACGCTTCCCGAAGGGGAAAGGCCTCGGCGGGGACCGGGGGAAAGGCTGCGAGGGAGGAGGAGGAGCGGAGGAAGAGACGGGGGAGGAGGAGAAGGAGGGAAAGAGGAGAAGGGAAAGAGAGGGAGGAGGAAGAGGAGGAAGAGGAGGGCGGCCGGCGGAGGGATCCGGCGGCGGGGCGGAGCGGCCGGAGGTACGAGAGCCCCCCGGAGGCGCCGGGGAGGAGCGAGCTCGGCTCGGCCCGGCCCGGCTCGGCGCAGGCTCCCCGGGACGCGCCGCTCCCGCCTCTCCCAGCAGCGCAGCGGGGCCAGCACCGGGCCGGGAGAGCAGCGCAGCGCGGTGGGACTCGGCCCGGAGCGGAGCGCGGAGAGCAGAGCGGAGGCAGCCCGCAGCGCCCCGCTGGGTCCCGGGCCGGAGCGAGAGGCGGAGCGGCGGGGGATGGAGCCCTGGGCCTAGAGGCGGCCGCCCTGCCCGACCCCTGCGGGCGCTGCACGGGCGGGGGTCGGGGCGGGCGGGCAGCGGGGATGGGCCCGGCCGCGGGCGGGGAGCGCCGCCCGCCCCCCGAGCGCAGCCTCTGAGCCCCGGCTGGACGGGCACGGGCACCATCGGCCGCTTCTGCAAAGGGGTTCTTTTCTTTTTTACCCCCCCGAGTCCACCGAGATTGTTTTGTTGATTCTTGTTGTTGGAGTTTTTTCTTGCTGGAGTTTTTTTTTTTTAATTTTTTTTTTCCTTTATCCCCCACGCCCCACTTCCGTGGTTTGGATATTCTGGGTGACTGCAAAGAAGAGTTTTGGAGTTGTTTTGGATTGGGTTTGGTTTTTTGGTTTTTTTTTGTTTGTTTGTTTTTTTGTTCCCTTCTCCTGCCCTTGAACTGAGTTTGTCCTCCGTGCATGCCTCTTCTGGAGCAAGGCTGGATCCTGAACCTCGGTGCATGTAAGGGGCAAAGCCTCGTTCATATTCCTGCAATAAGAGTAAAATGTAAATTGGATAATACGACTTCTTGCCAAAGGCTCCAATGAGTGGCACACAGTCCACAATCACGGACAGGTCAGTATAAAATGAGATTTCTTGATTTTTGTGGTTTTTTAAATCTTTTTTTGAAATACGAATATTCGCAGAGCTCACGTACTTTGTGTTCTGGCTTCAGTTACAGACAGGATCAGAAAAGCAGGATTTAATCAGAGGTTCTGGGAACCAAGGGTGTCCTGACTGTCAAAGCAACTGGGTTAACTTTGAAACCGGCGTATTTCAAGTCCAACAGCTTTCAGGCCTGCCAGGCTGACTTTGTAGGAGCCAGGGTGGTAATTCAGCTCCCAGGATGGGCTGGTGCTGCGGGGAACACCGAAAGCGAGGGTTCCTGCAGGGGGATGGAGCAGCAGAAGCCCCCAGAATTCAGTCTCCAGCTCAAACCTGAGCGCAGAGAGCCTGTTGAGGATGCACTTGGGTCTCCTTGGGTCAAGTACTGCCGGGAGGTCACTCCAGGTGAGGGCAGGAGGGATAGTTGACAAGCAGGAATGTCTGCTGGTGTCTCCCTTAGCAGGAACCTGCCTTTGGATACCTGCTCAGGCCTCTGGGCTGCTCTGCAGGTGCCTTTCATTACCTCTGGAGTCCTCTTGTTTGTGCTTGGGTGGTTCAGAGGAAGGGAGAAAAAATGTGACAAAAAAAAAGTAGGAAACATTTTAACGTGCGACTGAGTGGAATGAGTGTCTTCAGATTTTTTTTTTTTTTTTTGAGGAGAAGAAAAGATACCTTTTTGTGACACTGTATGCTGTGAAAACCATTGTATGTATTTTATTGTATCATTATCGGGGCTGTTTGGTGGTTAAGGTGTGAATGTGTGTGGCCAAGGCCTTTCATGACCAAGCAGTTGTGGCACAGCAGCGAAGCCGGGGCTGGGATGGGGCAATGATGCTTTGGGTGCTTGAGCTCATCAATTTTAGGCTCCAGGTGTGTGCAGGAGAGAGGCTGAGTGTGGTTCTCACTTAAACCCAGGCTTTTTGTGACTCCACAGGTCCTCACAGCACAGTCTAAAGGGCTCTGGGAGAGCTCAGACCTGGGTACAATCTGTGTTTACAACTTTTCACACAGTATTAAATCTTGGCAATTAATTTTGTAGCTTGTCCTAGCAGAATTTTCCCTTTTGCAGCACGTGAATGATTCTTGAGTTGCAGCGTGTTTTTTTTCTCTGTAGCAGGCAAGGCAATGACAGTAAAAAGGCATTTCAGTGGATTTGTGAGGATTTTGTTACGTACTTCAGGCCATATGTCTTGTGGCAGTTGCATGATATCAGAAAGAACGACAGGATTTTCATCCCAGGGAGCAGCTGAGTGATGCATGGAAAGGAAAAACACGAGAACGGGGAATTTAATTTACTTGTTAGTAAAACAAAATACTTTCCATTATTGAATTGGAGCAGCCAAATAAAAAAAATGTCTCATTTCCTTTTGCTCTCAGTCATGTCAGGAAGATGTTTCTGTTTGGTGTTCCATGAAGGTTTTGGATCAAAAGGCTTTTAGTGTCAGGTGAGGAGCTGTCTCCACAGCCCTGGGATTTCTGGGGGAATGTGGAGGAACTGGATCTTTTCTTGTCACTGTTTTTCACCTCTGGCCTGAAGCAGCCCCAGCTCTGGGGTGCAGAGTCATGGTTCTGCCAGGAGAGGAGAAGCTTTGGGGTGACCTCATTGTGGCCTGCCAGGACCTGAAGCAGCCTACAAGGAAGATGGAGAGAGACTATTTTAATAGACTTAGAGCAACAAGGCAAGGGGAATGGTTTCAAACTCAGAGCAGGGTTAGATTGGTCATTAGGGCAAAATTGTTCCCTGTGAGGATGGTGACAGGGTGCCCAGAGCAGCTGTGGCTGCCCCTGGATCCCTGGAAGTGTCCAAGGCCAGGCTGGAGCACCCTGGGCTAGTGGAGGGTGTCCCTGCCCATGGCAGGGGATGGGAATGAGATGGGATTTAAGGTCCCTCCCAGCCCAAACCATCCTGGGATTCTCTGGTGATTCTCTGGTTCATTCCCTGGCTGAACCTTTCAGCAGAAGCCCAGGCGTGGTGCTGGTGTTTGTTCCCATCTCTGCCACCCCTCTTCACCCCCAGCACTGTGCAGGGTTTGGAGAGGATGGGTTTTCATCACTCTTGTCCCTGCAGAATATTCCCCTTCAGGCCTGAGGAGAGTCTGTGTTGCCTCTTCCAATCTGCCTCTAAAGCTCAGAATGCAAAGCAGGTGCAATAGAAATAATATTGATGCTTCCACTGTCATTAGACCTCCGTGGTATAAATCATCTGACATGTTCAATTCTCTTTGTGTTTGTCAATCACCTTCCTTGGTGGGATTGAGATGGGAATTGCCTTAAACCAGGAAAACCCAGCTTGCACCAGTGCCAGATGGCATTAGGAATATAATAGGGCAGCTTGGGCCTGGATTTTTCTCCATATTAGCTTTACATATTTGCATTTTGCATATATAGAGCTGCTTAAATCCACATTACAGACAGCAGATATTTCCTTTGCTATCCCTACAGTTTAAGGTGGCAGTGATTTGACAGCTGTCACATTTCCCTCGTGCAGGCTGCACTTCTCATCCTTGACATATTTGATGATGTCATGATTACCATTAAATATATAAATATATATATTCATATACGTATATGTATATTTATATATAAATACATATTTTACATAAAAACTTATATATATAAAATTTATATATAAATATATAAATTAGGAGTGTATGAATGGCCATTTCTAATGCTGTTCTGCAGCCAGGATGATAAATGATGATTTTATTAAGTCCACTCCTTTTTTTTTTATTTTATTTTATTTTTGTTCTCTTTCCCAGGAAAGTTGAATGGGTTTTAGTGTCTGGCACTGCTGAAACACAGTCAGGCCAGTTCATATCTGAGTGTGTCTCGGCTCATTCTCTCTGTGGACTAAACCTTAACCCAGCTAGTTTTGGTGGTGGTTATGCTCAGATTCTGTTATCAGAACTCCCAAAGCAGGATTCTGTTATCAGAACTCCCAAAGCAGCATCAATTTCTGGTGTCTTTTTCTTCAAGTGCCTTCAGTCTGGAGGGAAGTGAGTGCCTGGGGGAGTGGGGGGATATCAGGCATTAAACAAAAAAGGCAGAGCAGATGTTAAAGGCTGTTGTGAGTTGGTGGAGGAGCTCCTGACACACACTGCACCCAGCAGCATTTGGGGGAGCACCTAAAGGGTGCAGAAAGACAGAAAATTATCTCCTAAAGAGCACTTGAGGCTTAGAAACACATCAGCGAAGCGTTCTCCAGGAGAGCCATGGTGCCTTGCACGGCTGCTGCTGATTTGAGAGAGTTAAACACTGATTTAACTTTGATTTAACTTCCCCTTCTTTCCCTCAGGATGTTCTTTGACTTTGTCAGCTGCTTTTTCTTTTTTTCATAAGGAAAATGCCCATTGGAGCATATCAAACTCTTCATCTGCAGCCTTATTGCTCTGCTCCTTTATGTTTGTAAACATTTACACCCTCTTCATTTAATCCTCCCTTAGCTGTGCCGTGTTTGTTCAGAGGCCTCCTAAGGTGGCATTTATCTTGCTGAGCTTAGGAACTCTTTGAGGTAGACACCCCTGAGCTGCTCATCTGGCTCAACTTGATCGTTAGTGGAAGGAAATCTGCACATCCAGGGGACCTTTTATTATCCTAAAGGTATCTAAAACCAGTCAGGTGACTGAGCTTCATCCAGCTCTGCATTTAGGTGAGACTTCCCATATCTTTAACCTGAAAAAAAAAATCTATTTTTGGCCGCTCGCTGGTGCTGGGTTGGATTTTTGTTGCTGGGTGCTGTTTTTGGTTGGGGGGATTGCAGATTGGAGTCCATCTGCGACCAGCTGAGGGGTGGCAGGGTTTATTGGAGGAGTTTTCCTGTTTCTGCTGCAGTGTGCACACATTCCCTGCCTCTGGAGCTCTCCTGGCCAGCTCTGGGCGTTGCTGTGTGCTGTGCATGGCCGAGTGAGATAAGGCCTTTATTCTTCCCAAGGCCACGTTGGGGCCAGGCTGGAATTCTGAAATTCAGCCATTTCCAGCCTCTGCTTGGCCACCAAAGGCTGGCCCGAGCTCGGCTGTATCCTGTTATGACACTGAAGAAACATTTGTGTGCCATTAATTTTTTTTTCACTCTCGGAGTTAACTGTATTTTTCTTCCTGTCGCCGTTCCAAACACACTTCAGGGTTGAGCAATTGCACGGCTGCAGGACTTGCTTTATGTTTCTTTCTGTTTATTAAAGGCCAATAAAAGAAAGGAGGCTCTTGCTTTTGGCAGGACCTCGCTGAGGAACTGGTGACTCTTCTCTGCAGTTGCTTGCAAATGAGTTTTATTTATAACCCTGCTGTAGTTTCTGTTGCTATGATTGGAAAACAGCAGAGGTAGAATTTACACATAATTACCCTTGAGAAGTTTTAATTGGTGATTTGCTCCTGACTTGGTATTAAAATAGACTCTAATTGTTTCTTATCTGCCTTAGATGCACTTTCCCTGTCTCTGGCTCGTTGGAAGTCCCTGTAGTAATTGGGAATTCTTGGACTGTATGGTGAAAGGAAAAAAAGGGTTTTATTTCTTCCAGGAGGGTAAGAACTGCGCAGAAAGTCACACCTTAGTTAGATGTCATTGTCATGCATTTTTTAAATTAGTAGAGTTAGTAAAATCCAGTATTTATGGAAAATGGGCTGCAGCATGGCATCTAAGGATTAAAAAGAATAATAGTCTTTGAGTGGGGCTTTTCATCATTGTGCCTTGGCTATGTTTGGAAATTAGCAGTTGACAGAGTCTGTGCATAAATTCCTGTTTTATTCTGCTGTCCTTGAGGCTGGCAGAGGAGAGGACTGTCTGGGGTGTTTGCTGCTGGCTGGGACACAAATGCTACCACTTGATGTTGCATAGTTTATTAGGGCTTTTACTGGAGACAGGAGCTGAGGTGAGCTTGATTTTCTAGTTTTGAGTAGAGCTGTGGGCGTTGTGATTATTTGGGTGGAGGCAGGAATGATATTTCATCTGTGAGCCCAGTTGTATCATTCTCCCTGTGCACAGAACTCCTGTTAATGGCATTTTAACATTTCAAATGCATGGGTTAGGAAAGGGACCGAGATGTTGGCTCCTTCTATTTCAGATTTTCAAAATTCTGGTTCACATCTACAGGAATTTACCAGCCAAAAAAAAAAAATAAAATGACAATGCTGTCCTGGCTTGAGAAGGAAAGTGCAGCTTGCCCTTGGAGTTTGCTGAAGTTCACTGGTGGGGTTTGTGGGTGTTCACAGAACTCCTGTTAATGGCATTTTAACATTTCAAATGGATTAGGAAAGGGACAAGGATGTTGGCTCCTTCAATGTTAGATTTTCAAAATTCTGGTCCACATCTCCAGGAATTTAGCAGAAAAAAAAAAGAAAAGACTCAGTGCTATCCTAGCTTGAGAAGGAAAGTGCAGCTTTCCCTTGGAGTTTGCTGATGTCACTGGTGGGGTTTGTGGGTGTTCACTGGTGTCCTTTGACTTCCATGACCTGTGTGGGAGGAGAGTTCCTTGGTCCTGGAGGGTGACAGCAGTGAGCACAGTCATCCTGCTGGAAATCAAAGAGTTCTCTGTTCCCTCTCACAACTGCTCCGGACCTTGCTGTACAAGTGATGGTTTTGTAGAAGTAGTGGTGAGTGTAGAAGTGGTGTTTTGTTGTAGAAGTAGTGATTTAGGCACTGGAGATTTCTGCAATTCATCCTAAGGCTGTAGAGAGCATTGGTGAATTTGCCTGGGGAAGGTGGTACACACACCTGTAGCAGTTATTTTCATATTTCATGGCTAGACACCAGGATTCCTGTGATTTTCTAGATTTCATGGCTAGACACCAGGATTCCTGTGATTTTCTAGATTTCATGGCTAGCCAGCACGATTCCTGTGATTTTCTAGATTTCATGGCTAGCCACCAGGATTATTTGGTTCTTTCCTGCAGTGGGGTCTCCCAGTGAATTTGTGCCTAAAGAATTTGCGTAGCTTCAGTGACAGCTTCTGTTTTCCCAAGAGTATAACCAATGGGAATTTTGACATTGGCTGTTTCTTTCCCATTTTTCCTGCAGTATTTTGAGCAGTATCCTTTACCTCTCATGGTTAAAATTCTCAGCCTCACCTGGCCAGCCCTGTGTGCAGTTCTGCAGAGTGTCTCAGTGTTTGCTTTGGTCTGGAGACTGAATTCTCCACTCCTCCTCGAGGTGGTCCTTGGGGTCACCAGGGAGATATGTTGGCTGTGCTGCTTGGAAGATAAGCTCAGCTTCTTGCCTTGAGCCTTTATCCTCCAGGTTTCTCCCTAAAAACCTCTTCCTTCCCTCTGAAAATTAGCAGTTGGAGATTTATTAATGAATCCCATTTTTATTATCCTCGTGTTTCTAGTGGATATATTGCTTCAAAATGGTTCTTGTAGCATTCCAGATATTCCTCTGCCTAAGCACTCCCTCTGATATTTTATCTGCTTTGAGATAAGCAGATTTTCCTGTGTAAGAGATGTCAATAGCACGAAGAGAAAATAGATTTAAATGCATATTTTCAGGTAGGTGATGCTGTGTTCTGTGGCCCTGCTCTGGATAATTATTAGGTTTAAAGAATAAAAGTCTTAGTTCATGTCTCAGCTTGATTAAACGAAGGGTCAGGAGCCTGGATGTTGGTAATATCTCAGCATCAGAAGAGAGGGCTTAAAATAAGGACAGGAGAAGCAGCAGCAAGTGAATCAGTAAAATGAAAAGGGATGTAAAATGTGCAGTGTTTGATTAAGAATGCAAAAGGGATAAAATACAAGACAGGATACATACAAAATAGTAACAGCACACTTAGAAAAAGACAGGAAGAAGCAACGTTTACTCATTTTTCTTTGAAAAGAAAACATGTAAAAATAAATACATTAAAGTGACAGGAAAAAACAGCGTCCTTATGTTTCAAATGTAAGCATAAGTATAAATAGTAAAAGCCAAACAAACAGTGTTCAGCCTGTGACATTCACAAATGGTCTGGATGTTTTGTTATCACCCTGCATCCTTTCCTTGAGGATTTTCAGTGTTGTGTCTGTTTGACTTCTGAGGCCCATGGGCAGGAACCCTTTCTTGCAGCCTGATGGTAAATAAGAAACATTGCTGTTTACATTTGTTGGCAAACACTTCAATGTGATCCTCGGGGGTTATTTTAAGCTCTGTTTTGACAATGTTGAAAGGTCTGGGCTGGGATGTTCGGTGGCAAAAGCGTTTCATGGAATTGCTGTGGCACTGGCAAAGATCACAGCACAGGTTTCTGTACTTGGAATAATCCTGGTGTGGTGTGGGTCATTGTTCTGTCCATCCTGGGATGCTGTCAGCTGTCCTGGCAGGATGGCCTTGGTCACAAGTGGCGCTGGGGCTCAGCTCTTCCAAAAAATGAACCTTTTATGGGCAGGGAGCAGGCTTGGGTAAAAGTTGAGATGTGTGAATTAAGCAGCAAGGCCTCTCTTGGTGCTACAAAGTTGAAATGTTCAAAACCTTAGAGGGAATCTCCACGTTCTGGCAGCTCTTGGTTGCTCTCAGTTGGCACAAGAGCTGTGGCTGCAAGGGCAGAACTCAAACTGGTTTTACTCCTGAGCTCTTGCAATGTGTTTTGGAAGTTTTCAGGGATATTGGTGGGAATCTGAATTTTGTTCAGGTGCTGTTCCTTATTGAACCTGTGTGTAGCAGCACAACTGACCCTTGTCTGTGTGAGAAGCTGCTCCTGAATTTATTTGCAGGCAGTGAATCCTGGTTTGTGCTATCGCCTGCAGCCCTGGGTGACTTCCCAGGTAGAATCAGTAACCTAAGAAGAATTCAACACTTTTCAAGATTGAGCTGCAGTGCTGGAGAGGGGCTGGAAAACTTAGGTGGGACCTGGATTGACCTGAGCAAGCGTTTCCCAGCGTGGAGGAAAAGCCCCATGTGTTTAATAAAGCACCAGACTGATGTGAGACAGCCAGAGGACTGGGAGTCCACCACTCCCATAAACTTACAAGCTTCAACCTGCAGGCTCACCTGAAGCATCTGATGGCTGCTTGGAAGTCTTTTTTAGCCTGTTATGATAGTGGCTGTTGGTGCAGCTCCTTGGCAGCACTTCAGACAAGGCGTCTCCTCCGAGTGTGGCACCGCTGCCTTTCTGCTGTGCCCAGATGCAAAAAGAGGGTTCTGCTGCCAGAAAAGGGATGGAAAACGTGGAAAGGGAGAGAATTCAAGGAGGGAAGCCATAACGAGCCAGCAGAGAGAGGAAATAGGAAAAAGCTGCAGTGCAAGACAGGAGAAATCAATAGGAAGTGAGTGAGAGGGAGAGAAATGGTGGCGGCTGCCAGATAGGAGAGAGGTTTCCTGCCTGCCCCAGGGCCAGGAGCTGCTGCTGGAGGGCAGAAAGGTCTGACAAGGCAGGGCCGCAGCTCAGGGTGCTGGGCAGGACTGGAGGAACCCCTTCAGAGCCTGGGAGTGCCCCTCTGGCTCTGGAGGAGGCTGCCCTGGGTGGCAGCAGCTCCCATGTGGCAGTGTCTGAGCTGTGTCCTGAGAATTCCTGTTCTTTTGGGGACAATTCCCGTTCTTCTTGCAAAACTGCTGCTCACAAGCACGAGCACAACGTTGTTTTCTGCTCTGTGTCAATAGGATTTTTTTTTTCCATTTAATTATAATTATTACGGTGTCCTAAATGAGGCAGTGACCTCAGCCAAAAGCAAGCTGCTGTTCTGGGGATTTAAAAGAGGGATTTTCCCTGCTGCTACAGACTCTGTCCTGACTGAGGCAGCAGCATCAGCTCTGGCAAATATCCAGGGGGAGCTGCAGTAGAGGAGAGGGAATTTATACCATTTGTATCATGTGGGCTTCCTAAATGTGGGGCTGGGGGGACTCCTGGTGTGCCAAGGATAAGAGAGATCTCCTGGTGCCGGGTGCAGCTCTGCAGCTGGCAGTTTGTTCTGCAGCCTCTCAGGAGGCACCAGACGATAGGCTGTGGTTTGCCCTGTGGTCTGGGGAGTGGAAGTGGTTCCTGTGGGCACAGATGTGATCTGAGCAAACCAACAGCCTCGGTGGCTGTGCTGGGGAAGGTGCTCAGGGATCCTGCACAGAGCCCTCTGCACTTCTTGTGGGGTTTGCTTTGCTGGGAGGATGTGTTAAAGGCTGGAGGGTGCCCAAAGGAGCGCCTGTGCAGGTGCTGCTGTGCCCTGAACCATCAGCAGTAAAGGCAAACACCTTGCAATAATTCAGAAATAATGTAAAGGCAAGCACCTTGCAATAATTCAGAAATAAGGCAAGCACCTTGCAGTAATTCAGAAATAAAGGCAAGCACCTTGCAATAATTCAGAAATAAAGGCAAACACCTTGCAGTAATTCAGAAATAAAGGCAAGCACCTTGCAATAATTCAAAAATAATGATCTAAAAGAGCAGAGTTTTCTAGATCATTACTCCCTAGAAATATCTGGATTATCTATCTAGGTATCTGATCTCGAAATGTAGATACTTCAGTGCTGGGTGATTTGATATGATACTGGGAATTGGTAAATGTTATTTTCCCTTTTGAGTACAACTGGAAGCCCCAAGTTTTACACTCAGGTCACTCACATTATGGAAATTGCTGTGGGAATGAAATAGTGAAGGAAAAAAGGGGGGGAAAAAAGGCAAGCACGTGTTTCTTGCAGTATATCTTTCTGATATCTAGATATCTGATCTCTTTAGATGCTTCATTGCTGGGTGATTCGGTGTAAGAGTTTGATAATACTGGGAATTAGTAAATATTATTTGCCCCTTTGAGGACAATTGAAAGCCCCAAGTTGGTCACTCATGTTATGGAAACTGCTGTGAGAATGAAATAGTGAGGGGAAAAAAGGGGAAAAAAAAGGCAAGCACAGGTTTCTTGCAGTATATCTATCTGATATCTAGATATCTCATCTCCTTTAGATACTTCATTGGTGTAAGAGTTTGATAATACTGGGAATTGGTAAATATTATTTGCCCCTTTTGAGTACAACTGAAAGCCCCAAGTTTTACACTCAGGTCACTCACATTATGGAAACTGCTGTGAGAATGAAATAGTGAGGGGAAAAAAAAAAGGCACGCACATGTTTCTCGCAGTCTGGAAAGCTGCAGGAATGTTGGTGCTGGCTGTAAATGCTGCAGTGGTGTTTACTTTGGATGTTAACCAGTGCAGCTTCAGCTGAATGTATGTCACAGCAAAGCCTGACCTCCTCTCCCTTTCCCTCCCAGCAGCTCATTAGCAGCTCTCGCACTCCCAGGCACATCCAGCGGTCGCTTTTTGGTGTCTGCACCTGCTCACCCCTCACCTTGGCCTCCCTCCTGTCCCTGGCGCTCCTGGCCCTGCTCGTGCAGGCACGACCCCAGGTTTAGGGCAGGAAAACCCTTTTTTGCCGGCAGGGTGGATGGCACTGCCTGCCTGGGGGTCAGCAGGAGCGGACAGGCCCTGGGCGCTGCTCTTCCTCTCCCAGAAGCAGAGAATTCAACTTAGCTGGGAGGGGGAGAGGAAACAGCTCTGCAGCACTTTTGGGCTGCCTGGAAAACTCGAAATCCTCTCCCTGGAATTCAGCCAGATGAAAAGAACCTGTCCCTTCCAACTCCCTTTTTAAATTTTTAAATTTTTTTTAAATTTTGTTATTTTTTATATTTTTTTTATTTTTATTTTTTAATTTGTATTTTCAAATTTTATTTTATTATTTTTTATTTTACTAATTTTTATGTATTTATTTAATTTTATTATTTCATTATTTTATTTTTTATTATTTTTTTATTTTTTATTTTTCTAATTTTTTTTATTTGTCTATTTTTCTTATTTTTCTTATTTTTCTTATTTTATATTTTTATATTTAATTTTTAAAATCTCTATCTGTTTTTATCATCATCCCAGTTCCTGGGAGGTGGCTCAGCTGAGCCTCCTCACAGGAACATCGCAGCAACTCAGAATCTGCTGAAAATTTTTTTGCTCCATCTGTCGCTTTCCATATCCACAGAAAATGGCTCCTTCACATCTCCAGATTGATTCTTGGGATGCTGATGGGATTTGATCAGCAAAGGTCTCAAGGAACTTAAAGTTTACACTTGAAATAAGTTGATTTCTCTGTTTTTTTATTGGGGAATCTGGCTGTGTTCTGGTCCTGGTAATGCAGGCACAATCCCTGGGAATGTATAATATATAATATATATATAATTTTGTGGAATATATTTCCCCCAAATAAATGTTGCTGTATAGTGTATATAGGGATTTAGGGTTTTCCTTTCTTTGATTCTTTTTGTTTAATTAAATGCCTTTTAGATCAAAAAGCTTGCCCCAAAAGAGCATTTCAAAGAAGGAGAAAAATAACAAAGAACATGCAAATAATGAGGTGGGGTTTGTTGTTCTCTTTTTTTCTTTTTGTTAAATAAAAAAGGTAGTTTGTAATTGGTTTTGGGGATGAGCACAAAGGGACTCTGGACACTTCAAACAAGGGCTATGTTTATTTAAATTGTAAATTTCAGTGTGAAAATCTCTTCATCTTCTCCTCTGAGTTGTATTTGGATCCCTTGGCTGTGACAGTAAATTAGAATAAATGTAAAATACAACGAGGAGCTGTGTGGCAGTGAGGAGCCCTCTCAAATATCTGGGATTTTAGGGAATTCTCTCAGTTGAGCTGAGGTTGGTGGCAGCATCCCTGGATCTGTTCCCCAATTCCATGAAAATGTGCAGGAGGAAATGCCCAGCAGAAATGAATTTTGTCTGCAGGATCAGGAGCTGCCTGGGCTCTCCCCCTCGCCCTCTGTTCCATCACGTGGAGATGTTTGCTTTAGATTAAAACCCTGCTCTGGCATCCTGGTGCTTTCCCTGCTGCAGCAAATACCTTGGGAGGAGTTCTCTTACTGAACTGAGAGAAAACTGCATTTCCCTTTGCTGTAATGCACTCAGCACTGACATTCTGCTGGTGACCTGGGCTTCAGTTTTACATTTACAGCGTTGTGGGATTTTCAGAGACCTCAGATGAAGCAAGGAATGATGAATCTGACTCCAGGTTCTCAGAAGGCTAATTTATTATTTTATGGTATTATATTATATTAAGAATACTATATTAAACTATACTAAAGAATATAGAAAGGATATAAACAGAAGGCTAAAAAGATGATAATGAAAACTTGTGACTCCTTCCAGAGTCCCAACACAGCTTGGCCCTGATTGGCCATTAAATAAAAACAATTCACAGCAGAAAGTAATGAAACAATCACCTGTTAGTAAACAATGCCCAAACTACATTCTAAAGCAGCAAGACACAGAAGAAGCAAATCAGATAATTATTACTTTCATTTTTCTCTGAAGCTTCTCAGCTTCCCAGGAGAAAATCCTGGACCAAAAGATTTTTGGACCATCTCAGTTCCTTAAGCTCAGCTGCTAGCACAACATTTTGTTCATCCTGTGAGATGTGGACAGCTGATGAGTGATGAATGTGTCTGGTTGATACAGGAAATTGGAAATGAAGGGCTGTTTGGGCATTTAGAGTTTGCCAGGACAGCAAACAGGGAGAGAGTTGTGGTTTCTTTCAGGCATGGGTGACTCTGATCTAGCTGCTAACAGCCAGCATAATTCAGCTTTCTGTAGGTGAGCTGTGTGCCTGCTCTGCTAAAACAGAAATTATAACACTACATGTTATCTATTGGATGGATAATTCAGCTTTCTGTAGGTGAGCTGTGTGCCTGCTCTGCTAAAACAGAAATTATAACACTAAATGTTATCTATTGGGTGGATAATTCAGCTTTCTGTAGGTGAGCTGTGTGCATGCTCTGCTAAAACAGAAATTATAACACTTGTTACATATAAAACAGAAATTATAACACTTGATGTTGTCTATTTGATGGTCAAATGTTACCTGCAAAGCGGGCACTGGGTTAAAATTTCCCTGATTTCTGTTTGATGGATAATTCAACTTTCTGTAGGTGAGCTGTGTGCATGTTCTGCTAAAACAGAAATTTTATAACACTAAATGTTATCTATTGGATGGATAGTTCAGCTTTCTGTAGGTGAGCTGTTTGCAAGCTCTGCTAAAACAAAATATAACACTTCATGTTATCTATTGGGTGGATAATTCAACTTTCTGTAGGTGAGCTGTGTCAGAAATTATAACACTTGTTATATATAAAACAGAAATTATAACACTTGATGTTGTCTATTTGATGGTCAAATGTTACCTGCAAAGCAGGCACTGGGTTAAAATTTCCCTGATTTCTGTTTGATGGATAATTCAACTTTCTGTAGGTGAGCTGTGTGCATGCTCTGCTAAAACAAATTGTAACACTTTATGTTGTGTATTTGGTGATCAAACATTACCTGCAAAGCAGGCACTGGGTTAAAATTTCCCTGATTTCTGTTTGATGGATAATTCAACTTTTTGTAGGTGACCTGCGTGCATGTTCTGCTAAAACAGAAATTTTATAACACTAAATGTTGTGTATTTGATGGTCAAATGTTTCCTGCAAAGCAGGCACTGGGTTAAAATTTCCCTGATTTCTGCCCTGCTGAGGAGCAGGGAGCACCTCGTGCCCAGCACAGTACAAATATATTATGAGTAAATAATAAAAGATTCAGGTGAATCAGCCACCAGGCCCCTCGGAGGAGGGGCAGTGAGCTGTGTGAGTGTTCCTGCTGTGGAATCTCAAACCAGGGGCAGATGCAGGAGTTAAACAATAAAATTGGAGTTAAACGATAAAACTTCCTGGCAAGGTTTGAAACCTTCCTTTCCTCCCTGTGTGTGCCCTTGGTGTTGGGCTTTAGGGGAAGGGGAGATGGAGAGCCCTGGAAAAGGCTGTGGGTTATCCTAATACTGCATGGAGGACAGAGTCAGAAATAAAGTGAATTTTGTGGGACATAAACTGGTGTTTTGCTTATTAACAGTACCTGGAAACACTGGTAACTCTAAATTTGTGTGGTTTTTGTTGCACTGAAGCAGTGGTAAAAATAAAAGTGTGTTTTAATGCATTAAAAAATGGATTTATTCCTTTTCAGAGGCTAGGGCTGTGAGTACAGGTATTGCTGCCTTGCATTTCAACTTGGGTTTTTCTTCCCTGCTTTTTGAATTTGGGTCTATAAGGCTGCAGGTGTGGGGTGGAATAATGATAAAGCCAGTCCTGGCTTGTTCTGGGGTCAACATTTTCATGTTTGATCCTGTCCTTGAGTCTGTTTCCGTTTTGTACTGTAAAACTAGGCTGGGATGAAATTGATGGTGAATTAAAAAGGACCTGCAGAATTCTTTGGAAAGAATAAATGAAGCTCTGCCCCTCCCTCCCTGCTTCTTGACAAATAGTGAGCAGTTCATGGAGTTTTATAGGCCTGGAAGTATTTATTGCTGACAATTCCCAGCCCTGGAGTGAACCAGAACAAGGTATTGAGTGCTAAATCCGTGGAGTTGGTCCTGTGTTTTTTCTCTCTCTCTGAATTATGACACAGATTTAACAACTGTGGTCAGTTTGCTGTGAATGAAATGGATTTTGCCGTAGCAAATGGAGTTTCCCAGCTCTCACTGCTCTCTTTTCAAATTGTCAGCTATAGAATAATTACTTTTTTCTAATTTATGCTGTTTTGGCATGGACTCAAGTTTGCATTTAGTGGCTGGCATAAATATTACATTTTAGAGCTGCTTTGGGGGGCTTTTTTTTTTTTTTTGGTCAGACTTACTGGAATTGGTTGAACTTAATTCAATGACAGGATAAGCAAGAATTTGTTTAGATAGGCTGTTCTGAAACGTTTAATGCCTTCTAAAATTGTTCATGGTAAAAGATCAAGGAAGGAAACTCGGTGACCTTTTCAATGCAGCTCCATAGAAGTCATTTTCCTATGCCAGAAGTCAGCCCAGACAATGAAACTGAAAGAGGGTTCTCTTTCATAAAGGATCTTTCATGTTTTGCTTGTGCAGATTTATTTTTTTTTTATCACAGATTTAGCAGACTTCACAGCTGTCTTTTAATCAGTTTCCATATTTGTACCAGAACTTTCTTATTTTAATTACTGTCTGCAGAAACCATTCAGCTGCTTGTTGGGTGACACAGTCGAAAATGATAATTTTCTGTAATTCTTTTCTTGGCTTAGATCACTCCAGTAATATCTATTAGCAGCAAATGCTCGGAGTTAAGATTTTGTGCTGTAAGTTTTAATGATTCAGTGTTCTCTTTTCTTTATTTTTTAATTTTTTAAATTTTTTTTTAGGGCTGATTTTAAAGCACTTTGGTGAGGGTTACTGCAGCCTGCATTAAAAGCAGACAGCTGTGCCTCAGCCTTGTAATGATTGACTCTAAGCTGGGTTCCCAGTCTAAGCCTAACTTGTGCTGAGCTGGGCTTTTTGCCCAGGAGGTGGTTTTGTCCAGAGCACAGGATTTGGTGCTGAATCATCCTAAATAATAAATAATTGAGCTGTATCTCCAGCAAGAAAGTTGATTTTCCCACCCACTCACTTGATCAGTTTCTCCCCTGTGTAAATTGCTTTTGCTGTTTCCTTTGTGGGCAATACTTCTGCAGGGGATTTAATCTTTTATTTCTTCTGTGCCAGCTTTAATTTGAATTTTCCCTGGCATGGTGCAGGCGCTGTCCTCAGGTTTCACTCAGTGACTGTTACAGCCCATGATTGTACTTGAAAAATTGAGGATTTTTCTTAAGGCATTCTCATCTCCATCCTAAAAACATTTGCTTACCTCTTATATAATAGATAATATAAATATAATAATATATAAGTATAATAATATATAATATAGAAAATATACAATATAGAATCGATTACATTCATATTATATATATTCATATCTATAATATTATGCATGATTTATAGTTACGATTTCATATTTTATATAAAAGTATATATTATATAATATAAAAGTATATAGCAAAATAGTTGAAAAAAAATAGCAAAATAGTTGAATAGTATATAGTAAAATAGTTGAAAAATATTGAAAGCTTGCAGGAATTCTGGCCTGTGCATTGCCTTCCCAAATAAGTTGAATGTGCCAAATATCTGTGATATTTTCTGTCCATCACAAGGTGTCACTTCTTTTTTAAAAAAGGAGTTCTGGTGCTGATGTAAGGCTGATCTGAGCAGCATTCCCACTTCAATTGTCCATCTCCTTTTTTACTGCAAAAACAATTTCCTGTTTCTGCACCTCAGTTTTTTGTTTTCCCAGCTAAATTCCAGTAATTGAAGGAGCTGAGGTAATGAAGGGTTGGTCTGTGTGAAGCAGTGGGTTTGGAAAATGATTCTTTTATCTGCTCTAAGCTGTCTCCTCGGACTTGCAGAAATTCCTGAGAGGAAGCTGCTGTGTCTTTAACTTCCACTGCCCCTTATGTAACCCAGCATAGCTGGGATACATCAAATATTAACTCATTTCTTCATCAGGTTGTCTCCTGCTCTCCATAAAACATTCCCAGAGTACCCAGAGAGAAAATTTCATAGTCCTTGGCTGCTTGTAGAGCAATAAAAGATTTTGAGACAACACACAGACTCTTTTTTGATGGAGAAAAGAAAATTTTAAATTCCCCACGCTTGATTAAAGTGCAGTTCTGTGCCTCTAACACCTTTATGGCTTTTTGTGGGATGTACTGACAGAGCAGGGCAGGATTTTTGTGCTTGAAAAGACTCAGGTGTTTCTCAGATGTGTCTGAAAGGTGTAGGTCATTGGGTGGACTCTTGAGTCCTTGCTGAAATATCTCAGATTTCTTACATTGCTTCTTGTCTGTGCTTTTATATTTACATATTCTCTCAAAAAAAAAAAACCCAAAAAAACCCCCATAGCAGTTTTCTGCTAGTTCTTGTTTATTTAGGATGTGTGGGATGGACTTTGTTCCTTGATATAAAATAGGAGAAAAGAACATTCTGAGCCCAAAGAAAAGGGAGAAAACGAGGTTCAGTGCTAATGTAAAACTCTGTGGAGTATTTGGATATTCTGATGGGGGAACTGGGCAGCAGCCATTCTCTCACTGGTAATTTTTGGGGCTAATAAAAATGTTGGAAAGTTTTTTTATTTATTGATGTGATGTGTTACAATGTTAGGGATTCAGTGCTAATATAAAGCTCTGTGGAGTATTTGGATATTCTGATGGGGTAATTGGTCAGCCATTCTCTTACTGATAATTTCTGGAGCTAATAAAAAGTGTTGGAAAGTTTTTTATTTATTGGTGTGATGTGTTACAATGTTAGGGATTCAGTGCTAATATAAAGCTCTGTGGAGTATTTGGATATTCTGATAGGGGAACTGTGCAGCCATTCTCTTTCTGATAATTTTTGGGGTTTATAAAATATATTGGCAAGCTTTTATTTATTGATGTGATGTGTTATAATGATAGGGATTCCCTGCTTAAAAATGCCCACGTCCATCTATCCCATATCCTCGTGGTGTCTGTAAGGGATTCTTTGTCAATAACCAGAGTTTTTCATCCATACCCTTTGTCAATAACCAGAGTTTTTCATCCATACCCTTTGTCAATAACCAGAGTTTTTTGTCCATACCCTTTGTCAATAACCAGATGATTTCATCCATACTTCCCAAAAATTCTGAGCAAGGTTTGGCCTCTCTAAACCACAAATATCACCTGATGGAATCCCAGCCTGGGGTGGGTTTGGAGGGACCTTAAAGCTGATTTTATCCCATGGGCAGGGACACCTTGCACTATCCCAGGCTGGTCTTGGACGCTTCCAAGGGCAGTTCCCACATCCCAAACAGGATCCTGGGAGTCTGGGGAGCTGAAGGCTGAGGATTTCCTGGCAGGGCTGCCCCAGCCCTGCAGGATGGGGATGTGCCAAACACCCAGGGATGCTGGATGCTCCTGGATCCTTTCCACAGGGGTGGGGACTCCGTTCCTCGGGGAGCGCTCGCCTCCCGCCCTGTGCAGCTCTGGGAGGTGCTGGGAAGTTCTGCTTTTCCCAGGCCTGCTCCTTGCTGGGGGAAAGGTCTGGAAATTCCATGTAAATATTTACCAAAGGCCAGCCTGAGCAGCGCAGAGCTGGGATTGAACCAGGAGAGGAGCTTTGCAAAGAGGAGAGAATTCCTTAATCAATACAAAATATTGGGGACCAGAATTGCTGTTCCTTGCACAGAGATTGAAGAATTCTGGGATATTCAGGCTTGGAACTTGTGTGATGTTTTAGAAGCACTTAATTTTTATTATTTTATTATTTTAGTTTATTTTTTTATTTATTATTTTATTTGTTTTTATTATTTTATTTTATTATTTCTTGTTCTAAATAGGCAAAGACAACTCTCTAAATAGAATTGTTGCCATAGCCCAGCCTGAGCAGTGCAGAGCTGGGATTGAATGAGTGGAGGAGCTGTGCAAAGAGGAGAGAATTCCTTAATCAATACGAAATATTGGAGACCAAATATGCTGTTCTTTGTAATGAAGGATGGAGCCCAGAGATTGAAGAATTCTGGGATATTCAGGCTTGGAACTTGTGTGATGTTTTAGAAGCACTTAATTTTCATTATTTTGTTATTTTATTTATTTTATTTTATTTTGTATATTATTTTATTTGTTTTTATTATTTTATTATTTCTTGTTCTGCATAGGCAAAGACAACTCTCTAAATAGGATTGTTGCCATAGCCCAGCCTGAGCAGCACAGAGCTGGGATTGAATGAGTGGAGGAGCTTTGCAAAGAGGAGAGGATTCCTTAATAAATACAGAATATTGGGGACCAGAATTGCTGTTCCTTGTAAAGAGAGATGGAGCACAGAGATTGTAGAGTTCTGGGATATTGAGGCTTGGAAATGTTTAAGAAGAATTTAATTTTTCATTAATCTTACTGGTTTTTGTTCTGAATGGGCAAAGACAAATCTCTAAATAGAGTTGTTTCCATAGCCCAGCCTGAGCAGCACAGAGCTGGGATTGAACCAGGAGAGGAGCTTTGCAAGGAGGAGAGAATTCCTTAATCAATATAAATATTCCTTAATCAATATCAATATATAATCAGTAATCAATATTGGGGACCAGTATTGCTGTTCCTTGTAAAGAGGATGGACCACAGAGATGGGAAAATTTTGGGATATTCAGGCTTGGAACTTGTGTGATGCTTTAGAAACGCTTAATTTTCATTAATTCTTTATTCTTTATTCTAAATAGGCAAAGACAACTCTCTGAATCACTACTTATTCCTACTCCATCTTTCCCACGTTCTTAGGAGAGATTTCTTTTATAATTATGTATTTTTTCCATACTTTTTCCTTATCTTCCTTCCCTGCTGTTGTCCAGCACTGTAGAAATCCCCGTGGATTTAAAACTGTGATATTCCATTTCCAGTCCTCGCCATTTCTTGGCTATCTTTTAAATTTCTCCTAAAAACCTGATTGCATCAGACTTTCTTGCTTTTTATGGTCATTTTTTTCCCCTCCTCCAAATTGTTTTCTTATTATGTCCTGTGACTGAGTGTGCTGGGGGAAGGAAATCTGCAAAATCAGAGTAGGAAGCAAGATAGAAGCTTCCATTCCTGATTTTTTCTTGTTTTTCCACTGTTTCCTGGCAGCTGTGTTGGTTTGCACTTGAAAGGGATGTATTGTGTTGCTTTCTCCCAAAAACTGTTGATAAAATAGAAATAAAAATTAATCCTCTTAATTTTTTAAAGTTAATTATTTCCATAAGCAAAAAATTGCAAAAAGAATTTCCATAAGCAAAAAAAAAAAAAAAGGCAACAGTTAAGTCTTACATGACTGTGCCCTAAAGTCCTTTTTTAAAATAATAAATGTTTTTCCTGATGGACTGAAATTTCATTTGGATTCTTCAAAGCCTGTTTGACTTTTTTTGTAACAAAGAGGAGCTGCAATATCCATTTCTGACCCTTTTAAGCTCGTTTTATGGTACAAATGTATTTATTCTCCCAAGTGCTCATGCCAGCGACAGAATTGTTATGTTTCAGGGAATTGAAAATGTCCCTTCTGAGTTAAAAGCCTTGGAGCATATTCTTTTTGTATTCCTGGTTCCTCCTCACTCACTTTAATGACTTCAAGTTAAATATTTTGCATGAAAATTCAAAATGGATGAATTTAAGGTTTTTTTTTTTGCAAGGATATTTATTTCTATATAGAGAGAGATTTATAGATATATTTATATATGTAATGCAAACACATACATAAAGACAAATATGTAAAAGACATAAATAGAGAAAAATATTAAATAATACATAATACTCTATAATGTTTTATGTATTTTTATGTTTGTAAAGCACCCTGCAACCTTAAATTGGTGGTAGGGGTAAACTGAGGCAGGCAGCTGGGAAATGTGAATTTGCTCTGTACAGTGAAGGAAATAGGAAATATCAGTGTTTTGACCAAAATATCCTTTAGTAAATTAAGGTTTGTTGGTCTGTCAGGTTGTCCCATCTGTGTTTCACTTGATGATGAGGAGCATTAGGGAGAAAAATGTGGAAATGCTTGATTTTAGACTGCAACCCAAGTTTAAAAATACCTCTGTTTTGACACCCTCAGCAGAGGCTGTTTGGTGCATGTGATTCTCACTCAGGCATGAATAATAAACTGGGATTTTCAGCCCCTTTTCCCTGGTTTCATTAACCCTGTGATTCCACAGTGGTTAAAAAGCCCAATATTGATCCTTTTTTCCCTTCCCAAGGATTGTGACAGGAATGTTCCTGTGAGGATCTGAGCTGATCCTGGCCTGGCTTTCTCCTTCCCTCTGGTTACCATTTTCTTCTGGACAGCTGACATTTTCTGATTTGTGAAATTCCTAGAAAATTGAGGAGCTGGGCAAACGTTTCAAAATAGGAACCAATGAGACGGAGCCCTCTGCTATTTCAAAAATGATAATGCATGCCACTGGGAAAGGGAGAAGCATGGAAAATACAAGTTCTGGCTGGGAAATGATTGCATGGAGCAGGGAGATGGAGGGGTAGGAGCTGATTTCTTTGGCTCCTGTCTTCTGGGTAATTGCAGCCTTGCTGCAATTGTGGCTTGGAGATGATGTTTGGTACCAGCATCCCTTGGACAGGCTAAAAAATTTGGTCATGAGAACTGAGGAAATCTAAAAAGAAAATAATCTAAAAAGAAAATAACTCTTGTTAATATATTAAAGTGGTTTGCTGCAGTTTCATTTTTTAATTGGGGGAAGGGGAAAAAAAAAGCAGAATTTGATGAGGAGGAGGATAATTCAAATCAACTCACCAAAAATGAGTTTGGTGGAGTTCTCTGGGGTTTATGGCAAGGACTAAAATAGAGATCTTGGTTTTGCCCTGCTCAGTCTGTACGTGGCACTTTGGCTGGTTAATGGAGAGCTGGAGCCCGGGGCGTGCTCAGCCCTGGGAAGATTTACATTAATCAAACACAAACAGACAGTGTAGCGTGAAGAAATTTCTGTCCCGCCAGCACCGCTCCCAAACTTCATTAGCTTATTGGGGCAGAAAAAGCAAACAGCCCCTTCACCCTGCAACCCTTCCCTGGGGCTTCACCACTCCGAAAACCTCAGAGCCCCCCTGGTTTGAGCTCTGAGTTTGCCTCTGTGCCTGGCAGAGAGGGGCAGTCTGGTATTTGCTCATAGGAGGGAATGATGAATCTGACCCCATGTTCTTAGAAGGCTAATTTATTATTTTTGGAACTTGTGTGATGTTTTAGAAACACTTCATTTTCATTAATTTTATTATTATATGATCTGTAATATATTAAAGAATACTATACTAGACTATACTAAAGAATACTGGAAGGATACAGACAGAAGACTGAAAAATACGAAAGAAAAACTTGTGAATTTCTAGAGCCTCGACACAGCTTGGTTGTGACTAGCTAATAAGTCAAAACAATTTACTCTGTAACTAATGTAGAGTAATATACTCTAATATACTCTATAACCATCTCCTTTCTCTTAATGGTGTGTATATTTTGCTAATAAGTAAAAACAATTTATAACTAATATAGAGGAATACTCTATATACTCTCTAACCATCTCTTTATTAGAGAGGTGATTATTGCTCTGTATTACTCTATATTAGAGCAATACTCTAATATACTCTATAACCATCTCTGTCACAGCCTCTTTCTCTTAATGAAATGTATTCTCTTAATGTATTTTGCCAATAAGTCAAAACAATTTACTCTATAAGTAATATAGAGTAATACTCTGTGTACTCTATAACCTATAGATCTATCTATAATCTGTAATCTCTCTATCTATAATCTATAATCTCTGTATTAGAGAGATGGTTATTACTCTGTATTACTCTATATTAGAGTAAATACTCTATAACCATCTCTGTCACAGCCTCCTTTTTCTTAATGGTACGTGGATTTTGCTAATAAGTAAAAACAATTTACTCTATAACTAACATAGGGTAATACTCTATATACTCTATAACCTATAGATCTGTCTATAATCAATAATCTATAATCTCTATAATCTCTGTATTAGAGCGATGGTTATTACTCTATATTAGAGTAATACTCTAAAATACTTTATAACCATCTCTGTCACAACCTCCTTTCTCTTAGTGGTATGTGTATTTTGCTAATAAGTAAAAACAATTTACTCTCTAACTAACCATCTCTGTCTCAGTCTCCTTTCTCTTAATGGTATGTGCATTTTGCTTTTAGGATAAGCAAATGATACAAAGGAACAAAGTTTGACAGATGATTAATTGTTACAGTAGTCAATTATTCATTTATTTTAGCTGCTTTTTCCATCTACTTGAACAGTAAAATGAAAACTAGAGCTTTAAAAATATGAAACTAATGAAAAAATCACCTTCCCAGCTTCCTAGGAGAGAAATTTTGGAAATTATAAATACTGTATAATATATTTTATATATGATGTAAATATAACAAAAATAATATAACAATATATAATATTAATAGAAATATATGTAATAATATAAAACCTAATATATAATGATATACAATATAATATATTCATATTATAGATAGGAATATCTATAATAGTATATATTGTTTGTATTTACAATTTCATATTTATCATTTCATATTTTATACTAAATTATATATACATATAATATCTAATATCCATTTTTAGTCTGTATATAATAGACTATTATATAGTCTATATATAATATGTGTTTATATGTATTTTATATAATATGTATTTATAGATATATTTAATATAAAAAATATATATGCCCATGAGCAGCCCCGGCTGCTGCTGCCTGGGAGGAGGTGGGACAGGAGAGGGTTTGGTTAAATATAAAATAGAAATATTATATAAAAAATATATAAAATAGATCTTTATGTATATAAAATACATGTATAAAAATAAATTTCTATATATGATGAATATATAAAATATATATTAAATAGGTAATATATATTTATACATTATGTAATTTATAAAATTTTATATACTTTTATATTTATTTATTATATTTATATACTATATATTGGTATAGTATATACATTTATTTATTTATATATTTATGCATACATTTATATGCACACATATAGATGCTCACAAAAAAACCCCAAACATATCCACAAATATAGAAATACAGATAAATATTTTCCAGCCCTGCTGCTGTGCCCGTGCCCATGAGCAGCCCCGGCTGCTGCTGCTGCTGCCTGGGAGGAGGTGGGACAGGAGAGGTGGAGTTTGCTCCCTCCCTCCGTGGTCAGTGAACAATCCGCGGGTTCCTCCCAAGGATCCCCGAGCCTGGGAGCCCCGGGAGGCTCCAGGGAGGGGAGGATTTGGGATCAGAGCCCTGCCTGCCTTGGCCCTTTGGGATGTCCCTGCTCAGCTGCCTCTGGCGTGTGGAACAGGTAACACTGAGCCTTTGTTCCTATTCCCTGAGCCAGGAGTACCTGCCTTGGGTGCAGAGCAGAGAAAAAGGAATTTTCCTTTAATATCCACTGGGAGGGGAGGTTTGTCTCCTTTTTATTTTTGCTTCTTTCATATTTTAATAGCTGCTACGTGAACCTGAGTTCCTCCTTTGTGTTTTTGCTGTGAAAATGGGCAGTTTAATGTGTTTGCTGTGAAAATCTGTGTCTTGGTGGCTGAGCTGAAGAACAAAGGTTTGACAGCCTGGAAAGACGCTTTGGATGTAGATGCTGGCAGCTCTCCCTTCTTTCCATTTCCCAGTAATTCCATACCAGAGCCTCCTCACCAGCCACAGGGAATGTGATTTTTGATAAGTTGATATTTTATGCATGTTGATGTTAAATTAGCTGCTGGTGCTCAAGCAACCATCTCTGAGTGTTTTGGGTGGGGTTTATTTTTCTGAATACGTTGTTACTTTTTTTTTTTTTTTTTGTTATTTTATTGTAAAGTGTTCTAAAATTTAAACAAATTGTATCAGTCCCAGTGATGGTGTTTTGAGATTTGAGACAGTGTGGCTACAGTGACAGCCCTCAGCATTGAGAGCAAAATGCAGTGTTTTGTATTAATATAGGAGATTGTGATGTAGAAAGGCTTTGAGATGCTGAGGGAATTTGTTGTCTTTTTAAAATATAAATACAGCCAGGGAGGGCTGGCAGTTGTCATCATCCTTCATGATGAGGGGGAGGCACCAAGAGCTGAAGGTGTCACTGAACCCAGTGGGGGAGCAGCTCCAATCTGGCATTGCTGTTTTCTGCTGCCTTGGTTGTCTCCATACCCCTTCCACATATTTTGGAGAATTTTGCTGCAGTCATCTTTTAGCAGCTGGGAGCTTTCCTGACTAAATATTTGTTTGGAGTTTTTTTTCTCTTTTGCTTGTATTTTTATTTATTTTACAAGTCCCAAGAGGCAAATACTAATACAAACGCATCCAGAGGCCTGTTAATAGCCCTGGGTTTGACTCACAGGCTGTTCTCAGGATCTTGAGCCATTTTACAAAGAGCTTCACTCCTGGATTTTTATCTTCCATTTTACAGTGGAAAAAACAGGGCTTGATGTTGCTGAGCAATCCTAATCCTGTGTTCTGCTCCAGTGGTTCCCAGTTGGTATTTCTGGATTTTTGCTGTAGGTTAGATGGAGGAGAGATGAAATGGGAAGGAGCAAAGCATGCCACAAATGCCTGTGTACATTTTTTCCCTCCTCATGCAATGTGTGCTATGTGCATCTTTCCTCTTGTGTTTTATGGACCAGAGCTGCATTTATGGCAGAAATAATAGGTTTGCATATCCCAGAAGCCTCTTTATTTTTCTTAGGGCCGTTTAAACAACCGAGATAGCTCCAGCTCCACTATACAGCACTGCTAATCTCTTCATAGCTCAGCTGACATCACATTTTCTTTTTTTGGGAAACTGCAATGTATGGTGGAGAAACTTTCCATGGATGCTTCTAAAATCTGAGGGAATGCTGGGACAGAAACCCTGCTGGGAGGTGTGCAAGCCAGCAAGGTGAAATGCTCATTTAGTTGCATACTGGGAATTTAGGCTCAAATAATTTGGTTGCCCTTGGTGTTTGTATCTACAGGAGTAAAACTTGAGCAGAATTAGCTGTGAAGGACTAAGAGCTAAAAATACACTGTACAGGTTAAGCAACATCGTGGTAATGATTTCTTGATTCTCTCCGTGCTGCAGCTTTCCTTTGTAAAATTGTGGATCCAATTTTTCCCTTGGTGTAAATTAAGCCACTGGGAGCACTTTGCCTTTGGGTGGTTTTAGACATATTAACTGTAAATTAGTTTATGGCAGCTGGGAAATATTTAGAAGCTCTGCAGAGGTCAGAGGGGTGGATGTTGTCTGCACATCCCATGCAGAATGGGTGTAATTTGGCCAAAGGTTCATCACTGAGTGGGAGAAGGGAAGGCAGGGCTGGAAATGCTTTTGGGTTGTGTCTGCTTAGCTTTGAACTCATAAACTGCTGCTTCTGATGAGCAGGCAAGTCTTGGTTTACATTTCCAGAGCAGTAAAGGCACATGAACCTTTAAAACAACCTAACGAAGGCTGAAGGGAAATTTAAATTAAGGCAAGGTGCCTGCTGACCTCGTTTGTCAAAGGGGTAACTTAAGGAAACTTTTGGGGTGTGCAGTAGGGCAGACAAGCTGATAACGCCTCTGGAATGTGTAAATCCATGCGGGAAGGTGCTGCTGGTGTTGTCTGTCCAGGGAAATCACTGAATCCCAGGGTGGTTTGGGTTGGAAGGGACCTTAAAGGTCACCCAGTCCCATGGGCAGGGACACCTTCCACTGTCCCAGGGTGCTCCAGCCTGGCTTTGGACACTTCCAGGGATCCACCACAGCTTCTCAGGGCTCCCTGTGCCAGGGCCTGCCCCCCCTCCCAGGGAACAATTCCTTCCCAATATCCAACCTAACCCTGCTCTCTGTCAGTTTGGAGCCATTGCCCCTCACCCTGTCACCCCAGCCCATGGAAAGAGTCTCTCCATCTTTCCTTCAGCTCCTGGAAGGCCACAGGGAGGTCGCCCCAAAACCAGGCTGGACAATCCCAGTTCTCCCAGCCTTGCCCAATTCTGAAGAATCCAATTCTTCTTCTGGCTGGACAATCCCAGTTTTCCCAGCCTTTCCCAATTCTGAAGAATCCCAGTTCTTCTCCAGGCTGGACAATCCCAATTCTCTCAGCTTTTCCCAGTTTTGAAGAATCCAATTCTTCTCTAGGTTGAACAATCCCAATTCTTCTTCAGGTTGAACAATCCCAATTCTCTCAGCCTTTCCCAATTTTCAAGAATCCCAATTTTTGTGCAGACTGAATAATCTCAATTTTGAACAATCCCAATTCTCCCAGCCTTTCCCAATTTTCAAGAATCCAGTTCTTCTCTAGCCTGGATAATCCCAATTCTCCCAGCCTTTCCTCTGCTCACTTTGGTGGCCACATTGAACCAGGCAAAGCTGACAATGCTGAGGAGCACAACAGCTTGGCCTTGTCACTTCTTTAAAACATATTTTGAAGGACACACAGGAGGAATAATAAATTTATTACTATTTATCCATCTTATTATTTGAAAATAAATTTATTATTATTTATTTATCTTACTGCAGGTTCTTTAGTACACTCTCAGTACTTCCAAGCCATGGAGGTGTGCTGTTCCTGTGCCAGGCAACTGCACTCACTCCCAAGAAATGTGAACTCTGGGCCAAATACTCCTCTGTGCCTCTGAACCTTGTACATATATTTGCAAAACTTCAAGCTGCCTAATTGGAGGCAGCATTATGCTATTTTGAAAGCTACATTTCCAGTTGTATTACGTGCACTCTGTGTTGGGGATGGGTTGTTTTTTTTTTTTTCCCCTCTCCTCCCTTTCTAATTGCTGTCTTTTGCTGTTTTTAAGGACTGTTTCCACACCAGGCTCATTGCTGGTTCATAACAACCACAAGCTGGGTATGGCATTAATAAGGAACTAGGCTTGGTGCCTAATGAAATGCAAAAAGGAGCACGAGTGATCCCAGCCCTGGGTGTGTGTGTGTGTCAGGTGAAAGCAAACCCCGTGGCACTGCACAGCTTTGGGTCTCTCTGCTCTGCTTAGGAAAAGAAAATTGGTTTATTCCTTTATTTTTTGGGGCAGTTCCTTGGGAAGCTGTTGCAGACGCTGTGGAGGAGGAGCTGCCACCGAGCCAGCTCTGCGTTCTGCAATTATTGGCAAGCAAAGCAAACATTTCATTTCCCTGTAATTAGCTGCAGTTTAGGGAGGGCAGGTTAATTTGGACTCCACGCCCTGTCTGTGCAAGAAACCCCAGTGCTGGATTTGATTCTTTCAGGCTCTGGGCAAAGGGGTTTAAAAGGATTTTTCAGAAGTGAAAGCTGGAGGAATGAATCACAACAAACGTGTTCTACCCCTCTTCCTTCCCTTCTTCCAAACAGCAAAAGCTCAGGATGCGAAGATAGTGTGAAAATGTATTTATGAGATGGTGTGAAAATATAATTATTATATTAAATTTGATATTTTGGGGCTCTTCTAGTACGGCCAAACCACATATTTCAGCTTTTTCTTGCTACAGGGAAGCTTGAGCTCTCTAGGCCTGGGAATATTTGTCTATGGCCTACTTCAAAATAAATAAATGAGTGAGAAAATTGGGTCATAACTTCTGAAATCACAAGCTTGACCTTTCTCCTGTACCTGGTCACTTGTGTGTGCATCACCCACATTAAATGGGTCATGCAGTCAAAGCTTGGAAAGGAACAAATCCTGAATGTTTCTTTTCTGCTGTGGAAATTTTGTGCAAAATTTTTGTAACAATAACATTTTCTGGAAGCCTTTTTAGAAACACACTTGGCCACTTTCAGCATTTGTGTTGTTTAATTTTTTTTCCATTTCAAAGCTGTCAATTTTTTCTCTCCCAGAGGTGAAAACAGAGATTCAGTAATTTGTAAGCAGTCACGTTGGGAAACCAGTAGGAAATCACCTGGGATTTGGCAACCTCCATTCCCCACCAATTTCTGAGCAGGTTTTGTGCTTGCTCTGAGCTGCATTCAGTGGCCAAACCTTCCCCCTGTGACTCAAATCTTGCTTTTAGGCTGAATCTAAAGGCAGCATTAAGGAAACACGAGCAGCCTGGTTTATTTATGTTCCCTCCAGTGCCCCCACCCCAGTTTTCATTAATTTGGCTGCTTGCAGCCCCTTGTAGGGATATTCAACAATAAATGGCCTTGTGTGACAACTTCAGGGCCTGTGGAGGGAAAGCTGCTGCTGCTTCTGAGCCTTGGAAATCAGTCAGGAGTGGAAGAACAGCTCTGGCTGCTGGAAATGTCCCTGAGCCCTCCCCTTTGGAGAGTTTCTTGGGGACTCAAAGTTCTTGCAGGGTGCTGGCCCGAGCAGCAGAGCAGCACAAAGGGCACATTGAGATGGCTGCTGGGGAAGCCCTCCTTCCCTGCCTGCCCTGTAAATGCAGCTCTTTCTCCATGAAAAGCCCTGACATCAGCTCTTGGAAAAATCCAAGTGCTTGTGTCATGGAAAATAGCTGAGGCACTTGCTTGGGCTGGGAGTGAATGGCTGAACTGTGGATGGAACTTCTCTGGAGATGCTTTTCTTCTTCCTTTTCTGACTGAAACACTTCCCACCTCAGGGCTTTACAGGGAAGGACACTGAGGAAAGAGCTACAGCTGGCTGTAGTAAACCCAGAGTAGCCTGCTTGTCATTTTTACAGGCCATAGTATGATGATGCATTCCTGTATCATCAGGAAATTCCATGTGTGGAGGCAAATCTCCAAATTCTTGCTGCTTGTTTTATGGAGAAGATTTATCTTTGCGTTCTGTTTTGCTTTCATAATTTTAAGCTGGTTTCTTTTTCCTCTTTTCTTGCTCCCTTCTCATGCTGCCACCTTCTCTTCACCCCTCTTGATGAATCCCTCAACCACAAGAATGAGAGAGGAATCTGTATATAGATACTTAATTTTTTAAAGCTCCAAGAGGAAGCTGTGAAGGCAAGGCACCAGTGAAATTCTCCTTCCCTGTAGAATTCTCCCTCCCTGGAATTCTCCTTCCCTTCTCTTCACCCCTCTTGATGAATCCCTCAACCACAAGAATGAGAGAGGAATCTGTATATAGATATTTCATTTTTTTAAAGCTCCAAGAGGAAGCTGTGAAGGCAAGGCACCAGTGAAATTCTCCTTCCCTGCAGAAATACCTCCCTCTTGGAGCCCTGACCCCTCCCCATCTTACAGATGGAACTTGCCAGCCTTCCAGACTTTGCTTTTTTATCAAATTCATCTTAACCTAGTTTAAGTGTTTTGCTCAGCACGTTGGTTGCCATGGCACCAGTCCCTTGCATTGATCCATCTCCTGATCCATCAGCAAATATGCTGATGGGCTCTGTTGGCTACTCTGCATTTTCTCTCCTAAAAGGAAAATGGAATGGCATATTCTGGTTATGGCTAGAGACATTAGTGGCCTGAAAAATGATGGAATATTGAGTGGGAGGCATTTGCTGATGTTTTATTGAAGCCAATGCAGCACTGGGGGTGTTCAGGAGAGTTTGGCACTGAAGGTGTTGGCTCTGTGGGCTCTCCAATCACTTCCCTAAATTTCCATGTTCTTTTTCTGAAGGCTGCACTCCTGTCCATGAGCTGTCAGCAGTGCAAGGTCAATAATGCCAGGGAGGATTCCTCCATGAGTCACTGTGTCAGCTGTGCTGCCTCGGACTCCCACAAAAATAACCCAGAGCTCGCAGTGCCTCCCTCCCTCTGCCTCCTTGCAGGTTCCAAAGATCCATCCCTGGGCTCTGACAGCTCCCAGGAATAATCCCATTTGGATCCTTGTTTTCCTGTCCAGTCTGTTTCCAGCAGTATGCAGTTGGTTTGGGTTTGGTTGGTTGTTTTTTTTTAATTTAGGGAATAAACTCAGTGTTTTCCTGAGCTCCTGTGCTTTGATCCATGGAAAAGATGACCCAGCAGAAATCTGCTGTTCATGCTGAGGAGAATGGAGGGGATGTGCTGGGTCGGGGCTGTCCCAGGCCTTTTCCTTGGGACACAAAACTGCCTCCAGCTCCTGTTGGTGCTGCACTCTCCCCTGAAACCTTGGTCAGGGCTTTTAAAATCCTGCTTTGGTGGATCTGTGCCTTTACAACCCTGGAAAACAGATTCCCTTCCTTGTTTTTCTTTCCCTTCCTTGTTTTTCTTTCCCTTCCTTCCTTTTCTTTCCCTTCCTTCCTTTTCTGTCATTCTGTCTCCTCCAAGATGAAATTCTGGGAGGTATTTGCAGAATAGCATTTATGTCAATGCTTACTCTGCTTTCAGAGCATTTCAAACCTCCTAGATTTAGACAAAAGAATGCATCATTTCTCTGAGTGCTGTCAGTGAGGTCCAGTCAGGGTGTTGAAAATGAAGTTTAATGGATATTAAAGGAGCTGGATGCATCAGGAATAGTCCTGGAATTGTTCAGTGATTTTTTTTACCTGTCACCCAGGAACAGACTTTGGTTTTTCCAGGATTTGTCTGGGAATGTGTGAACAAGAGGAGAGAACAATCCTGCTCAGCATTCCCAAAATCTTGAGCACCCATCCCTGGGATGTGCCAGGCCAGGCTGGACAGGGCTCGGAGCAGCCTGGGATAGGGGAAGGTGTCCCTGCCATGGCAGGGTGAGCTCTGAGGTCCTTCCAGCCCAAACCATTCTGGAATTCTGAGTGAGTTAAAATCATTTTTCACCAAATTCCACGGAGCTGATGGTGGCCAAAGGCTTCTCATTGACTCATGAGTTAGTGGAAGCATCCTGAATTAGGATGAGATTTTAAAAAAGCCAGAATTTGGGTTTTTTATCGGGGGACTTGGAGAAAACTTTTGGTTTTCCTTTTCTTCTTCTAAATATATCCCTAAAAAAGACCAATGATCAGCCCTGGACTGTTTCTCCCCTGAATTTGGCATGATCAGTTGTGTTGGCTGCTTTTCTTTGAAATTTATAATTCATTCAGAGGGGTTTTCTGCAACAAGCAACATCTTATTTAAATGAAACTAATAAAGCACTGAAGCAGCTTCTATTGCAACTGTTCATCTCCTAATTAAAGATTAGTTCTGTCAAGCAAGCACTTTTTGGCTGTTCTCTTCTGCATGGGTTTCACAACATTTCTTACTCATCTGGGCACAACTTGGAGTAATTTCTCCTTGCAAACACACACAGGCTTCACTTCAGGCATGTGAGCAGTCCTGGAACTAAAGTTAGGCGCATGAATAAATATTTCCAAGGTTGAGGCCCTTGTCTGAATCTAAATATTTTTCTCTTTGA
Organism: Catamblyrhynchus diadema; assembly: GCA_035047745.1. NCBI lineage: Eukaryota > Metazoa > Chordata > Aves > Passeriformes > Thraupidae > Catamblyrhynchus > Catamblyrhynchus diadema. The sequence goes on along the minus strand of JAWWMN010000088.1, from coordinate 5,228,120 downwards.
TCAGCTTTGGAGATAGCAGATACTTGAATTCTGGTAATATTTTAGCAGGGGAGGGAAAAAAAAAAAAACCAAAAAAACCCCCCAACATGGTTATCTGGATGCTGTGCTATTTATGGTCAGCTATATTTTCATCCTCCCAGGCTAGAATGGAATGCTTTGTACTGCTGGAAGCTGGGAATCCTCCCCGCTCTCCTATTTTTTGACACATTAAGTCTTCAAATCACCTTTTTCTGCTTGGCTTCAAGGTGGTTATTAGGCACTGGTGGTGCCTATGTGTGAGCTAACCTGAAATCCAATGTTTAATCCACGCTGTTGCTACTTGTAGGTGTATTTTCCTCGCTTAAATAGATTTTCCTAATGCAGCATGACTAAGAAGACACACTTTTAGTCATTTGATGCATTTAAATGACTCAAATTATTCAGGCCCAGCATTTTAAAAACAAAATCTGCCTTGGCTTTTAATTGGTGCTGGTGTTTGGGAGAGTGGAACAACTCGTTTGAAAATGTGCTGATGTTCATCAGTTATCAGACAAAATGTCTACAGGGTTTTTATCGTGGAGCCTAAACTTGCCAGCTCCATTTGGAGTTAAGGCTCCAGCTGTTCACCTCACCCTGCTACGCCTTCTTGCTGCTGTTTACAGTAGAAGGTGAAATATATTTTAATTTGAATTATGTTGTGCTGGGTGCTGTAGCACGGTGAGGGGATTTTCAGGGCTGCTTTCAAATTTAATATGATTTCCAAGTGAAGATCAGTGGCAGTGAAACACAGATAAACTCCCAGGAGCTCCTCTGGGATCTTTGATTGGATTTTATCCATTTTTACTCTGCTTCCTGCTGTGGTGGCACAGTGTTTGGGAAATGAGGAATGGCTTCCAGGTGGTGTTGAGGCAGGGAAATGGGAGAAGGGAGGAATGTGGTACTGAGTGCTCCCAGCCAGGATCAGTGTTGGAGTCTCAGCTCAGCTGAGTTTTCCGCCTGAAACTTCTGTGATTTCATAACTCAGTGGCCAGGAATGATTTCAGATCCAGGCAGGGAGGTTTTTGGGGGCTGGAGAGCTTCACCTTCAGCCTGGCTGGACAAAGCCCATCCTTTTCCTATTCCGTGGATTTTAGGGAATACTGTGAAGCAAAGGAAGGGCAGGAGAGGGTGGGGGGAGTGGTGGTTGTGCAGCACCCAGAGACTGTGCTGGGATCATCTGCTGCCTCCATCCTTGCTCCCAGCCTGTCCCTGTGTCCATCCTTGCTCCCAGCCTGTCCCTGTGTCTATCCCTGCTCCCGCAGTGTCTGTGCCTCCTTCTTTGCTCACCAACCTATCCCTGCCTCCATCCCTGCTTCCCAGCCTGTCCCTGTGTCCATCCCTGCTCCCAGCCTGCCTCTGCCTCCATCCTGACCCTGCCTCCTTCTTTGCTCACCACCCTATCCCTGCTCTCCATCCTGTCCCTGTGTCCATCCCTGCTCCCCAACCTGTCCCTGCCTCCTTCTTTGCTTTCTAACCTGTCCCTGTGTCCTTCCTTCCTCCCCAGCCTCTCCCTGCCTCCATCCCTGCTCCCAACCTCTCCCTGCCTCCTTCTTTGCTCACCAACCTATCCCTGGTCCCCAGCCTGTCCCTGTGTCCATCCCTGCTCCCCAATGTGTCCCTTCCTCCTTCTTTGCTTCCCAACCTCTCCCTGCCTCCATCCCTGCTCCCCATCCTGTCCCTGCCTTCATCCCTGCTCCAGCAGTGTCTGTGCCTCCATCCCTGCTCCACATCCTGTCCCTGCCTCCTTCTTTGCTCCCAGCCTCTCCCTGCTTCCATCCCTGCTTGCCTGGGACAAGAAGGAGCCTCAGGAAGCTGAGCCAAGGGGCTCCAGCCCTGGAATGGGGTCCCAGCCCTGCAGTGGGGACACAGCCCTGGAATGGGGTCCCAGCCCTGCAGTGGGGACACAGCCCTGGAATGGGGTCCCTTCCCAGGCAGGAGGATTCCCCAGAGCCAGCTGGACCCTGACCCCCTGTGCCATCCAGCTGTGAGCACAGCTGTGGGTTGGGAACAGGGGATTTTGGCTCCCACCCCACAGGAATTGGACGTTCACCGGTAACGTCAAAGCGCTGAAAAAGGTTCCGGTGTTTTCAGCGCTGCTTTGTTTACAAAAAACTTTAAAGTTCCTTCCTATGTAATTAATCACCAGACTAGTATAATAAGCAGAAAGGTTTTGCACAACTTCTGGACCTGGAAAATAGGACATTAGTGTTTCACAGATAATAAAGAGCTCTGAAGCAGGCCAGAGGTCCAGCAGTGAACTCACTTTGTGTTATCCGCAGCTCTGCCTGTTCTGCAGCAGTTCTGGGTGCTGATAAGAGCCTCTGTAGGATCAAGTTTGTCACTAAAATGCTTCATTAAAATGCTTACCAGTGGTGTTTTATTCAGCTCAGAAGTTCAAATGCATCAGATAAAAAAATGGGTGTAATTCATCCTAAGCATCTTCTCCCATCTTTCCCTGGATTCCTTTTTTCACTCTTTTATGCTTTGCGGTGAAACACTTGATTGCTGCTGCATCTGCTGGCTGCTCAGGGTTCAGACAGGGTTAGATTGGCCTGAGATGACTTTTGTTTGCCTTCCTTTGGGATTCAAGCTGTCTGTCCTGCACAAAGTCCTCCTTCCCTGCCTGAAATTGGTAACTGGGGAATGGGATGCTACAGAGATGTGGCTTTGCAGGTAGAGCACAACGTGGAGAATGGTTCTTATTTGAATCAGAGTGGATTTCCCAGGCTTTTAAGATTAAAATAAAGCTTTTGGGGGCAGGAGGAAGGAGGATTACCACTTCTTGCCTTTAATTAATTAACTTTTTGCTGTTTATGCAATCACAGGCCCTATCTACCCCCTTAATTTGGAAGCTGCTGCTGTAGTTCAGCTGAATTCAATGCTGTTATCTGAAAGATGGCAAGTGTCTTGCTGTGGATAATTATTTTCAGGAACAGGCAGACAGCATTTTAATTTCCCTTGCCTAATGTGTCATCAGATGCTCGTTCTGGAGTTCCATATTAGTGCATGTTTGCACAGGGGCTTGGCATGTGGGAGCTGGCCAGTTTTGGGTGTATCCACGCTTGATGGCACAGCTCTTGCTCCAGGAGAGGGCTTAGGCTGGCTCTGTGCAGCCACTCAGGGTTTTCAGGTCATGGGGAGGGAGCTCCTGGAGCTTTAGGACTGGGCTTTTCCTGCCTGGGCCGCTCCAGGTGGAATTATGGAGGGCAGGAGGTGGCAGGAGGAGCATTTGGGGCAGTTTTGTGCTGCCAGTCAAGGAATCTTGGTTGGAATGGTCTGGAAAACTCTGGGACAATGGTTTGGTTGTGGGATGGGGCCATTGCTCATGTCAGGATCACAGAAATGCCACTTCCAGGGATGGGGACTGCAGATCCTCCCAGTGTCCAACAATCCTTTCCAGGGAGAAATTCCTGCCGTGCCCAGCCTGAGGCTGTTCCCTCTCATCTTTCACTCATTTGGGAGAAGATTCCAAACCCCCCTTGGCTCCAACCTCCTTTCACCTGAGCCTGGCTCTGGAGCTGTTCATAGGATTCGCAGAAATTCACAGAATTTACAGAATCACAGAATTCACAGAATTTACAGAATCACAGAATCCCCAGGTTGGATGAGACCTTCAAGACCATCAAGTCCAACCCAGCCCCAACACCTCAACCAAACCCTGGCACCCAGTGCCACATCCAGGCTTTGTTAAACACAC
>JAWWMN010000088.1:5198860-5224305 GCA_035047745.1 Catamblyrhynchus diadema | reverse complement strand
GCTGCTTTGGAATGTGGTCTGGAGATTGTTTATCCAAACATGTGAATTGTTTTTAATTAATGACCAATCACAGTCAGCTGTGTCAGACTCTGAGGAGTCAGTCACGAGCTTTCATCATCATTCCCTTCTAGCCTTCTGATGTATCCTTTCTCTTTCTTTAGTATGTAATTTCTTTTAATATAATATAATATCATAAAAGAATAAATCAGCTCTCTGAGAGCATGGAGTCAAATTCTCATCTCTCACCTCATCCTGGGGACCTCACAACACCACAGAGAACTGAGAGTGCTCTCAAAGTCCCTGAAAATGCTCTCTCCACACCCACTGAAGGTGATATTTGTCTTCACACAGAGGTGAGCCCTGAGTACTGTTGTATTCAGAAAAGAGAGTGTGACTGAAGTGCTGGGAAAAGCTGGGTGCTGGAAACCTTCATAAAGATCAACTTTTCATGAGCAACTCTGCTGTCTTTTTCTGGTTTCACATATCACCTGGATAAGTCTTTCTTCCAGCTCTCAGAAAGAAATGAAAGTGCTAAACATCCTATAGCTTTCCATGAGATGACCTAAACTTGTTTTCTTTTTGCCCGAGGAAAACAAGAGCACTTTTTATATTTGAAATCAGATTTAGAGTAAGATTTCTCAAAGGAACCAAGGTTGCTAGATCAGGTGAGTTTGGGTCTGCTGACCAGATCAGCAGAGCTCTGTTTAAGTCTCTGAGGATTGCAGATGTGAAGTCCTCTAGCACATATTCAGCCCCTCCATTTTCTTACTTTAGACTAAATGCATCAATATAATAGAGAAGTTATAAAGAGAGGTTTAATGTCACAGAGTGGATCCCAAAGTTCCAAGGATGGATTTGTAAAGACTTCTTGAAAGTTTTCTCATCAGTAACATTTGCATGTCTCTTCTTCTGTGCCTTGACATATTTTACATCTCTTTTGGGGGCTTGAAACATAGGAAGAACAGATTAAATGGGAAGCAGTGGCCTCCTGCTTCCAGGAAGATATTGTTAGGCTTGGCTCAAATGAAGAAGGATCATCAGCATGTTCTCAGAGCTTCTTGCTGTGGCACTGAGGAAGATTTAGCACGTTTGGATATCCATTTCCTTCCCAGCTCTAATCTTAACACCCACCTCCTGCATGCTAAATGAACATCCCAGAGCTTCATAATGGAGACAGGAAATTAATTCCTCATAAAGGGCTTTTTTTTTTTTCCTTCCTACCCCTCTTATTAAGTCTCCTCAGCCCTGTCAACAGCCAACTGAGCTTCCACAAGTCATTAAGGTGCATTTCTGCAGTCTCATTTCCTCAAGTCTCCTGCTTGATGGATTATGCCCATTAATAACCTTCACATTGGAAGAGCAGCTGCTGGGATTCACAGGACCTTGTTGGATGGTGTAACCCTGACCTTTAGCAAGGGCACTCTGGAAAATGCAGATGTGAAGCAGGGGGGATGATGATCTGAATTTGCTCTGCTCAGTCCCTATTGGAGGCAGCAGTTAGAGAAAAAAAAATGATCCTCCCTGGTCTTGCTAACCAAGGATTCCCATAGGAACCTTCACAGCTGGACCAGCCCCTGAACAACACCAGACACCAGGTCTTTGATCCTGGAATCTGATATAACTTTAATCATTTCCACATCTTTAGCACCCACTAAGGGCACACATCCCTGTTTTCATGATACAGGAAGTCAAGAACCAGGTGTTAAAATGAAGAAGTCCATGAAGTTGTCTAAAAATCATCTTTCCTTAACATATAAATTAACCAAGAAGTGCAAATCCCCTATGTTTTTTTAATCACATTTTTTCCCTCCAACCCATAATCTGTTGGGAAATTTTTTTTTTGGTGGATATGACTAATCTTTAATTTTAAAGAATATAATTTGTGATCATTAAATGGAACAAGTTGCATCAAAATGACAGATCTGGTTTAAAATTGTGCTGTTTCACCCAGGCTTGAGCTCAGCAGTGCTGGACAAGTGGAGGTGATGTTTAGTGAGATGGATGCTAAAACAGCAGGCAAAATTCTTGTGCAATGAAAGTGGATCATCTCCATCTGATATGGATTTGGAAGCAAATAGGGTGAGAATTTGGAGCTGATATCAGAAGCTGGAGGGCAGTGGAAAAGAAACACACAGATTGTATCCCCAATTTTGGTAGAAACCTTAAAAAAAACCCATAATTCATGTAACTCTCAAAAATAAAAGCACAAGACCAATTCAATGATCTCAAAACTAGGGAAAACATCCCAGGAACACGATGTTTGGAACTTCCCTTGGTTCCCTTTGCAAATTGCTATGTAACATTTAATTTTGATTTTTCACATACCTACACCATGTAAATTACAGAACAGCAGCATAATGTGGCTCTTCCCAGGATTTTAAAGCTTTTCTAGCAGGCCTAGATGAAATGTTCTGGAGAAAAGAACAGTTACGCTATGGTTGCCTAGCAAGTGTCTCTGAGAAAGTGTTTCTGTTTAAAGAGAAAAACAAATTAAGTATAAACTGCCTGCAAGGCCACACTCCCTGGGGACAGTAGATTTCTGTAAGACTCAGAGGGCAAAATTGTCAAAATCTCTTGTTAAAATAGAGGCAGCACATTGCAGCCATGAACACCAGAGATATTAAAGTGAAAAACCCTGCTAGTTCTGGCTCAAAGTCAGAAATAACTGAGTGCTTCAAGATCTCTTGACCCCAGGGAGTTATTAGTAACATTTTTAAAGTCATCTTTAACATTATGTGTCTTTTGTTTTTAATATATTAAGAAATTACACTCCAAAGGGGAATGGACTCCTCAGTTCTGTGCCAGTCCCTGAAATGCTAAGTTAGTGTCTCTAACTGCAGAGCCAAATCTGTGTGTCCATGGAGGGAAACACACCCTGTGTCTGCCTCCTAATGGGTATTAAACTGTCTTTGGCAAGGCATTAATGGACTGGTTCGGCCTTTCAAGCTCTTCCTTCTTTTTCTGAAATATTTCTTTAGAATCATTCAATTTCCCTCCTCCCTTCCAAAATCTTTTCCCACCTATTAATAAAAGAGTTGGCAATGTGGAGTCTCTGAGGTTGTGGCCTCTGCTTTTCACTCAGGGGGATCAGCTGAGGGCCACAAAAATCCTCTGGGGCCTGTATTTGGAGAGAGAAACACAGAATAATTTGTAGAAGGATGTCCAAAATCATCATCCTCAGTGCCATGGAGTGGGAGCTGCAGAAAACCCACAGGACTCCTGTTAGTGTGGCTTCATTCTGCTCTGGCCCCTTCCCCCGAAGCTTTTCTCCATAATGATTAGGTGTGTTGTCCCTAATTAATCAGGGTTAAACCTGATTGTCCCCCCAACAGCAATGTGTTCCTTAAACAATGTCACAAGAAGGCCCAAAAAGAAAGATTTCTGGAGTTCTTAGTGAGAGCCTTTGACCTCTTTACTGCCCACAAAACCCTTCCAGGACAGATTAAACCCAGGGACTCTATCCCTTGGCAAGGGACTCATTTATCCACCTGGGCCCTCAGCTCTGAGCTCAAATCATGAAGGTTTTGTCTGTCAAGGGCTATTGCCCACATTTCTTCATTTCTCCAGAAGTAGAGAATAATCTTCTTGACCTGGGTTTTTGAGACGTTGGGACAAGAGTGAGAATAAATATTCTCCTTCCTTATCATGCCAGGGGAGTTTTAATTTACACATTTTGTGTCTGGGAGTCTTTCCAATCCGTATGAAGCTTGCTGAAAGGAAAGAGTATCATTTAAGCCAAGGGATCCAGGATGAAAGAGCTCTAAAAAAAAAAGACTCTCTGTGTTCCTTCTCCTATAAGCTGTGAACTGCATTATTAACAAACATTCTGGAGTATCTCTTGGGAAAAAATCTTGAATATGTGGAATTGGGAAAATGGCATGGACATCCCACAGGGGTGCATAGGATCTGACTGGTTTCCTACTTGCTGCAGAACAAATAAAAACACAAAGTGGAGGTTTGCTTAGAGCAGGAGACTCTGGCCCTGCGCTGCAGAATCTCACTGAACAAAGACAGGTCTCTGTGTGGTTTTTGCAGCCCCATGACTGAGGTAGTTGGCACTCACAGGCCTTTCCTAAACCCAGAGGAGGCAAATCCCAAATGGATCATTACTGCAGAATGACCTCACTGGCTGGGTGAACGTGCTGGATGCTCCTTGAATAAACAAAACCTTGGCAAACAAATTAATTATCTCATTGTAAATACCTGATTCCAGCCTGGAAAGTGGTTCATCAGTCTTGTCTGAGGCTTCTGATCCCAATTCTTCAGTTCTCCTGGCTTCCAGTGGTGACAAGATGGGACATGCAGCACGCAGGAAAAGCTGCTCCATGTTTGTAGTCCTTCTCAGCTATTTACAGAAATGTTTAGATGTAGGGGGAGTTTGATTTATGTGCCTTATCTTCCTCAAACCAGAGAGAACTCTTCCCTCCTGCTACAAACACTGCTTAATGGATCTCTAACAGCCTTGCTTTTGCAACCTCAAATACACAGAAAATAAGGGGGAGCAGGAGGAACCAAACACGCAGCTTTTTATTGTTTCCAGGTGTCCCTGATAATGGGCGGAGGAAGAAGTGGAGAAGAAAGAGGGGAGAGAGATAAGAAAATCATAATTGGGTCCTTGGCACAAGCTCATCATGCATAAACATGGCAGACAGAAAATCCAGGGTGTTAAAAGAAGTTCTTAGCTCCTGAAGATGCCAGGTGTTGAAAGGATGTCTGAAAGCAGACCTGCAGCTCTTTGCAGGCCTGTTTGCCTCCCCAGGGCTCTGGAGAGAAGCAGCAATGGCCAAGGTGGTGTTCCCCCACTTGGGAGGCTGTGCTCCATCACCCAGCACACACTGGAGATGAACTAGCTGGGGAAACTCCCTCCCCTTCAGCCTCAGGAGGATTAAAAGTCAACCAATTTATCTTTTTTGGGGTAACACAGTTGTTCTCCTGTGAGAAAGGCCGCTCATTACACACATTTTTATTGATCTTTGTGCATTCCTGCACAAAGCTATGCTGAAAACAGGTACAAAGAGTGTCATTTCCCTCACTCTGGCACTGGGTTTCTATCTCTGAACCAGACGGGTGCACAAACCAAGGCACTCCCAACCTCCACACATCCACCCACACAAAAAATGGCTTGGCCAAATTGAGTTGGGCATTCATTATATTATAACAAAATCTTCTGCTGCATTTTTCCCTGCCTCCTATACAGTCCTGTGCTTGGCTTCTGCCTTTTTAACTTTATAATAGCCTCCATTCTTATTTTCCTTTATGATTTTTTTCTTCACTGACTTTAAAAATACCACTCAATTTGACAGCATTCCATTTGGAAAATCAAGGAGTCCATAAATAAGGCTCAAGACAGCCCCAAATATAGTTGCTAACAGAAATGGTAACTTTTATGAGGCTGGACAGCAACTTTTCAATTACACATTTTGACAGGCAAATGCCACTGAATGGGATGGAAGCACAGAGAAGGGTATTTTTAAAAATGAAAAGTTCAGGTGGTTTTGGTCAAGAGCATTGCATTTCTCCTGAAATGTAGGGAAGAAGTGGAAAGAAAAAATAGAACAAAATATGATAATTTGCAAAGAGAGGATTTAATCTGATTTGATCCAGATTCTTTGGTCCATTTCTCTCACACACCAATTTAATTTTGACTTTAGCTGTTACCCTGATCCTGCATAGGGAAAGTTATTGACAAGTCTCATCTTGTAGAGGAGAGAGTAGGGAAGATGAGAAAGCTCCAAAGCAGCTGGAGCAGTCCAGAGCCCAGTTCCCTTAGAATATAAATGAGAATTAAATGCTTAATTCCTGATGGTGGTGCTTGAAATCCATCGTGGTTCTTGCTGTAGGGCAGAGGAGGGAGGGTTGGGGTGGCCTTGGCTCACTGGGGTCTCTGGAGCCCAGAAATGCAGATTATTGCAGTGTTTCTCTAATGGGCACCCTCAGCTCTGAGCACTCCAGGGAAACCTGTGGCACACCAGAACTCCCTTGTAAAGAGGTTTTTTTCCTCCCCTCCCTATGGCTTCTCTGGGTCTGAGCTCAGTCTCAGCCTCTCCTTCAGTAAATTTATTTATTTGGAGATATCTCTCTTCTTCTCACTTGTTTCTTTGTAGAAAATGAATAAAGAAATCAATAGCTTTTAGGATTCCATCCTCCTGTCCTTTTTTGTTTTTAATGGGGCTCTTTCAAACAATAATCAGGAGAAGAACATGGCCAAACAATGCTTTCAAGTAAGTTTCATTTTCTTTGAGAAACAAATTTTAGAAGTCATATTTTTTTTTCCTGCAAGATAGGAATTGAAATCTGCAGATTTTGCTCATCCTGCCCAAAAGCTGTTTTCAGTGAGGAGTTTAGATTGCTCTGTTAGTAAAAGCCAAGGTGTGGCAGGTTGGACTCTCCTGCCATGTCCACCTGCAGGATTCTCAATTCCCACACACACAGGAGAGGTCCACACACCCATTCATTTGTCCTTGGTGGTTTAATTAGTACCTGGACCATTCAACACTCACCTCTTCACTTGTCCTTTTCATTCAAATGTCACCTCCAAAACCAGGAGTGAGAAGAAGGGGGAGAAATTTCAAATTAAGGAATCCTGCTTTTTCTTCTGGATTAACACCCCATTTAAAATGATATTTGCCCATCAGAGTCTGGAAGGAGAAGGAACATTCCTAATTTGAGATATAAAAATGGTAAGAGAGAGAGAGAGAGGGGACACAGCTGAGGAGGAAAGTGCTTGAATGATGCACAGAGGGAATCCAGCGCAATGTGAGACCTTGGGATCCAGGGAGATTTTCACTAATGGTCTCTGCAAGTCTGATTATTTCATACATATTCTCATCCCTCTGACAGAGACACTGCATAAATCACTTCCCCTTGTCCCAGGCTGACCCCATAACCTCTGAGAGATAATGAGGCACTGTACCTGGCATCTCCTAATGCTGCCAAGATCCAGATCAAAGAACATTAATTCTCCATGATAACATCTCTATTTATTAATGCAAATGCCTTTAATCCTTCCCCAGCCTCTGCTCCGCTCGCCACCTTTACTTTTATTACTGAAATTTCTTTGGAATTAGGTAAATTGGCTTAGTGTCCCCAGAAGGTGGATGTCACTAAGAGCTGCAGTCTGATGTGTCCCCCTGGCAGTGACGCTCACCTCCTGGACAGATTAGCTCCCAGATTTGTTACAGTGGGCAGGGGTTACGTGTTGGGGCTTCCCAGAGGTGCCAGTGTTTGTATTCATCCCATAGAGGTCAAGAAATAATTTGTAATTATATATTTTATTAATTTTCCCCCGTTTTTTTGCCAGCTATCAGTGAGCAGACTGTGATTTCCCCTTTTCCCCTCCAATCTCCAATACCATGTGCTGCTCAAAGTTATTTTCCAGGGTGTTTCTGGGGAAAACAGTGCAGGCCAGCTCTTCCCGCAGATACCATGTGTGCTGGGATGTTTACTTTTCTTAGAAACAGATCAGGGAGCTCTGTGGATTTATGCTAAAAGATAATCTGTTCCAAGCACAGGTTTCCAAGGAAGTAGGAAAAAAAACTTGCTTTCACTGTCACAAACAGGAAACTCCTTCTGCTTGAACTCCTTAGTGCTCAGTGGGGCAGACACAAGGTAGGGCTGCAGAGTGGGAGCTCTCTGCCACAGCCTCACACACACTTTGCTAGATGGGACCTGGAACAAAGAACCATGGGGCTCTCACCATGCCACCATGCACTGGTTGGGTTGGAAAAACCCTAAAGCCCATCTCATCCCACCCCCTGCCATGGCCAGGGACACCTCCCACCATCCCAGGCCCTGTCCAGCCTGGCCTTGGACCCTTCCAGGCATCCACAGCTTCTCTGGGAGAGCCTCCCCACCCTCACAGGGAAGATATTTTTCCTAATATCCACTCCAAAGCCACTCTCGTTCAGTTTGAAGCTATTTCCTGTGGTGGTGTTTGCAGGGATCCCAGGATGAGGGAAGAGATGAGAATCTTGACTCCATGTTTCAGAAGGCTGATTTATTATTTTATGAGGTATATTATATTAAAAGAAAATTATATACTAAAACTATACTAAAAGAATAGAAGAAAGGATTTAATCCGAAGGCTTGAAAGGAATAGAAAGGAATAATAATAAAATCTTGTGACTGCTCACAGCCTCGACACAGCTGGCTGTCATTGGTCATCAAGTAAAAATAATTTCACACGCTGGGTAAACAATTCTCCAAATCACATTCCAAAGCAGCAAAACATGGAGAAGCTGAAGCTTCCCAGCTTCTCAGAAGAAAAGATCCTAACGAAAAGATTTTTCAGAAAATATGTCTGAGACACCTTCCTAAAACTGCTCCTTCAAGCGTGATGCTTTGTGCTCTGGTCAGAAACACAATCACTGAACACACCACACTGAGCTCAGGGTGCTGCCTTCTGGTGCCTCCAGAAAGGGATTTCTCCCAGCCCCACAAGTAAAATACTCAGCCTGAAAAACCACAAGTAAAATACCAGCCTGACAAACCTCTGTGCTCTGCAGGTTTTCCCTACCAACAAGGATCCCTCCTCAGATCACCTTTTCCGGCCTAAATGGTTTGGGGGCTCTGTAGGGTGTGGGCACTGCCCTGCCTGCTGACCCGTGCCCGAGGAAGCCTCGCAGGCTTTGGTGCCTGCAGGGCACCAAACACCCCCTCCCCAACACCCCTTTTACCCTGAATGAACCCACAGCAGATCCACACCCACCTGGTGGGCTGCCCTGGGGTGCCCAGGTGGGCTGGCAGTGCCAACGGCTCCAGTAACCATCCCCGGGGGCACCCAGGTGGGCTGGCAGTGCCAATAGGACCAGTAACCATCCCCGGGGGCACCCAGATGGGCTGGCAGTGCCAACGGGACCAGCCCCGGGACATCCAGGTGTGCTGGCAGTGCCAACGGCACCGGTACCCTGCACCGGGGACATCCAGGTGGGCTGGCAGTGGGAGAAGGAGCAGTACCCAGCCCCGGGGGCACCCAGGTAGGCTGGCAGTGCCAATGGCACCAGTAGCCAGCCCTGGGGCACCCAGGTGGGCTGGCAGTGCCAACGGCACCGGTCTCCAGCCCCGTGGCCGCTAGAGGTAGCTCTGCACACACGAACACCGCCATGGAGCCCTCCCAGAGCAGCACACCCTGCTCTGTCCCCGGAGGGGGTCACCCCCTTTGGCCCAGCTCACCCCGAAACCTGTCACCCCCAGCAGCAGCAGCAGGAGGAGGCTCTGGAGCATTCCAGCCCCAGGGAATGTATGGGGATGAGGTGCTTTCAATGGATGAGGCCTCCTTGCCTTTCCTCCTCAAATCCTGTGGCATTTGAAAATTTCCAGCCCCTTCCACTCCCACGAGTGGCATCTGTGGAGCCTCCAGGGGTGGCCCTGCCCAGCCAGAGCTGTTCCCCCCTCACCTCAGGGTGTGTGCAGCTCTTCTGGCCCCAAACCAGCCCTGCTTCCCCCAAACCAGAGCTGTTCCCAAACCAGAGCTGTTCCCTGCTCACCTCAGCTGTGTGCAGCTCTCCTGGCCCCAAACCAGAGCTGTTCCCCCATCCCTTCAGGGTGTGCAGCTCTCCTGGCCTCACATCCAGCCCTGCTGCCCCAAACCTGAGCCCAGTTTGAGCCTTTTCCACCCCACAGCTGGCACCACTGCTGGGCTGAGCCCCAGTGTCCATCTGAGCTGCTCCCTCTGCCAGGTGAGCAGGGCCACCAGCCTAGGGTGGCTGTGCTGCCCTCAGGCACCAGGGAGAAGCAGGGACAGGGTTTGGAGCTGTCTTTAAGGGGTTTGACCCACTCAGGCATTCACTCCTAACCCAGGCAGAGTTTTTCTGGGAGTTTGAGCAGCAGGGACAGGGTTTGAGCTGTCTTTAAGGTGTTTGACTCCAGCATCCAGCAGGGATTTCCTCAGCCTGGAAAGGAACAGCCCAGGAACAGCCAGAGCTGCCCTTCCATCCCGCTTCAGCTCTCAGCTTGTGGCTGGAAAATGTTAAAACTGGCACCTGTGGAGCTGTCACTGCTGGGCTGAACCCCTGTGACCACCCAGTGACTCCCCCAGGGCCTGAGCTGTTCCCTCTGCCAGGGGCTGAAGGTCAGGCCCTGAACCAGGCCAGGGTGGCTGTGCTGCCCTCAGGCACCGGGGAGAAGCAGGGACAGGGTTTTTGAGGTGTCTTTAAGGGGTTTGACCCACTCAGGCATTCACTCCTAACTGAGGCAGGGTTTCCCTGGGGGTTTGAGCAGCAGGGACAGGGTTTGAGCTGTCTTTAAGGGGTTTGACTCCAGCATCCAGCAGGGATTTCCTCAGCCTGGAGAGGCTCTGCAGGAGCAGCCAGAGCTGCCCTTTCATCCCGCTTCAGTTCTCAGCTTGTGGCTGGAAAATGTTAAATTTGGCACCTGTGGAGCTGTCACTGGGTGCTCCTGGCAGTGAGGGCACAGCTCCCAAAGGGGTTTGTGCTTGTAGGAAAGTCTGTGCCATATTCTCACTCAACTTCATCTTCCTGCATTGTTTGTAGGGGTTCTCTGTCAGTTCCTTTTGACAGGAAACGGAGAAATGTGTCTGTGAATAATTTAAATAAGTGGAAAGATGTGAATTTATTCTCAGTCCTAGAGAGAGGGAGTGACCCTGTGCTCCTGGGCAGTAAACTGATATTCCCATTCCCAAGTTTGGGATGGGAATATCCCCACCCATGCTGGTGCTGTCCCTACACCATGAGGGGCTGTGTGCTCTCTTAGCTTTGCCAGCTCTGTCACTCTTGGGGCTGTGAAATTCCCCTGCTCTGGGGACTTATTCCACCTCCAGTCCTGGAGATATTTGCATTCAGACCTTAGGATCTAGAAGGCAGTAAGGATTCACAGGTTGTTTTTTGGATCCTATCAGCCTTTGGACTTGGGCTGAATCTGGCTGCATTTCTTATTTCCAAGACTTATTTCCATGACTCCATCCACGGGTTGCCTTTTTTTTTTCCTTTACTGTTTTTTTTATTTTATTTAATTCATATTTAAAGCAGTCTGTGACACTTTCTGATTTTAATCTGCTCAGCACATTGCTGCTGCTAAAGCTGCTGTGGGATTTTGGATGCAGTGACTCTTCCAGAATCATCAGCTTTATCATTCCACTGCAATAAAACTGCCAGGTGTTCATGGCCGTGCTCCAGCTCCTTAACCCACCTCTGGAATACAAAGTGATGCTGTCAGAGCAAGAAACACTAAAAAATAACCAAACAACACCAACCCTGAGGAGTTTAAACCAATACAGGCATGTTAGGAAAAGCTGGTGCAGTTGGGGAGGTGTGTCCTGTTCTTTCTGTGAGATCTCTTCGTTTCCTCTGGAATTTTGAATCACACACTTAATTTTTTTTTTTTTTTAAAGAAGCAAAGTAATATGATAGTCACATTCCTGAGGGTGTGAGAGTGTTCCTTCAGGAGCTGTAAACACCTCTGGAGGGTGCCTTGATGGAAACCTGTCTCGAGGAGAGCTGGCTTGCTGCAGCTTGTCATTGCTGCTGCCACCCTCCCAGGGAGCAGCAGGGATTTGGGGCTGATTCCGGGGGTTTGGAGCTGGCTCAGCCGGGACAACCAGAGCCCTGTGCTCCTTTCTGCCTGGTGCTGCTTCCCCACAAAGTGCTGGTGGGTTAATGGCAGGAAACATTTGATGGGACATCTCTGTGTTTGTCCCTCTGCCCCAGCCTGGCAGTGCTGGAAACAAACAGAACTTCCTAAAGGGAGCTCTGACTTCCCAAAACCAAACAGAACATCCTAATGGGAGCTCTGACTTCCCAAAACCAAACAGAACTTCATAATGGGAGCTCTGACTTCCCAAAACCAAACAGAACTTCATAATGGGAGCTCTGACTTCCTAGAATAAAACAGAACTTCCTAATGTGAGTATTGACTTCCCAAAACCAAACAGAACTTCCTAAAGGGAGCTCTGACTTCCCAAAACCAAACAGAACTTCCTAATGGGAGCTCTGACTTCCCAGAAACAAACAGAACTTCCTAATGGGAGCTCTGACTTCCCAAAACCAAACAGAACTTCCTAATGGGAACTCTGACTTCCCAGAAACAAACAGAACTTCCTAATGTGAGTATTGACTTCCCAGAAACAAACAGAACTTCCTAATGGGAGCTCTGACTTCCCAGAACCAAACAGAACTTCCTAATGGGAGTTTTGACTTCCTAGAACCAAACAGAACTTCCTAACACGAGCTCTGACTTCCCCCAGGCTTCCTGCAGATGCTGTCCCCGTGCCCAGGATCCCTGGGAGCAGCTCCCACTCATCCTTCCTTCCCTGCCCTGCCTTTTGTCTGCTTTTCCCAGGTTTCTCTGGAATGTGTGCAGAGCTCTGCTGTTTGCTTTGGAAGGCACCAAACTATTCCAAGCCCTCCAAGTAGAAATATTGTACTGATGTTTTCCTCTCTGCTGACTGGATGGGGGCTGGCCACTGCAAAGGGAATTAATTCTAGGGAGGGCTGCAGTGACAGCAGGAAGAGAGGAGTGGCTTTGGTGGCTGTTTGTTCTCACCTCTTGAAATTTTTAATTCAGGAGCCAGAATTTCCTGCAGTGTGTGAGTGGCTTGAAGGGGCAGAGTGGTCATGGAGGGAATTGTTCAAATGTAAAGAAATTAATTTATAGTGACATAAAGCTCTCAGCTCTCTCTTTCATTCATAAACCCAACCATCTCACCTTTGTATATTGAACAAAATTCAGATGATCAGGAGAGAGAATGAGTGTAGTTTGTTATGCTGTAATTTGCTAATTACTGCCATGACCTCCCATGATATTAAATATCTTCTTCTCAAAGTAGCATTTTCATCTCTTCAATGAACTTTAAACTGAAATTGCCTTTCAGGGTGGTAGGTGAGGTATCAGCTTCTCTTTCCTTTTCCTCACAACTTCATTGCTCTCCAGAAATAGCTTCCTTTATGTTTAGCAATCATCAATTTCTGGCCTGAATATTAGCCTGGACTTGACAGAACTCTTTCACATATTTAGTCCAACTTTGTGATAAGTTTTTGGTTCTTGTTTTGAAACCCCAGATTTGAGATGTTTTTACATTGAAACTTACTCTCCCTGGGGTTTTTTTTGCAGTCTTTACCAGCTTCGTCTCTTTATGTTGTGGCCACCATTTTTCCAGAGAAGTTTATATCTATAAAAGTTCTGTTTATCCTTGTGGAGCAGCATTTCTGACAATATTATATGGACAAAAAGCTTCCCAGATGAAGTGAAGCATTTGGCCACTCTCAAAACCCCAAGGGGTTTGGCTTTTTGTTTATGGAATGATTCATTTCAAATCCCTCTATTAAACTGCATTTTCCTTTGGTGGCCTCATGCCCCCAGGGGAGGTTTTAGTTCCCAAATCTCAGCTCCTAGGCTTGGACTGGACTTGGGAGATGGAATTGACATCCCATGGAATCCCAGGCTGGTTTGGGGTGGGAGAGTCATCAAAAATTATTTTTGTTCCAACCATTCCATAGTTGGGAACAGTGTAGGACTCCCAGGCTGGTTTGGGGTGGGAGAATCCTTAAAAATCATTTTTGTTCCAACCATTCCATGGTTAGGAATAGCGTAGCACTCCCAGGCTGGTTTGGGGTGGGAAAATCCTTAAAAATTATTTTTGTTCCAGCCCTTCCATGGTTGGGAACAGTGTAGGACTCCCAGGCTGGTTTGGGGTGGAAGAATCCTTAAAAATGATTTTTGTTCCAACCCTTCCATGGTTAGGAATACTGTAGCACTCCCAGGCTGGTTTGGGGTTGGAAGAATCCTTAAAAATTATTTTTGTTCCAGCCCTTCCATGGTTGGGAACAGTGTAGGACTCCCAGACTGGTTTGGGGTGGAAGAATCCTTAAAAATTGTTTTGTTCCGTGGGCAGGGACAGTTTCCACTGGCCCAGCTTGCCCCCAGCCTGGTCCATCCTGGTCTCTCCATCCTCTCAGTCAGGTTTTTAGAGTGAACCCCTGCTCTGTTTGTTGCTAAAGAAATTCCTATATTGTTAAATAACTTCCAAATAGGATGTAGGGAAGAGAAAAAAGAAAAATAAGCTTCCCAGAGAAGCTGTTGGGGCAGCCCAGAAGTGTCTGGCCAGGCTGTTTGGGACAATTATTTTGGCCCTGGGGTGTCAGTGACCTTGAAGTGCAGACTTTGTCCTTCCACCATCCCAAAGGAGCTCTTGGAGCAGGGCTGGAGAAGGGAGAGGGACGAGTGCCACCTATTGAAGCTCCTCTCAGCTTTCCTTGCAGCTTTTCTCTCTTCTTTCACTTTTAATTTTAACCTCTTTAACTCCAGCACGGGTTTGGCTGCTTTGTTGTCCTCCTGGCTTGAGTGAGTTTGGGGGAATTTTCATCTCCATGAGGACAGAAAACATTAAAATTGATGATTTTTTCCTCCAGAATTTTAGGAATCCACTCCAGACACAAACAGAGACTGATTTTAAAGCATAGTTAAGTTATGTCTCTTTACTTCATAACACAAAGTTACTGTTAAGGAAAGCAAAACTGGAAATAAGATGATTATTAAATTTATTTTGAGTACTAGCAATGATGAAATCTGATGACTTTGTTATACTCACTGAGTTTCAGCTGGAAAAAGTGAGATATCCTGGTGGGATATTTCAAAATGAGCAGAGGAAAAGCACTTGAAGGTTGCTTCAGGCAGGCAGTGCTATCAGAGCTGATCTAGTTCTGCAGGTCACAGTGTTATCTCCAGAAAACTTCCAGATAACTTCATTAAAATCACTATAAAGTGTGTCTCTGTCAAGTGTGCTATCTCCTCTACCTCATTTCAGCCTTTTATATTGGATTAGGAGAAGGGTTAAGTGTCCCTTTTCTGAAGAAAACAAGTACAGGAAAAAGCAATTATGGATTAATTTCAGGTCGAGTTATCCTAATTCCAGTTGTTTCTCCATTCTAAATTTATAAGGTGGTCTTGGGTGAAATTGAAGCTTAAAGACTGAAAGAGTTTAACTTGAATAAACTTGAATTAAGTTCAGTTATCCTCTGCCAGGCCAGTTTATGTTGTGTGGGCACTGCTTTGGCATCAGGAGGAGGTTCATCAGTAAATCCAAGGATTATTGCTTCTGGAGAAAAAGCAATCCAGAGGCAGAGCAGGCTCAGGGCTCTGCTGTTCCTTTAACCAAGGGCAGTCACAAAGCTGAGTTCGGTGCCTTGCTCAGAGCTGTGGGGCTGGCAGGAGCTGCTCCTCTCAGCACCAACTCCCACACCCCAGCCCCGGGCAGCATTCTTGGGAAGTGAGACTTCAAGAAGCTTTGGCCATATAAAAGAAGGGGAGGTGCAGGAGGGAGAGGCTCCTTCCTCCCTGCTCCCTGTGCACAGGGGGTGAAAGGTGGGGGGATTTTCCTGATTTTCCTTCCCATCCACTCCCCAGCCCTGCAAAGCAGCTCTCCCCTGCTTTGTTGGCAGGAGGGGAATTCCTGGGATGTGATGGTGCTGCAGCAGCCCTGGAATATTTTTTCCACTGCTCCCACACCCATTTTCATCCGTGCCACGCTGGAGGAGGGCAGGACTGGCTGGGCAGGCAGCGTTGGCTCTTGGGGCTGCTCATTTCCATGGGCAGAGCAATGAAAGGAGCCCTGGTGGTTTGGGAACAATGTGAGCCAGGGGAATGACTCCCTGCTCCCATTCATACCTTAAAGCTCATTCCAGAAAAGCCAGTCTGGCTGGGACAGCATCTTCCCAATTCCCCCTGTTCCCTGCACACCAAACAAAACTGCTGCAGTTCTGGAATCCGATTTGGGACAGCTCTGATTCCTGTCTCAAGGTGCCAGTGTAGGAATTTTGCCTGCTGTGCCTTTAGAAGTGGAAAAGCAAAGCAAGCTGTTAGAAATAAAGGTGACGGAAATCACCCTGGAAAACATTTCCAGAGTTCCTGAAGTCACTTTTCAGGGTGAGGGCTTCGTTTTGGGAGGATTTTTGCAGCTACTCCTAGGAAAGGGCTTGGCAAGGAATATGCCAGGGCTGCTTTGTCTTTCCCTTGTTCCATTTCCAGGGGAACAAAAGGCATCCCCAGCATTGCACCTGGTCCGAATGCTGCACCTACTACATGAATTTATCTCTGCATTTATGTTCACATTATGCTGAGTATACCAGGAAACAAAACAAGTTGTCTTTGATGTCTCACAGCAGATCAAAGGAGGGGCACATTCAAACTCATCTCCTGGGATTTTGGCCCTGGACTGGTCTTTATTTCAGAAATCCTGTTCAGGACAGTTAAATGTGGCTTGCACTTCTTCACCTCTGCTGTCCTGGCTCTGTGCAATGTTTCACCTGGAGCAGAAGGTGCCCCAGGAGGAGATTTTGGCTGAGAATTGGGAGAACTTTTCCTGATCAATAACTCTGTTTTAGCCCAACCCCTCTCATATTACTCTGAGGGATTTGTGCTTCTGTTTTAGAGCAGCCTGTAGAACCTGTGAGGTGTTCCTGAACTATTAATGCAGACAAAAGAAATCCTGCTCATTGGTGTGGGTACTGCTGCTCTTCTTTAAAAGCTGCTTTTCCCTCAGGTTGTGTCTGATGTGCCAGAGCTGTCTGCATCTCTGTTTTGTGTAGCTGGAGCAATGAGCTTGACCTGTCGTGACATCCCTCTCCATTTCTGGACTGCCGCCCTGTTCCTGTCTCTCCTCTGTGCCGTGTTGTCCCCGTTCCTTTGAGTACTGTGTGATTATCTGGGAGTATCAGGTTTTGGACTGATGCCTGGCTTGTGTCTCTGTGTGTTGCCCTCCCTGTGGTGCCCCTGTGTCCCCAGGCCTGGTGCAGAGGTGTGTGGTGATCCAGCGGGATGAGAACGGCTTCGGGCTGACGGTCAGCGGGGACAACCCCGTCTTCGTGCAGTCTGTCAAGGAAGGTGAGAGCAGCCCCCAACCCTGCCATGGCCATCCTGGAAATGGCTCTGAGCTGCAGCAGAAAACTCCCAAACTCCTGCCAGGTGGGGTGGCTGCAGCTGGGGAAGGGATGTGCAAGGGATGTGGCACTCCTTTCACTGTCAAAGAAGGTGAGAGCAGCCCCCAGCCCTGCCATGGCCATCCTGGAAATGGCTCTGAGCTGCAGCAGAAAACTCCCAGATTCCTGCTGCAGCTTGGGAAGGGATGTGCAAGGTCACGGTTGAGCAGTGAATTTATTCCTCTGAATCTTCAGCCACTGAGAGAATGAGAGGACACAGCCCTAAGCTGTGCCAGGGGAAGTTTAGGTTGGACATCAGGGGAAAATTCTTCACTGAAAGAGGGATTGGGCACTGGAATCATCTGCCCAGGGAGGGGATGGAGTCACCATCCCTGGAGGTGTTTAAAGCAAGACTAGACGTGGCACTCGTGCTGTGGTTTAGGTGATGAGGAGGTGTCAGGTCACAGGTTGGACTTGGTGATCTCAAGGTCTTTTCCGGCCTGGTTCATTCTGGGATCTGGTGGGCTTGGAGCTGATCTCTTTGGTCATTCTGTGGTGATCTCAAAGGTCTTTTCCAGCCTGGTTCATTCTGGGATCTGGTGGGCTTGGAGCATCCCAGGGAGGAAATGACTCCATGGGACATGGTGGGATCATGTCCTGGTGTGTCCAGTGCCAGGTGAAAGCAAAACTGCTCTAGACCCAGGGATTTTACTGAGGGAGGAAGCTTGGCTGAGTGCAGGAGTATTTTGCATGTTTTACAGAAGTCATAAAACCATTTTTGCTCTAAATGATTGTACTGAAATGGGAACTGAGTGATTTCTTTCCTCTCCAGATGGAGCAGCCATGCGGGCTGGAGTGCAGACAGGTGATAGAATTATCAAGGTAAGGACATGGAAATGGGGAGAGAAATGGGTCCTTTG
Source organism: Catamblyrhynchus diadema (assembly GCA_035047745.1). Lineage (NCBI taxonomy): Eukaryota > Metazoa > Chordata > Aves > Passeriformes > Thraupidae > Catamblyrhynchus > Catamblyrhynchus diadema. Next base: position 5,206,517 of record JAWWMN010000088.1, on the reverse strand, counting down.
TCTTAAATGAGCTCTTTTTCTGAAAAAAAAAAAAAAAAGCATTGATGTGTTTGCATTAGGAATGGTCTAAGCTCCAGTGTTCTGACTCTCCTCCAGATCCTCATTTCAGAATTTTATGGACAAATTCTGTATCCTGCCAGGCTCAAGTATCACAAATACAATAAAACCAGAAATGGCAGGGAAGAGAAGGAAAGCAGAGTTGTTAATAATGATCTGTAAATAAACAGCCTGCCTGAATTGTTGTTTTCCCCCTAACTGCTCCCACATCCATGTTCTTTTTTAGTCCCAAGCAAGTAAGAAATCAAGTCAGTGACTTAAAAGACTCTGTAAACTATTGCTGCAAAATGCTACAGCAGCTCCTGACACAGATGGAGCTGGGATTGCAACCAGGCATTGAAATTAATGAATTAAATTAGCTACCCTGTTGTTTTCCTGCCCAGGCAGAGATGGATTGCCCTTTTTTTGTTTGTCTGCCTGCTTGAGTTCTTTTGGTGTGTGCACAGTTTTCTTTTTGCAGAGCTCTGCTCACTGAGATAAACTGTTAGAAGGATAAATAATTTATCTGGTAATGTCTTGAAAGAGGCAGTAATGGAGATGGGGGAGAAGAAAATGCTGCTGTTCTTCTGGAATGTGTGGAATTGCTTGGAAACCAGGAGCCAAACACTGAATTTTCTCTGCTCCCTGCCAGGTGAACGGGACTCTGGTAACACACTCGAACCATTTGGAGGTGGTCAAGCTGATCAAGTGTAAGTAAAGGCAGGTGGCTCTTCTGTCACCTTGAAAGTGTGACAGGCATCATTTCTAGGGCCCAGCCAAGGGTGAGGCCAATGCTGAGAGCTCAAGGAGCGTGTGAAACAGGGAAGTGAAATTGAAATGATTTTGACATCCTGAATTTAAGCTGATACATTCTCCTGAACTTAATGTTTGAATTGCCACCAAGCCTTGCCTGGGTGCTTTATTTCCACCTTAAATCCCACAGCTGGGCAGGCACTTAGTGTGATTTCTGTGTGATGCCTGCACAGCACTGCAAGAAATTCCTTCCTGGTGGATTTTCTTCTATGAGGAAGGAGATATTTCCACCTTAAATGCCACAGCTGTGCAGCACTTACTGTGCATTTCTGTGTGATGCCTGCACAGCACTGCAAGAAATTCCATCCTGGTGGATTTTCTTCTATGAGGAAGGAGATATTTGCGCCTTAAATCCCACAGCTGTGCAGCACTTACTGTGCATTGCTGTGTGATGCCTGCACAGCACTGCAGGAAATATGTTCCTGGTGGATTTTCTTCTATGAGGAAGGAGATATTTGCACCTTAAATCCCACAGCTGGGCAGCACTTACTGTGCATTGCTGTGTGATGCCTGCACAGCACTACAAGAAATTCCTTCCTGGTGGATTTTGTTCTATGAGGAAGGAGATATTTTCACCTTTACCACAGCTGGGCAGGCACTTAGTGAGATTTCTGTGTGATGCCTGCACAGCTCTACAGGAAACACCTTCCTGGTGGATTTTTTTCTATGAGGAAGGAGGTGCTGGTGCTTTATTTTGTGTGTGTGCACTGCAAATGTAACCTGCTGGGCTGGAAATTGGACTGCTTGCTTTTATAAGGGCTGATTCTCCTGAAAGTTTTTGGAATATCTGGAATTGAAGCAGATTTCTGAAGCAGGCAGTGCTCTGAGGCTCAGTTTGGAGGAGGAATGGTGTGAGTTGTGTCTCCAGGGTGAGGGAAATAGAGAAGCATGGCAGTGTCCCCGTCTGTGTGTGACCTGTGCCTGTCCTTGTGTCCCCACAGCGGGTTCCTATGTAGCTCTCACTGTCCAGGGGCGCCCTCCAGGGTCGCCCCAGATCCCCCTGGCGGATTCTGACGTGGACCTGGCAGCTTTTGGGCATATGTCTCCCATCATGGCATCCCCCCACTCGCCTGGCACGTCAGGGAATGCAGAAAGGATCACCAGCCCAGTGCTCATGGGGGTAAGGTTTGGAGCTCTCTTCCCAAAAGGAGAAATGGACTTGGGGGGGTTTTGGCTTTTTTTTTTTTTCTTTTTTTTTTTTTTACACTTCAAATTGGCATTGGGATATTTCCCAGTGCAGTGTTGGAAGTCCCCTGTCCCAAGTGGGGACTCAGATCATTAGAGCAGAGGATGATGATTTTGACACTGAGCAGGAGTAGGTGGGAATGACTTTTAGCCTTTTTTCCCCTCCAACAAGCAGAATTCTGTTCCCCTGTTCCTAAACTGCTGAGTACTCCTTGTATGGTGAAATAAGGATTTGGGAATGGGATTCCTGTTGTCCTGTCTATGGGCATTTATTCACTTATGAAAATGCAAGTAAAAATTTGCAGTTCTATCTGAGATTTTGCAGTTCTATCTGAGATTTTGCAGTTCTATCTGAGATCTGAAAATTTGCAAGTAAAACTATGCAGTTCTATCTGAGATAATAGAAATACAGGTTTTTATACTGTTATAGCTGTTCAAAATTAAGAAAGAATACATAGGGTAGGGTTGGAAATTTGAATTGCTTCTCACAGAGATTTTCAGAGCCTGTTTTTAGGAAGTGGCTAAAAAATGTGCATGTCCATTTTCCTTTTCTGCCCAACAAACCCAACCTTAATCTCTCTGTGCTTCCTAGGAGGAGAATAACATTGTCCACAACCAGAAGGTGGAGATTCTGAGGAAGATGCTCCAGAAGGAGCAGGAGAGGCTGCAGGTACTGGAGTTGTGCAGGCTGGAGAGAGCTGGGGGAAGTGATGCCAAGAGGGGTTGTTAATTTAATTTATTATCAGAGCTGTGTAAAACAGACTTTGTGTAGCAGCTCCTTGTGTGTGCAGATGTGCAGGTGTTCATTTAAAAGACACAAACAATTCCTTTTGCAGGTCCTGCAGGAGGAGTACAGCCGGACCCCCTCCACCCGCCTGCTCAAGGAGATCCAGGAGGCAAAGAAACACATTCCTCAGCTGCAGGAGCAGCTCTCCAAGGCCACGGGCTGCACTCAGGTAACTTGGGCTCAGCCTGCTCTGGGGAGTGCTCCCAGGCACAATCCAGGGGGTTCATGGTGCTCTGGTGATGCCTCAGGTTTCAGCTTTTCTATGTTTCAGGTTCTGTGCTGCTTTAGTGTGTGGGTCTGGGTTCACATCAGGGGATGGTGAGCTCTGTGCACAGAGCAGGGAGACAAAACAATTCCTGCTCCAGCTGGGCACCAAGGACAAATGATCCAAACCTCAGCCCAAGACCACAAACAACGTGGGCTGGAGGGAGAAAAACAAGCAGGGCAGGACTGGATGGGCTAAAGCTGGAATTGGACAATGAACTGCAAGATGCAAATGGAGCAGAACTGATCACAGTGAGAGACCCTGTGACCAGTTGTGCATTTTGGGACCATTTGGGTTCATCTTGGGTGCAGCCCTGGCTGGGCTCTTGTGCTGCTCAAGGTGGATCCATGGAGGCCTTTTAATAAATCCCTGCTTTATTCTGTAACTCTGTCCAGCCCCATTCTAGGGAAGCCTTCCCAAGGCATCAGCGGCCTCCCAGAGTGCTCAGGGCTGAAAAAGGACCTACAGATCATCCTGCTCCACCCTGCCATGGCAGGGCAGAATCCCGCTGTCCCAGGTTGCTCCAAGGCCCATCCTGGACACTTCCAGGGATCCACCCAACGTGTGCCAGGGCTCCCCCCACATCCTATGGAAACCACAATGTTTTGAACCATATTGTCTTTCTAATATCTGTGGTTTATTATTTTATTTCTGTCTTCATGGTGAACAAATTCCTTTTTTTTTTTAAATTCTCCCCAGTTCTGCAAATATTTACCCAGGGTCCTCATTCCAAACCATGGAAGGGCAGAAGGTGCTGGAAAGAGCTGTGGGAAAGGGACATGGAAATAGGAGAGCTTCAGTTTTGGTGCGCCCTGGCGGGATTTTTGCTTCTCTGGCCTTCCTCACCCTGCACAGCAAAACAAATCCACAAATTCACAGGGAACATCCTTAATCAGAGAGAAAAATACTCAGGAGGAGCATCCAGGGCTGGGGAAGGTGGGGAGAAGAGGAGCTTGAAGGTGACTGCTCCTGAGAATTCCCTAATGGGGTCTTGTGACTGCAATGGGATGGGATGGGATTCTCCTGTGGGAATATACATGTTAACCCTTTCCCTGCTACTACTCAAGATCCCTGGCTCCCACTGGGATGCCCTCAACATTCCCTTTGCCTCAGCAGATGCCAAAAAGCAAATCCCCCATGGGGAGTGCCAGGAATGGATCCGCAGCTCCAGCCTGGAGTTTCCTGCTGTGCTTTATTCTGATTGAAGGAATTTTCACCCCCCTGAGTGTGCCCCATACCTACAAATATTCACCAAGGACTATTCCCTGGTAAAGGAGGGGGTTTGGCTAAAGACATGATTTCTGGAGAAAACCCAACAATTCCCCTTTGTCTCTGCAAGATGATCGATTATAGATCGACCTGCAGGGGTTGTGAGTGACTCCAGCCCCTCGCAGGGCTGCTTCTCCCGGGGGATTTGTGTGTCCTGGCAGGATGGGGATGGACAATGACCACCTCAGAGCCAGGACCTGCAGGGCCAGGCCGGCAAATCCCTTCGGCCCCACTGCAGCCGGGGCTGGCTCCTGTTTATTGGCAGGGTCCTGACCTCGCCCCGTTTATTTTCCCGCCGGGATCTGGGCATGGAAAGGGGATTTGTAATGTGACACTCACAATAACACAGCCGGGACGGGCGGGACAGGGCTCCCACAGGCACAGCTGCTTCCTGGGATGGAGCTGCAGCCACGGGAGATGCTCTGCTCGGGAAAAGAGGGGGATTCTCCCACAGTTCTGCTTTCAAGCTCCTTTTTTATTTGGATTTTAAAAGAGAGGAAGCTCCTGCAAGCTCCAAAAGAGATTCTTTGCTGATAATAGAATGGATCTTTTTGCCTTACAGGTCTCCAAAAAAAATATTCATGGCCATGGAGATGCTGGCTCAGATCAGGGCCAGGGAGAGGCTGTTGACCATGGCAGGTCAGGATTTTACAGTTATTTATATGCCTTTAAAGAAAGAGTATTTTGATTGGGCTTTGCAAAAATCAGAAGATTTACAAATTGCAGTGTGAAATGACCCAGGTGCCTGGGTAATACCACGGATGGGAGGTGGCTGCTCTGCGCTGAGCCACGTCAAATAATCCAAAAAGGGTTTCCCTTGCCTTTGTGGGAGAGTTTGGGTGGGTTTTAAGCTCCAAACACGTTGCTCTTCCCTCCCCATGAATTGTGGCATAAAGGAGGGGAAAAATGAGGAGAAACTGCCAAACTGTGGGAATGCTGCACATGGAGAACCTGGGATTGCATACCTGCTCCAGGCCTGAGGGGGAGAAAGCAAATCCTGGGGATGCCAGAGGGGAAGGAGAGGCATGGAAAGGGCCTGGAGCACATCCCCGTGCCAGGGACCCAGCTCTGTTTGTGGCTGCAGCATTCGGGACATGACATAACTCAGGCAGTGTTCCTCACCTGCCAGATGGAGACCTGGACCAAAGGTTCTCATCCCCTTCACAGCCATTCCACATTCCCAGGCCAGCCAGGAAGGGTCCCAGGAAGGGCTCCAGGCAGGGTTCCAGGAAGAGTTCTTCCAGGCCTCAGTTTCCCCAGGAAAGCAGCGTGCGTGGCTGTGTGTATCCCATCATCTCCATTATATTATTCTCTCTTTATTCTCTTTATTCCTCATTATTCTCTTAAACACTGCACAGGAGATGCTGAACCATGGAAAACACAATGCCCTGGATGGTTTTCCTGCACTTTTCCTGCTCCAGTTTAAAACGGAAGCCTTTCCATGTGCACTGAGTCCAGCTCATCCCACCCCTCTTTTTGGGGTTTGGAGAGGATCTCAAAGCCCTTGACTCTCTCTGTGCATCCTCTGGGGATGGGCAGGGATTTTCCCAGCCCCCGAGGTGCCCAAGGTGAGGTTTTTGGGATGGAATGAGGTCTGGAAACCTCAATTAAAAGGAAAAGAATTGGAGGTTCATCTGTAAAATTGGGTTTGGGGGCTTTTGGGAGAAATGTGAGGAGTGGGAGACACAGGAACAGCTCAGGGGACCTGACATGGGTGGGAACAGATATGGGGAAAATTCCTTTGGCTTTTAAAGCTCATCCCAGCTTCCAGCATCACTGGAATGAAACCAGAGGGGCTTTGCTTAGATTGGAATCCCAGCTAAGAGATGCTTCCCAAATCCAGCCCTTCCACACCTCAGATCGGCAGGGGGCTGTGATACCTGCAGTGATGCCCACACCCCCATCCCCAGGGATTTGGGGTCAGGGACACCCCCAGATCCCACCCTGTTCTCCCACACTCCTGCTCCCCTCCAGTGGCAACAGGGACAGAGCTGCTTCTTCCTTTGGGGTCAGGGGCCTCCTCCTGTCCCTCCTCCCTGCTGCACCCCTCTGGGAAGCTTTGGGGTGCTCAGTGTGGGAAACCCAAACCCCAAATGATGCAGGGCCTTAGGGACAGGGGAACTCTGGCTCTCCTTGCCCACAGGAAGGTGTTTCCAGGTGAGCCAAGAGGTTAAATGCCAGTGCACTGGAATCGGCTGTAGAACACTGGGTTTTGGGAAGCACCTCTTTTGTTCTTGCTCACCTCCACCAACCTGCAGACAAATTCCGTAAGAAACTAAATTCCCCCTTGGTAACTCCTCAAAATCAGGGAGTGGCTGAGTTTTCCCTTGAATTTTATGTCCAGATCAGAACATTCCCTCTTAAACACCTGCACAGCCAGGCCAGCCCTCACTGCTTTTAGGGTATCTTCAGCAGTAAAAAAGGGGCCTTTTCCACCATCCTGTGTGTTTGGATTTTTTTCTTTCTCAGGACTGTTTTCTATTAAATTGAAACAACCCAACCACCCTCCTGTAAAGATGCATCCCTTAGATCCAGAGTTTGCCAATGATCCTGATTTAGGAGCCCCAGGAATGAGGAGCAAGGCTGCAGCTCTTAGAAGTGACATAAAAAGATGCTTTTTGCATTTTTTTTAATGAAACCTTTAAAATCTTTTGGAAAAACCCCAGTTTTCCCTAAAAATTCAGAACTGAAGAGATCACTGATGATTTTTTAGACCCTGGTGGTGGATTTCTGTGCTCCTCTAGGGAAATTCCAAATGAAGGAACATAATTCATCCAGGGCAGAAAGGGCAACTGTGAAAGGAGAAAACTGCTGGAAGATTTTAATTTCCAGGGCTTTGGACCCCCCATCTCTATTTCTTATAAATCCTAGGAAGGAACTTCCATTTGTCCCCAGGAATGTTTAGGCTTTATTTTCCTTTTTGCCATGGTCGGGATTAAATGTGTGAGATGGAATGTCATGTTGGGACTCAGATGTTCGCTAGTTCTTATCCATGTTACACTCTCACAAACCTGAGTTCTACAGCACATCGCTCCAACAAACTAAAAATGGAGCTGTATCTCTCTCTCTCTACAAGGCCTTTTAAGGATAAACTGTCCAATTAAGAAATGACACCTCAATTATTTTTACTTTTGACCCAATAACCAACCACCCATGGCCCTCAATGTGGACTTTTCTATCCAATTACACAAAACCACCCAAACTCATGGAAGAAGAAGGAGGAGAAGGAGGAGAAGGAGAAGGAGAAGGAGAAGGAGAAGGAGAAGGAGAAGGAGAAGGAGAAGGAGAAGGAGAAGGAGAAG
>JAWWMN010000088.1:5164794-5181097 GCA_035047745.1 Catamblyrhynchus diadema | reverse complement strand
TCTGGGCAGTTCTGCTGCTCCAAGTGACATTTCCTTGCATTTCCTGCCCTCTGGGCAGTTCTGCTGCTCCAAGTGACGTTTCCTTGCATTTCCTGCACTCTGGGCAGTTCTGCTGCTCCAAGTGACATTTCCTTGCATTTCCTGCATTCCACTCTGGGCAGTTCTGCTGCTCCAAGTGACATTTCCTTGCATTTCCTGCCCTCTGGGCAGTTCTGCTGCTCCAAGTGACATTTCCCTGCATTTCCTGCAGCACCTGGAGGACTATCAGCGGAGACTCGACCTCTCCTACTTGAAGCAGTCAGAGGATCCCATGATGGATGAGTTCAGGGTGAGTGGGAGCATTAAAAGCAGCCCTGTGTGAATGGAATTTGCATTCACTTTGTGCTTCTTTTGGTGCACAATCGAGTGGTCTTTGGAGATAAATATTTCTGTATGAAAATGAAAACAATTAGTCTCAGAAATGTGAGTTTTGCCACCTTCCTGAAGATTACTGTGGCTCTAACAGCTCAGTTCTGCACATCATGGTGCTGATGGAGCCTGTCAGCTCTGTGCAACAAACCTTTATGGCCTGCAAGCTCAAGCACTGTGTCCCAGAAGAGATATCTGATGGATAATGAGATTATTGTGGATATTTATCTCATGTGAGTGCATCTCTTAGTGATGCTGTTGGAGCTGGGGAGGCCTTGGAGAGCCCTGAGGTGTAACAGTGGAATTGGCTTTAAAAGGAGAGCATGTACAAAAATGTAAGTTCCATTCCACACAGCCAAATAAAACCTGAAGTCCAGCATTAAAAATAATCTGTTTCATGGCTCCTGTAAATCCCTGCAGTTTTGTTGGAAGCTGGTCACCTGCTGGTTTCTTCCCCATCTCCCTCAAAGTCAGTGTGAATTAAAAAACTCAACTTTTCTATAAAACTGTGTCATGTATCCTTCCCCAAATAAACTTGCAAGCATTCAGCAAGGGAAGGAAGAACTTTTGGCAGCTACAAAATCTCACTGTCATTGATTGCAGACTCTGAGACTTGGAAGGGATGAATTGTGAAAATTGTCACTTCTGCTTGCCTGCAGATCTAAATGTCACAAGCACTGAAGTGCCTGAAGAATCCATTGACATTACAAAGCCTGTCAGATCAGGGGGATGATTTGTAAATAATTTGTAGGCACACTTGACTTGCAAATCGAGTGCTGCAGCATTAATCAGTTGTAATGCCAGAGCTGAATATGGGGGATTGGAAAAACTCCTCCTAGGAAACAGGTGACATCCTGATGCCCCAGGAGCTTGACTTGGTGGGAGAATTCCCTACTCTGTGGCACTTTGCATGTGGAAAAGAGCAGAGGAAGAGGAAAAGCGATAAGCAGCATTTCTGACAGGATTTTGGGTTCCCTGCTCCGTGTTTCTGAGTTTAGGTGCTTAGCTCCAAACTGGAGTCCCTCTGCCATTCCTGTGTTTTATCATGACTTGCTTCCATGGAAATTTTAATTTTTTTTCTTTCCCCTGGTGACAGAACCTGGATCTAACAAAGAGAAAAATGCTCCATGAAGGGCCCTTGACCTGGAAGGTGAATCGTGACAAAACCATTGGTGAGTCTGGGCCATCCCCCCATCCCCTGGCTCTGCCTGAGTTTGCTGGGAAGGAGAGGAGGGAAAAGCTCTGCTGCAGCTCCCAATTATGCTTCTTACTGCCACCTCTAATAATGCCTGTGTGCTTCTCTGAGCTGATTAAATTATTCTTGTCAATTGTGAAAAGTGCTGGAGTATCATTAGGGCCACGCCGGGACACAGCAGTCAGTCATGAGCTGATCCAGTTCCATCTGTAGCTTTCTGCTGGAGTTTTCACCAGGAAGATTTGCAAGCTTTGCCTGGAATGGCACAGAACTGATTGCTGCCTCTGCATGAGTGATCAGAAATGCAGCTTTCTGCTTTCTGATGGCAATCTTTTAACTCATTCTGGGCTTTTTTTGCATTCTGGGCAGATCTGTACACTCTGCTGCTGGAGGACATCCTGGTGCTGCTGCAGAAACAAGATGACAAACTGGTGCTGAAGTGCCACAGCAAGATCCTGGCATCCACAGCTGACAGCAAACACACCTTCAGCCCCATCATCAAACTCAACACTGTGCTGGTTCGCCAGGTGGCCACAGGTCAGTGCAGCCCACTGAGAAAGCAAAAAGAGAAGCCAAAAATAAAGATTAGCTCAGTTGAGGAAGATGATTTTGTGTAGATTTGCAGAGCAGAACATGGAAAACTGCGTAGGCTTAATTCTTGGTTGTCCAACATCGTGCTTAGTATGGATGAGCTGTTTAACTTCTTTGCATCAGTAATAGGCATTTGCTTGAGTTTTAAATAGACTTCTAAATGAAAGTACTCTGATTGTGTTAGAGGAAAAGCACTCTGGAAATTATTAGAAGGGAAAAGAGGAGAAATGGAGCTTTTTCAAAATGGTTTTTTTCCTTTGAGGGCACATTTCTTTGATAGGACAAGGTCAGTGTTTCTGTATTAATGTTGGAAAGTTATCTCATGAACTTTTTCCTTGCTTTGGGCTGGGGTTATGTAGGAATTTTTGGGAAGTGAGAAGTGGATTTGTGAACTTTTTTGGGAAGTTTCAGTTCCCTTCCCTGTGTTGGTGCAGATAACAAAGCTTTCTTCGTCATCTCCATGTCGGCGACGGGGGCTCACATCTACGAGCTGGTGGCACAGACTGTCTCAGAGAAGAATGTGTAAGTCCTGGGCGAATTCCAGCTGCTGCTGGCTTTGTTGGACCTGAGAGACCTTTTACCCCATGAATTCCCTGAGGTCCTTCTCCAAATTCAGCTGGAAACCTGGTGGTCTCTGTAAGTTGTAGGTCTTGTGGTCTCTGTAGGCATCTGCGGATAGTCCCTCCCAACTGGCTCACTCCAGACTCTTTTCCTGACCTCCAAAATGTTTTTATTTACCCTGAAAATTCTGGATTTTTTGGGCCTGCCTGCCAGATCAGACACAAAAATAATCCTGCATCTTCATGCAGCACCAGAGATCTTTGCAGATTTACATTCTGGCATCATAAACACCCCAGTGCAGGAATTGGATTCCATGGCTAAAAGCTTCATTGGGAGAAACTCTTTTCTCCTAAAGAATACCCAGGGATAGATGTGTTTATAGGGTACATTGCTCTTGTTGCATCTGTACACTTCAGTGATGTGTGAAATAGTGCTTTTTTATGTATTTATATATCAATTAACTGGTTGATCTGGCAAGTGATAAGGTCCTGTCTATCATTTCAATCTGCTGAAGAGCATCCAGGTGAGCTGAGCTTTCTGCTGTGGTGATTTCAGGCTGTTCCTGGGGGGACTGAATGGAACAGGACTTAAAAAAAAAAGACATTTCTTTTTGGTAAAAAAAAGCAGAGATAATATCAGCTGGGTTTAAGAGGATTAAATAGAGAAATGCTCATTCTGTCTCACTTGCTGCATGGTTTTATTTGCTGTTTCTGCTGCAGCTGGCAGGACCTTATAGCTCAGATGGCAGGAACTGTGAAGATGGGGAGCAGCAGAAGAGTGATCCCACTGCCTCAGTCAGGCCCTGGCGAGTAAGTCAAAGCTGCAGGAGGAAGAAAAGCTGATTTTTCTTTCTCCAGCAATCCTTTTCTTGCTTAAAAATTGCCCTCCAAAGCATGGATTCTGCTGCAGATGAAGCTGACTGAAAGGATGTGTTTGTTCTTCCCTCCCTGCAGAGAGGAGCGTGAGGAAGAGGAGCAGCAGAAGCTCAAGGAGCAGCATGACATTCCTGCCAGCAGCCTGCAGAGCCCAGGTAAAGCAGGGATTCAGGGAAGGGGAGCAGGAGATTTGCTCCAGGGAGTGCAGGTGTGCCCAGCCATAGTCCTGGGGGATTGGGGATCCTGGGGCAGCTTTGAGATTGTTCTGGAAAGGGATGGTTGCTTTATAAGTCATTCAGAGAAGTGATGCTGGATCTCTTGGAAATGCACCTTTTACCATTTCCATCTGATTTATAAACTGCTGGAGAGTCTTTTTTTTAACCCTGGAAAGAACTGGCCTTGTAGCTGAAGAATCTTAGTGTTTCCAGAGTGGAATTTTCTGCACTTTTATCATCGTTTCACCTGAATTTTTGTTTTCTGTCCTCTAGATAAAGACTTGGGCCTGGAGTCTCCCTTGATACTGAACCCTCAATCCTCCTCCCCCATCATGTCAGAGAAGGCCAAGGTGGAAGGGCTGCTGGGGGCTGAGGGGCAGTTTGAGAAGGTGCAGCAGGCAGAGCTGGCACTGAAGGACTCCTCTGGCTGCAGCTCAGCCTCGGTGCCAGAGGGGCAGTGGGCACGGGATGCCCTGAGGAACTGTGAGTACCACCCTGGGCTGGGCTCTGCACGTGGAATTTCCGTTCATTTTCCATCCCCCTGGGCTGGATTGCACACAAAAGGGACGTGGCAGCAAGGAGTTGTGAATCCATGCACTGCCCCTTCCCTGGGCTTCAGGCATCTCCTTGTTTTTCTGGCATTTTCTGTATCAAATGAGGCTGATCATGAATTTCTACCATCCATGGAGTGCTTTGATGGCAAAATTATATTGCAGAACTTAGAGCACAGTGCCATTGCTGGTCAGCAGTTTTTAAAGACAAGGCACTCAGCCCTGGCCTTGTTTCTGTAGCACTGGAGCAGAACTGGAGAGGTTGCTTGTGTTGCAGAATACAATTTTCCTTTTATTTTTTTGGTAAAATTCTGCAAATTGTTAAGCTCACTTACATGCAAAGCCCAGGCTCAGATTTCCTGAGTACTTGGGAGGTGGTTGGATCTAATTGGATCAACACTTGTGTGTGTTGAGAAGTTTTCCTGATGGACAAATCATTGTTTGAAATCGTTTTTAAGGTTTTCAGTAATTTCTTCTGCTCTCCTTTCAGAGGAGGAATGCAGGGCTCTGCAACCTGCTGGATCAGCTCTGGCAGTGCAACTCCTCAATATAACTCCCTAAAATTCCAATGAATTCATTAATCCACAGATCTGTCCTTGGCAACTCTGGAAGGGACACAAAGTCCCTCAGTTGTTCTTGGAGGGAAGAGTCTGTGCAATATTTGCTTCCACCAAAATGCAGAACTCTCACATCCTTGGCCCCAATTGCCTTTTCCATCTTTCTGTCCAAGCAATGACAGTCCTCTGCAGTCTCAGAGTTATCTCAGAGCTTTAATTCCATTTATTCCCCTTCTTAGAGGATTTAAAGTTCTTTTCTAGTTCTGAATATTGGACAGATATTCTTGGTACTTGTTTTAAGAGACCACAGCTAAAATAATCTTAGTCTGGGGGTGTGTAAGGACAATTTTAGTGACCCTACAGCATCTCCTGAGTGTTGAGAGTTAAAAGAGCAGCTCTCCAACATTGTGACAAGAGCCTGAGCTGAGTGACAGTTCTGCTGTGTGACATCACAGCTTTTTTTGGGTGTTGCAGGAGCATTTTGTGGTGAGGAGGAACAATCTGGGGCTCTTGACAGCAGCACGTTTTTGTTTGGAACAATATGTCCCTATTATGAAGTGTTTGCTTGGGATAATTTGGGAGCTAAAGGAATGTGGGTTGAAGTTCAACCAGGCATAAATTTGCATTGAATTTTAGGGAAAAATGTTTCTTAGATTTTGTCCTTTTTATTTTTTTGCTGTCATTTCAAACCTGAGTGGAATATTCCCAATTTCCTTGAGGTGGGAATCCCCTGCTATAACCACAGCTCTGAGCTCCTGTGCAGGGTGAAACTCAGGATCATTTCAGATCAGAAAGACAATTTCTTTGGTTTTCTCCAAGGAGATGCAACTTGTCCTGACATATAGTAAGGTAAAACAAGGGAGTGAGGCTGGAGCCTTTAATACATTTATTTTTATATCTGTTTTTCCAACCCAGAGCAAGGAGTCACACCTCTGTCAGAGGGTGACCTTTGTGTCTGCTTTAATCCCCTCTGTGCTCTGTGAGCCTTGCCTGCATTTGGCAGGTGCCATTAGTGCAGGAGCAGGATTTCCAGACATTATGATAAAAACAGATTTTGGGCAAGCAGGAAGGGAGGTGATGAGCTCACAGAATATCCTGAGCTGGAGAGGAGCCAGAAGGATCATTGAGTCCAGGTGCTGTCCATTTAATTATGGTTGGTTTTTTTTTAATATACAGTGTAAAAACCATCTCTGATCCCTGAACCTGTTCAGAACCAGCTGAGTCTCATAGCACCGCTGAACTTTGGAGTGTTCACAAATGGTTTTTCTCAGGAGACAGATGGGCTGTGGGGCTTCTTTTCTCAGGAGATGGGCTGTGGGACATCCCCACTAAAATCTGCTCAAACCCCCCTGGGCCCTAAAGCTTCTTGGGGGTAGTTGAGTCAAACCCCATTGTTTTTGCAGGAAATTATTTGATTTCTCTCAGGAGATGGGCTGTGGCACTTCTTTTCCCAGGAGATGTGCTATGAGACATCCCCACTTCTGTCTCTAAAGATCTCCTCAAACCCCCCTTCTAAGATTTTTTTCCCCTTTTTTTTTTTTTTTGCTGTCATTTCAAGCCTGAGCAGAATATTCCCACTTTTCTTGAGGTGTGAATCCCCTGCTATAACCACAGCTGTGAGCTCCTGTGCAGGGTCAAAATTTGCATTATTTGGTCACTTTGAGCCCAAAGTGGGAATCCCCTGCTATAACCACAGCTGTAAGCTCCTGTGCAGGGTCAAAATTTGAGTAGTTTGGTCACTCTGAGCCTAAATCTTGTCCCTCTCATCTGACCCTTGCCTGTCCTTGCAGTGGGGCTGCTGAAGCAGCTCTTGGTGCAGCAGCTGGGCCTGGCTGAGAAGGGGACCCTGGAGGACAGACAGCGCCTGCCCAGGTTCAGGAACGTGTCCCAGGAAGCCCAGACAGAGAGTGGCACCGAGCTGCAGCAGCCAATTCCAAATTCCGAGAGCAAATTCCAGCAGGCTGCAGAGGACAGAGCCCTTGGCAGAACTGGGGAGGAGAGGCACGGCGCCCGGACTGCAGCGCGGTGCCCGGCCTCGGGGGATGCCCTGCAGCTGCTGGGCACTGAGCCCCCTGCCAGGGGCGCTTTGCCCATGGACAGCACGAACCTGGAGGGCTCCAGCTCGGAGCTGGAGGGGCTGGGGGCTGAGGAGAGCGGGGAGCATTTCTTTGATGCTCGGGAAGCTCACAGCGACGAGAACCCCGGCGAGAGCGGCGAGCTGCTGGACAGGAAGGAGGAGGAGGAAGAGGAGGAGGAGGAGGAGGAGGAAGAGGTGCAAATTCGGATCTCAGGTGAGCCTGGGGCACTCCTGCAGGGCGTAATGGCCTGGCCAGGTCCCTTTAGCTTCACCTTTTGCTTGTCTGGGGTAGAACATCAGCTCCCAGCTCTCACCAAGTCATTTTAGCTCTGGGCAAACAGGAGCTGGTTCATTCTTCATGTGCTGCAGGAGAAGCTGAAGTGCTTCTCCTGTGACACCCCTTGTGACAGGCTGGAATTGCCAAGCTCTCAATTGTGGCTGGCCTGGACAACTTCATCTCTCTACTCCCTCAAATTTTTCCCTGCAGTCAAAGCCCTTTTTAAAGCCCTTTTCCTGCTTAAGCTTCAGGAAAGAAGCATGGAGCTGGTTCATTCTTCATGTTCTTGAGGACAAGCTGAAGGGCTGGGGGACACAGGGCACACCCTGTGACAACTGGAATTGCCAAGCCATGGATTGTGGCTGGCCTGGACCACTTCATCTCTCCCCTGCTTGAAGGGAAAAGCTTTAACCTGTAGTCAAAGCCCTTTTTAAAGCCCTTTTCCTGATCAAGCTTCAGGAAAGAAACCCACAACTTTCATTTTACACTGTAATAGTCTCCTGTAACCTTACCACACTCTGAACCTCTAAAAAGTTTATTATTTTATTATTTTTATTGTTTTTGCTGCTCATGGACTATTTGACAGCTTCGAATTATTGACACCTAAAAATTATTTACCAATCCTGAGCACACCAAACTTAGCACTGAAGCTGAGGTTTATCTCATGTGCATTTTCTAGTAAAAGCAGCTGCTATCAGGTGGATTCAACACTGAAAGCCCCACAGAAGTCTCTTATCCATAAATATGCTCTTATTTAAAAATTGGATTATATCCACGTGGATAAGCCAATTTATGACTGCCCCAATGCTGCTTTCCAAATACATAGTGCAAATAATTTTTCTCCCTGAGACATTTTAAATTATTAAAGCTGAGCCAACAACTTGAAGCATCTAATTTATTTGTCACCTCTTCCACTGTTTACTTTTTTAACTGTATGGGGACATCAAAATGAGATGGATCTGTTTTTAGTCAATTCTGAGTCCCCTATGCTGGCTTTGCCTGTGCTTTTATGGAGAAATTCATTAAATGGACTCATTTCTGGGTGCAGGTTGTGAAAGC
The DNA here is from genome assembly GCA_035047745.1 of Catamblyrhynchus diadema. Lineage (NCBI taxonomy): Eukaryota > Metazoa > Chordata > Aves > Passeriformes > Thraupidae > Catamblyrhynchus > Catamblyrhynchus diadema. Next base: position 5,172,731 of record JAWWMN010000088.1, on the reverse strand, counting down.
ATTTTCTGTCTGTGATTGCTTTATCTTTTAGCATATCAGCAAGCTCTGCTTTAAACCTCACCCATCTAAAAGCATCCAAAGTGCCAGGGCTGGGGAGTGGAGTTTGGGAATCCAGCAGCTGGGTTGGTCAGGTGCCATGGGTGCAAGAGCAGGATTTCCAGATATTATCATAGAAACAGAGATTTTGGGCAAGCAGGAAGGGAGGTGATGAGCTCACAGAATGTCCTGAACTGGAGAGGAGCCAGAAGGATCATTGAGTCCAGGTGCTGTCCATTTAATTCTGGGATTTTTTTAATGTACAGTGTAAAAACCATCCCTGATCTCTGAACCTGTTCAGAACCAGCTGAGTCTGACAGGACCACTAATCTTTGGAGTGTTCACAAATGGTTTTTCTCAGGAGACAGATGGGCTGTGGGGCTTCTTTTCTCAGGAGATGGGCTGCAGGACATCCCACTAAAAATCTGCTCAAGCCCCCCTGAGTCCTGAAGTTTTTTGGGGACAGTTGAATCATACCCCATTGTCTCTTCAGGAAATTATTTAATTTTTCTTAGGAGATGGGCTGTGGGACATCCCCATTTCTGTATCTAAAAATCTGCTCAAACCCCCTAAGCCCTGAAGCTTCTTGGGGGTAGTTGAGTAAAACCCCATTTATTTGAAATTATTTGAAATTATTTGATTTTTCTCGGGAGATGGGCTGTGGGACATCCTCACTTTTGTCTCGTAAAATCTGCTCAAACCCGCTGAGCCCTGAAGTTTCTTGGGGACAGTTGAATCAAACCACTTTGTCTTTGCAGGAAATTATTTTCTAAGGAGATGGGCTGTGTGACATCTCTACTTCTATCTCTAAAAATCTTCTTAAACCCCCTTGAACCCTGAAGCTTTTTGGGGGTGGTTGACTCAAACCCCATTGTCTCTGCAGGAAATTATTTGATTTTTCTTAGGAGATGGGCTGTGGGACATCCTCACTTTTATCTCTTAAAATCTGCTCAAACCCCACTGAGCCTTATAGCTTTTTTGGGGAATTGAATTTGGGAGTTGAATTGAAACCCATTGTCCTGCAGGAAATTATTTGCTTTTTCTCAGGAGATGGGCTGTGGGACATCCCCATTCTGTCTCTAAAGATCTCCTCAAACCCCCTGAGCCCTGAAGCCCCAATCCCTGCTGTCCCCACAGGAAATTATTTGATCCTCGATGGATACGGATCGGTGCAGGAGAGCTCCACGGACGAGGAGGTGTCAGCCCTGGTCCTGCAGTGCACCTCGCACAGGCAGCCCCCGCTGGGCTGTCCCCAGCAGCAGCAGCAGCCCCTGTCCCCCAGGGACACCCGGTGTGACAGGGACAGCTCGCCCTTCCCCGAGGAGCTGCGCTGGGCAGGGCTGGAGGAGCCCTGTCCCTTCCTGGGCAGCCCCCAGCTCCCTCTGGAGACCCGAGTGCAGCTCATGCAGTACATCCACAACATCCAGGATGCCCTGGAGAAGCTAAAGGTGTGTTGCTTTTTGTTCTTTTTATTGTTATTTATTATATTTATTATATTTATTATTATTATTATTATTATTATTATTATTATTATTATTATTATTATTATTATTATTATTATTATTACTATTAATCTAAAGGTGCATTGCTTTTTGTTCTTTTTATTGTTTTTATTATTAATATTATTATTAGCTAAAGGTGTGTTGCTTTTTGTTCTTTTTATTGGTTTATTATTATTATTATTGTTATTATATTTATTATTATTAGCTAAAGGTTTATTTTTAAATTATTACTATTTAAAGGTGCATTGCTTTTTGTTCTTTTTATTGTTTTATTTTTATTATTATTATTAGCTAAAGGTGCGTTGCTTTTTGTTCTTCTTATTATTATTATCATTAGCTAAAGGAGCGTTGCTTTTAGTTATTATTATTATTATTATTATCATTATTAGCTAAAGGCGCATTGCTTTTTGTTCTTTTTATTGGTGTAGTAGTAGTAGTAGTAGTAGTAGTAGTAGTAGTAGTAGTACTGCACATTGAAGGTTTGGTCACCTGAGCGTTTCATCATTTCCATACTCGTTCAGTTTGGGGTTAGAAAAAAATGCTTTAAAACAATTTTGATGGGCAATGACACAGCCACATTTCTCCTCATCTCTGGCTCTTACTCCTGGAAGATTGTTGTACGTGCAGGGATCCTGTGGCAGGCAGGAATGATGAATCTGACTCCATGTTCTCACAAGGCTAATTTATTATTTTATAATACTATATTAAAGAATACTATACTATACTAAAGAGTACAGAAAGGATATTTACTAAATGTTAGAAAGATAATAATGAAACTTGTGACTCTTTCCAGAGTCCTGACACAGCTTGGCCTCAACTGGCCAATAAGTCAAAACAATTTACATGAAACCAATGAAACAATCACTTGTTGGATAAACAATCCCCAAACACATTCTAAAGGAGCAAAACACAGGAGAAGCAAATGAGATAAGAATTGTTTCCCTTTTCTTTGAAGCTTCTCAGCTTCCCAGGAGAAAAATCCTGGACAAAGGGATTTTTCTAGAGAATGTGAATGCCACAGAAGGCTTTAGAGCAGAATATTTAGCTTTTTTTGCTGTTGTGTGTGCATTGGGCTGTGGATCACAACAGGCCAGTAGTTCTGTTGGAGCTGGAGGGCTCTTTGCTGCTTTGATTTTGATCTGGGGAAATTTCTGAGGGATAGGACAAGCCTGCAAAAGTGGAGTTTCCAACAAGACACTGGCTGAGGAATGTGGATTCCTGGCATAAAGATCAGGGAGAATTTCTTCACAGAGAGGTGGGAGGGGCTGCAGTCCCATCCCTGCAGGTGCTCAAGGACACCCTGGATGTGGCACTTGGTGACAAGGTGGCCTTAGGGCATAGGTTGGACTCAGAGATCTCAAAGGTCTTTTCCAGCCTTGGTAACTCTGTGAAATCTCTCGTGTGCTGCTGCTCGTGGTGTCAAATGAAAATTCTGAGCTGCACTGAGGATATCAGACCAATATTGAAGTTTTCAGGCTCTATATATTCCAAATTATTTTCCAAATATATTCCAATATATTCCAAATTATTTTTGCATGGGACATGGATTCTCTTTATAGAATAAGTACAGAAGGTTTAATAAGTGAAACACTCAGTAGCCAGCCTTGAATTTCACTGAAATCAGAATATTGCATGCAAATGAAGCTGCTGATAAAGGAGTTGAGGGGGCTCACTCCAGCCTGGGTGTTTGCAGTAGTGAAACTTCTCTTTCCCTGTTTGAAGCCCTCTTTGTTTGCCTGGTAAATCCAGTTGAGTTGTGGGGCTGTTGTTGCTGTTTTGCAGGAGGTGGAGGAGGATTACAGCGTTCTGCGGCGCCAGGGGCTGGCTGGCTCAGCCTCCACAGGAGAGCACTCAGGTAGGACCCCAGAATCACACCCAGAGCACAAAATCCACTGTCTGGGCCACCTAAAAACAGAGGCCAGGCAGAATTAAGGGAACAAAAAACAGTTCTGTTTATTGAAGGGCCTTCTGGTACATTTAGGACAGACAAAACCCACCCAAAAAATGGACTCACAGGTTTCACACTTTTATTTTGGTGATTTTAGAAGGTTTAACAAGATAATAATGAAAAACTCGTGACTGACTCCTCAGAGTCCAACACAGCCTGATCATGATTGATCATTAAGTAAAGACAATTCACATGTTGGATAAACAATGTCCAACCACATTCCAAAGGAGAAGCAATCAGATAATTCTTGTTTTCATTTTTCTCTGAGGCTTCTCAGCTTCCCAGGAGAGAAATCCTGGGGAAGGGATTTTTCAGAGAATGTGACAGTGACACCTGACCAAGGGCTGGGGGTGAAGCTCTCAGTGAGCAGCTCTGCCCGTGGGAGTGCTCAGAAATGCCACAAATTCATCTCCAAGTGCATCTCTCTCTCTCACCTCCCTTTTTTCCCTTTTTTCCCCCTTTTCAGACAAAAGCTAGTCGTGTTTCCAGGAGTGGCTGAAGATTGGAGGAAGAGAATCAGGACACAGCACCCGCTGTCTCCCCTGTGGACTCTGGGATGAGGGTTTGGAGCATCCAAACAGAACCATTCTCTAGCAAAGTGGGCATGGGGTGCTTTTCCTGTGGGGCATCTGCACTATCTTGTCAGTGAGGGAGTCTATTCTATTCTGCTCCTCTCCTTGCTACCAGAAATTCAATTTTTTTTTTTTTCAGAACAGGAAAAAAAAAAAAAAACAAACCAAATGTACAGAGCTTTGGGTGTAGGATATAAAAAAAATGTATTTAGACATTTAAAAGAAAAAAAAAATCAATGTATTTATTTGACTTCATTCCGTGTATCAAAAGCACATTTTAATTTTTTAATCTGCCTTTTTTTTTTTTGTTCTATTTTTTGGGTAGTGACAGTTCTGGCCCCCTGCATGTGGCCCACCCTGCCTGGTGAGGGGACAGGGGGGACCTGTGTGCAGGTGATTCCTCACTGGACTGGACTCTGCACTCCCTGCTGGCACTCAGACCACCAAGAGCTACTCATGAAGGTGTTAGGATGGAATTGATGGCTGGGATTTGTCTGTATCCAACCAACTGCATGGGAATTGCTCATGTCACCACGTGTGGAACAGGAATTTTCCATGCACTAAACAGCCAGGCACTTGAGATGGGCAAATTTTCCTTTTCCCCTTTCCCATTCCTTTGCTGGGAGAGGAGAAAGAGGTTTAATTTTGTTTTTTTTTTTCTTGACTTTGTTGGCTTTGATCATTGTCTCCTTTGTAAAGTGATAAAAAAAAATACTTGGACCTGCAGCACTTTTGTAACTCTTCTCTGGATCAAAAAAAAAAAAAAAGATAAAAAAAAGATAAAAAATGCAAACCCAGAAGTGTTTCAAAGATGTGGGGCAGCTGTGCCCCTGATTCACTACTGAATGAAAAAGGGCTGCCATGGAGTTAGCCACAGGTACTGCTGATTTTAGGGCCAGTAAGTTTTAGTACCTGGAGTATGTCTTGCTGAGGGCTCGGGGTGGGCTTTGGGGTTGTTTTTTTTGGGGTTGGTTTTTGTGGAATTTTGCTTTTTTTTTTTTTTTTTGAAATAATTCGTGCCAATGAGAGGGAGATTGGTGACCTGAGGAGGCTGGAGCAGCTCTGGGCACCTCCTCAGGCCTGTCCTGGTGGGGATTCCTGCCAGGGTGGGAACTGGGGTGACCCTGGGCACAGCCTGCGCTGAGCCCCTGCCCTGAGCCCATTTCCATTCATTTCCCATCCCCTGGGCTGGATTTCACACAAGAGGGGTCTGACAGCAAGGAGTTCTGGATCCATGCCCTGCCCCTTGAGGTATCTCCTTGTTTTTCTGCTTTTCTCTATCAAATGAGGGTGAAAATGAATTTTTACTGTGGTGGTTCAAACTGTCCCCAGTGTCACCGGGCTGCTCCTGCCAGGTGGGTGAGAAACACACCCTCCTCAAAGTTTTAAGCTCTTTAAGGGAGGCAAACTGAGCATCCTGCACATCCCATGGACAGCCAGACCTTTGCTCAGCACCAGGATCCTCCTGCTCCTCTAAAACATTTTAGCTGCTGGCAAGAAATCACCTCTGTCCCCTGTCAGAGAAATCCCAGCTCTTGTTTTTGCCCCACTGTGGGGGCTGAGTTCAGGTGCCAGGAGAGGGAGCAGAGGGGATTTTACTGTCCTGCTTGGCCCAGGGTGCTTCTAACTGTCCCCAGTGTCACTGTTCTTGTTTTTCCCCCCGAATCCTATGGGGGATGAGTTCAGGTGCCAGGAGAGGGAGCAGAGGTGATTTTGGTGTGGGAGTTGGAGCCAGGAGCCCTTGGAGGGAGGGAAGGGAGGAATTCCTGTTGTTTGAGGAGCATCACCACTGCCAGCAGCAGCCCAAGCCTCCTGCAGGCTGTCAGGAGCTCCCTGGGGTTTTTTTGGGATGCACCAAATCCTGTTGTGTGGGATTATTGTCAGTATTAACACACTCAGCCCCACAATTCCCCAGGTTTTAAACATCCAGATTCCCTCTGAGAGCCCCCCAGCCTGGAATGCTGCCAGGAGAGAACTGGAAAACAGCCCAGACCTGGGGTTGGACCCCTTTTCCCCCTCACACTCCAAATCCAGGAGCAGTTGTGGTGACCTCAGTGGTCTCCAGGGTTCCTTCCATGGAGCTCCAGAGCAGAGGGAGCTCAGTGTGGCTTTGCAAGAATGTTCTGGAAGGGCAGCAGAGGTGGGGTTTGGGGAGGCCTGGGTGGTTCCTGCTCTTTGCTCATGGTTGAACACAAAATCCTTGTTGCAGGTTACAGAATTCCAGGGTCTGTGGTGGTCCCTGGTGTCACCTCTGGTGCTTGTGGCAGCAGTGAAAAGCTGGCAGTGAGTTTGTAAATTCACATTTTTGCTGGCTGGAGTGGCTTTTCCCCCAGACTCTGCCCCCCCAGAGTGAGGGGCAGCTGTGTCCCTGTCACTCTCAGGGTGGATGAAGGAGAATCCCCCCAGTGCCAGGCTGGGGTGGCAGAGGACCCACCAGGGCTTGGCAGAGGCAGGAGGTGCCACCAGGGCAGGGCAGGGCCACAAGGGCCTGGAGCCACCAGGGCTTGGCAGAGGCAGGAGGTGCCACCAGGGCCTGGCAGAGCCACAAGGGCCTGGAGCCACCAGGGCAGGGCAGGGCCACAAGGGCCTGGAGCCACCAGGGCAGGGCAGGGCCACAAGGGCAGGGCAGAGGAGCCACCAGGGCATGGCAGGGCCACAAGGGCAGGGCAGAGGAGCCACCAGGGCATGGCAGAGCCACAAGGGCATGGCAGAGCCACCAGGGCATGGCAGAGGAGCCACCAGGGCCTGGCAGAGGAGCCACCAGGGCCTGGCAGAGCCACCAGGGCAGGGCAGAGGAGCCACCAGGGCCTGGCAGAGCCACCAGGGCCTGGCAGAGGAGCCACCAGGGCCTGGCAGAGCCACCAGGGCATGGCAGAGGAACCACCAGGGCCTGGCAGAGCCACCAGGGCATGGCAGAAGCAGAGGAGCCACCAGGGCCTGGCAGAGGCAGGAGGGCCCAGCTGGTGTCCCCCAGCTCTGGGGGTGACACAAACCCCACTGTGGGCTCTGGGCTCCAGCTCTGGGCCAGCCTCACACACAGGGAGGGTGGTGGGGCAGGGATCCCTTCCCTGGAGGGACCAGGAATTCCTTTTCCCAGGAAATTTCTTTCCCAGTAAATTCCTTTCCCAGTGAATTCCTTTTCCAGGAAATTCTTTTCCCAGGAAATTCATTTCCCAGGGAATTCCTTTTTCCAGGGAATTCCTTCCCCAGGGAATTCATTTCCTAAGGAATTCCTTTCCCAGGGGATTCCTTCCCCAGGAAATTCCTTTTCCCTCCCTGGCACACCTGCAGCACCTCAGACCTCAGGGCCGGAGCTTAAATGCTCTGTTCAGGATTCCCACTGTTATTTCCTCCTTTAAGCCATAAGATTCCCCCTTATTTTAAAATGAAATTTTCATTTTAATCTCCCCCTGATGGGTTGAACATTCCCTTATCCAAACAGTTCTCTGGAGCTTTTTCTCCCAGCCCCTCATCCCAAAAACATTTTTTTCCCCTCCCCAAACAGAACCAGGATTTCTTGGTTTGGGAACAAGGATGGGAAATAAGAACATTTCCTGAGGGGTCATTTCCCTTCTGCTGCCACACAGCTCATGGGCAAAAGCTGAAGATGGAATTTTCTGGAATGGGAATTCCCTTGTCCTGCAGGAGATCCCTGATTGCCCTGGTGTAAGGAGGTGGGGTCAGTGCAAACCCCAGGAGCTCTCAGGCAGCAGCTGGCCTGTGCCTCAAATGGGATATTCTGATTTAAATTTCCAGTGTTTAAAATTAGATATTCTGATTTAAAATTCCAGTGTTTCAAATGGGATATTCTGATTTAAAATTCCAGTGCTTCAAATTGGATATTCCGATTTAAAATTGGATATTCTGATTTAAAATTCC
>JAWWMN010000088.1:5140203-5153615 GCA_035047745.1 Catamblyrhynchus diadema | reverse complement strand
GTTTTCCTTTTCTCTGAGGCTTCTCAGCTTCCCAGGAGAAAATCCTGGGCAAAGGGATTTTTCAGAAAATGTGAATGCCACAGAGGGACACTCTCACTCCTCATCCTTTAAAGCATGGACAAGCCTGTGCTGCTGGAATGTGGCAGATGAGCATGGGATGATGCTCCAGGAGCTGGAAATGCTGCTCTGAAGGCAGAACTCAGAGCACTTTTCTCCTTGAGCAGATTTCCAGTCACAAAAATACCTGAGTCCCATTTGCAGGCAGTGGTGTTAATGCAGTGCAGCTGCTCTGCTCCATTTGCTTGCATAAATGCAGCTTTTAGAGCTGTCACATATGCTTGATGGAGCCACTAGCCCTCACCTGCTCCTTCCTGGAGAGGCAGTTCCTGGCAGGGATTGCCACGATGAGGGAGATGATGGTTTAGTGCATATGCCAGGGCTGGGATCCCACCATTTCCAAGCTGCTCTGGATGGCTGCAATGCCCCAAATGCACTTGTGCAGATGGAATTTCTGGGCTGGATCACCTTGGCTCGAGCCCTCCCTGGTTCTGTAGCTTTGTTTACGTGGAGGTTTCGAGCTGGGGTTTGATTCTCCTCTTATTGAGGTTGTTATCTTTTTATGGTGTTGCATTACTCATTAGTTCCTTTTACTCCTTTCAAGTTTGCCATGACTAATGAAGAGTTTTGCCGCAGCCTCTTGTGGAGTGGACACCTAAAAAGGGATTTTTAGTGTTTGATTTTTCCTTTCCCACACTTTGATACTGCAGGGTTGGTGCTTTCAGTGGGAAGCTGTGCCTCCTTTTTTCCCTCCAGCCCAGGAGGGAGGGATTTGGGAGCTTCAGGAGTTAAAGGAATGATTCAGAGTTTAAAGCTGGGGTGCTGTCTCCAGTTTGGATGTGCTTGGGACAGCCTGGGCTCATGGAACATGTCCCAGCCCATGGGATGATCCTCAAATCCCTTCCAACCCAATTTTTTTGTTATTCAATGATCTTTCTAATTAGTGCATCCCCCTGTTGTCTCCTGGGAATCCTTGGCTGAGCCAGGGCTGTGTTCTGTGAGACCACCAGGAATGTGCTGCCTCCCAGGAAGGTTTCAGCTCCTTTTATTCCATTGCTGGGCTCTTTGTGCCTCAATAAACAGCTCCAGTGTGAGGAAGAAATGAATCCTTCCTGGGGGAGGGATGGACTTTTGCTCAAGGGCAACTCTGAAGCCTTGGACTTGTCAGGGTCTGGGCTGGTGTCATCATTGTCCCTGTCTGGGATGATTTCTGTGCTCAGTTCAGCCCTGAGTGTTTTCCCAAGGTCATGGGCAGGGCCCACACCTGTGCTGGGCTCCCTGGAGTTGTTTCTGCCCTGGCTTTTCTCTGCTGCACAAAGCTTTGTGCTCCACACCAAGGAGCTCAGCAGCTGACCCAGGGTCTGTCGTGCCATCTGCCTGAGCTCATCCCTGTGCCCCCACCTCTGCCTGGGCTGATCCTTCCCTGGCACTGAGGATTTCAGAAATCAGGCAAGCCTGGGAATGCTCCTGGAGTGGGCAACCAAGAAAAAACCCAAAACCAAAACCCAATCAAACAAAAAAACACCCACAAAAAATCCCAACAACAACAAAAAAACAACAACAAAAAAAAACCAACCCACAAAAACAAACAGCAACAGCAAAAAAAAAACTAACCCCCCCCAAAAAAAAAAAACCCAACAAAAAAAACCCAGGAGGGAAGCTAAGCTAAGAATATTTTAAATAAATAATTCTCCCTGGCCCCTGAAGCACAGCTGGGCAGCTTGCTGAGCTAAATTCAGCTTAAAAAACATCTGTGAAATTCAGGTTTAGGATGGTGGCCAGGCTGGGCTCACTGGGATACCCTTTGGGGTATGACAGGGTTGGAGCAGGTGGATGTTTGACTTCCCTTTCCTTCCACTCCCTCCTCCAGGAGCGCTGGATCTGTAGATTCAGAAAGGATGGGTGAGAATTTGGGTTCCTGTGACCCTGTTTTGTCCCTCTTAACTGTGAATAATTGGAGCTGTGGAAACAGGTAGCTTTGGATGAGCAGCTGTGAATTTTTTCCTATCAAAAATTTCAAATGCCCTTCCTAAAAAGAAGAAGAAGAAAAAAAAAACCACTGTGGAAAACAGATTGAGATGAGTCTTTTTTTAATTAAAGGAAGCTGTTGTCTTGTGTACTTGGGTGTTCCCACGGAGATGAGGAGCTGCTGAATTTTAACTCACTGCACATTATTTTTTTGTTCACTTTCCTCCAGCTTCTCCTCCTGAACTTTGCCCCGTGGGTGGAACCGGTGCTGCCCTTGTTAGAGCATCTAAAACCTCTAATTATCAGGGAAATGGCTGCGAATTATCAAACCAGCTGCTGTGCATGTGCTGGCTTCTTGGTTGCTTTTTTTTTTTTCTTCCTAGATGTGGATGAAGCTCCTTAATTTAAACAGCAGGGAGATGTGATTGGTGTGGTTCTGGTCTAGCAGAATGAGCTGTACTGGGGTTTCTGTGTTTTCCTGTCATGTTTCTACTCCTGTCCAGGAGAATTGTTCTGTGTTCGGGGTATTGTTATTTTGCAACTGGAATCAAGTTACACAGATTTTTATTTTTTTTAATGTGGAGCCGCTGGGAGCAGTTAGTCAGTGAATACAAAAAGGCACCAGCCCTTAATGATGACAGGGAAAAGTTCTTTATGGGATCTGGGAGCAAAACGCAGGCAACAAATGGGTACAGCCTGCAGAGGCTCAGCACGGAATCCATCAGGGGAGCAGCACTTCCAAATAATTGCATCTGCTTTTGTTAATGTCTCAGGTGATGAGCTGGGAGCTGCTGGCCCATCCTTCCTGGGAACAGCGCCTGCAAGGAGGGGAAAAAAGTAAAGAGAGATAAAGGAGCCCACCAGGGGTGTCACAGCGTTATGGAGTGGTCTGGAGGGATGAAAAAGGACAGGGAGGTTCTGCTGGAGGCAGTCCCTGGATCCCAGCTCCCTGCAGGCTGCTCTGGGCGTGTGGCAGCACCTCTGGCACTGAGGGCAGGGAGGAAAATTCACTGCGTTGCTTCCTTTCCCACCCTCTGGGAGGGAGATGAGCTCCTGAGCTCCTTGTGGTGCTCAATGTGGGACATGCAGGCAGGGCTGGCTGGTTTAGGAGCGCTGGGGGTGTCCCTGTCCCCCCACCAGGACAGGCCTGGGAGGCTGCAGGAGAGGCTGGAATGCTGAGCAGTGGCCACAATGTCATGAAACAGGAGAATGCTGTAAGAGAGGTGCTGAGGGCAGCACCCAGAGCAGATCCAGGCCTGGCTGGGTGTGCTGGGGGCTTGGTGGCTGTGCTGGAGGTTTGTTCTTGCTCTGGGCTGGTCATGGTGAGTTTTTTTGGCTCTGCACGAGCTGTGCTGGCTCCAGCCATGGCACGAGCTGTGTGGTGCCAGCTGGGCTGTCCCTGTGCCCCTGGGGATGTGTGGGGGTGCTGGGGTGGGCTCCAGGGACACCCCAAACATGGCAGGACACACAGCTGGCCCTGCAATCCGTGTTTGGGGCCAGCCAAGGCTGGGGCGCAGCTGTGGCCAGTGTTGGAGCTCACAGTGAGCCGGACAGACTGGGGGATCAGGGCAAGGACCCCCATGGCATCAGCAAAGCTCCATTTCCCCCTGGATGGGGGGCAGGCAGCTCCTTTCAGCACCTGCTTCGTGTTCTGGGGGGGCTGGAGAGGGAAATCTGTGTGTGAGGAGGGGCTGGAGCAGAGATGTCCCTCCCCAGTTTGTGCCCCTCACTGGTCGTGGTTACTGGGAGAGCTTTGCTCTTTTTCCATTTGCTTCCCAGCAAGTTCCCATATTTTTATTTTTTTTTCCCCACCCATTCCTCTGTTGAGCAACTCTTTTTGTGTGGCCCTGGTGGTTTCTAGGTCCCAGCAGAGCTCTGGCAGGGCACTGCTTCCCTCTCCTCTTCTTTCCCAAGGCAAAGTTTCCAAGGTGAGAGCTCTCAGCTGCACTTTGGGCACAAAAATCACCTTTGAGCTGAAGGCAATGAACGTGTCTGAAACAGAAACTGCTGCTTTAGGTGCCTGGATCTGGGTGCTCTGTGTAAAGGAAAATCAGGGCTGTAGAGATTTGTTTAATTTGTTTCTGTTTAATTTTGGTTGCCGGTTTGGGATTCTGACCTGCAGAGCTCCTGTTTGTGCTGGGCCATACGCAAAGGTCTGGCTGGCAATTCAGCAACAGCAAATTCCTGACCTGGGCTTGCAGAGGGCAGCTCAGATAAGCTGGGCCATCAGTTCTGTGCTGTAATGTTTGATTTATTAATGCCTGCAAACCTGAACACAAGCCCCCAGGAATCAAAGAGAAACAATCTCCAAAGAAAGAGAGAGAATGAACTCTTCTCAACAGCAGAAATTGCAGCAAGAAAAATTGAGGCTGGACATGGGGAAACATTGTTGAACAGTAAAAATAGTGAAGAGCTAAAATAGATTGCTAAGGGAGTTTGCAGAGGATCTGTCACTGGAGATTTTAAAGAAGAGATTAGACAAATGGCTTGGAAGGATTGAGCTTGTTGGATGGACGGGAGGACTAACAGAGCTCTTCATTTACTGCCTGCTTCCCAGGGCTCCTCCATCAGTGTCACTGCCTGGTGCCAGCCTCTGTCCCTGTACAGAGCCCCAAACCCAGCCTCTGTCCCTGCAGAGAGAGGCCCAAACTCAGCCTCTGTCCCCACAGAGAGAGAGCCCCAAACTCGGCCTCTGTCCCTGTACAGAGCCCCAAACTCAGCCTCTGTCCCCAAAGACAGAGAGCCCCAAATTCAGCCTCTGTCCCTGCACAGAGAGCCCCAAACTCAGCTTCTGTCCCCAGACAGAAAGCCCCAAATCCAGCCTCTGTCCCCACAGAGAGAGCCCCAAACTCAGCCTCTGTCCCCACAGAGAGCCCCAAACTCAGTCCCCATCCCCACAGACAGAGAGCCCCAAACTCAGCCTCTGTCCCCACACACAGAGCCCCAAACTCGGCTTCTGCTGCTCCTGGGGCTGCCACAGCCCTGGGCACAGGGAATTTGGGGTTTCCTGCCTCTTGGTGCTTTGTTTTTGCCTTGTGGGTGCTGAGCAGCCTGTGCCGGTATTGGCAATAATGCACAGATTTAGGTTTAATTAATAACTCTGGGACCTGACCTCAGGGAAATCACCTGAACCTCTTGAGCACAGGCCAGACTTCCAGCAACAAGTAGAGGCCTCCTTGTTAGGGATTGAGATGAATTTTTTGGCCTGTTTCTGTCCATGGTTAATTAGAGATAGTGCTAATTACAGAATAACAATGGGTTGGAAGGACCTCAAAGCTCATCCAGTGCCATGGGCAGAGACACCTTCCACTGTCCCAGGCTGCTCCAAACCCCATCCAGCCTGGCCTTGGGCACTTCCAGGGATGAGGCAGCCACAGCTGCTCTGGGAAATCCATTCCAGGGCCTCCCTACCCTCACAGGGAAGGATTTTTGAGTGTGGTTGTGCTCCCTGTGATGTGCAGTCCATCCTTTCCGAGCAGATTTATGTAAATTGAGATGGGTGTTATGTGCAAACATCATTATCTCAAGGCTTTCAGGGCTCTGGAAGGAAAAAAACAACCCAAAAAACAGAGAAGAATTTTGGAAAATTAAATATTTCTGACTAGGGTATGCTGAATCTTTTTTCTGTTTAGGAAGGTGAGAAATTAAAATCGCAAAGCAGGCAGCGAGGGAGCGAGTCGCTGTGCGTGGCAGGGTTGGCTGGGTCTCCTCCTGACTTCACAGAGGCTGGGAGAGGGAATCAGCAGACAGACAGAAGCTCCTTCATAGTCTCCAAACCCCGCGTGTGGCAGGGCTGTGGCTTCCTTTGCATGTGCAGGGTAAGAGCAGCTCTCCCCACGCTGTGTGTCTGCAGCTCTGTGTTTTTCCCTGGCCTCTGTGGTGCTGTGATAGGGGAGTGCTGAGAAGTCAGGGGGAGCCCTGTGTTTGTGTGTCCTTTCCCTGTCTGTTTTCATCTGCAAAAACAGCTCCAGAATGGACTGGGCAGCGAGCTGAGTAGGTTACAGATAAAAAGCCAATTTATAAATCCATCAGCGTGGGGAGAGGGGAAGGAGGGAGAGGCAGGGGTTGCCTGGTGGTCTGCAGAGCTCAGAGCTCAGCTGTGCTGGGGGCAAAGCTCAGCCCTGAAACAGGAAAATCAGGGGGTGTTTGATTTGATGTGCAGAGACTGCATTCTCTGTCTGACAGGGCTGCCTTAGCACTCTGGGTGCACAAAGCACAAATTATTCTCTCTCTCTCTGGAAGAAAACCACTTCTGTTCAGCCTCTGCTGGCTGCCCCAGGCCAGGTTTGGCAGGAGATGTGGCTGGGGCTGTGTCACTCCAACCAGAGGGTGACACAGGTTTGGCTGCTGCAGGCAGGGGACACGGCTGGGGCTGTGTCACCCCAACCAGAGGGTGACACAGGTTTGGCTGCTGCAGGCAGGAGATGTGGCTGGGGCTGTGTCACCCCAACCAGGGGGTGACACAGGTTTGGCTGCTGCAGGCAGGGAACACGGCTGGGGCTCTGTCACCCCAACCAGGGGGTGACAGAGGCACCTGAGCTGCTCTTGTGCTCCACATCCAGGCTCTCAAAGGTGGGAAAACCTATGGAAAAACCTGGGGGGCAGGCTGGGTAGTGACTGCAGTGAGGCACAGGTTCAGAGATGGGTCCAAAGGCTCGGAGCAAGGTGGCCAAGTGGGAATTATGACCCCAGTTTCACAGTGGTCGACTCACAGTTGTTTGTGAAGATGCCATGAGTGATTCTACATCTTCCTTTGCTAATGTGGGAGCTGTGCAGGCTGGGCTGGCCCCCTGAAGGGCATGGGGACCCTGTCCCTGTGTCCCCAGGGTGATGGCAGCGGGTGCCAGGAGCAGCCCCTGCCCTCCCCTGAAGCACGGCCCTGGCAGCTCCAGTGCCTCGGTTACTCTGGCAACAAACTGCAGGCAGACAGCACCAAGCAGCTGAATTCAGCCCCTTGTTCCAGCAAAAAAATGCTCTCATTGAGGGCCAGCCCGAGCCAAACCCCCCTGCTGAAGGACCCAGCAGCCAGAGGGACATTTGGGAGTTGGGGTGTATCAGCAAAGGGGTATCAGGGACAGGCAAAGGTGATACAGACTCCATCATCAGAAGGCATGAAAAGGCACTTTTTTATTAGAAATGCACATTTCTTATAGAGACGATGGTGGATCTAAGACTTGATTGGCCTTTAGGGATCTTCTCTCACCTGTTGATCAAGAAGGGACAGCTCCTTGTAAACATCTCTGACAAACAGAGACTGAGATAATAATTGTTTTAATTCTTTCTCCGAGCTTCCTCACAGCTTCCCAGGATTTTCCTGGGAGAGCTCTGTCTCTGTTCACAGGATATGTGATTACCACAGGCTGTGTGGGAGGAGCTGTCCCCTAGAGCTGTGTCCCCATCAGGGCCACCTTGTCCCTGGTGTTGGGAAGTGTCTGATGGGCAGGGGTGTGGGCAAGAGAGGGAGATTTGGGGAGAGGACAGGGATGTGGGGTAGAGAGGGAGATTTGGGATGGGCAGGGATGTGGGGAAAAGAGGGAGATTTGGGGAGAGGACAGGGATGTGGGGAAAAGAGGGAGATTTGGGGATGGGAATAGGAATGGGAACGGCAATGGGAACCAGGATGGATGGGAACGGGAATGGGAAAGGGTACAGGGATAGGAATGCAAAACAGAACAGGGATGGATGGGAATGGAAATGGGAACAGGCAGGAGTGGGGCAGTCGGGATGTCCCAGGGTGGATCTAGGGATGGGAATAGCGGGGGGACAGTCAGGACATCCCGGGATGGATCCAAGGATAGGGGGATGGACAGCTGGGATGTCCAGGGACAGACCCAGGGACGGGGCAGCTGGGATGTTCCAGGGTGGACCCAGGGCTGGGAATGGCTGGGATGTGCCGGTGTGGATACAGGGGTGGGGACAACCAGGCTGTCCCGGGTGGATGGAGCCAGGGCTGTGCTGTCCCAGGGGGTCCCGGGGATGTCCCCAGGCTCAGGGACAGCTGTGACCTGCTGTGGGCTCTGCCCAGGGCTGTGACACAGCCCCAGGCCTGGCGTGGCACAGGAGCAGCCCCGTGACTTTGGGAAGGTTCTAGAAGCTTTGTCCTGCCAGACACGAAGGAGTGGGGGGAGCAGGGGGTGCCTCGGGGCCTCTCACAAACCCCAGCCAGAGGTGACCCTGGCACTGGGGTGTCCCAGCCCTCCTGCAGGAATTCCCATTCCTCCAACTCAGCCAAAGCAAAACCACAGCGGTGTCACCCTACTGAAACACCCAAATCTTTGGGGTTTAGCCCCAACAGTTTGAAACCAAGGTGCTACAGCCCCTCCTGAGGAAAGGCAGCAGGATGGGAGCACAAGACTGGGTTTAACCTCCCTATGATTCAGTGACCACTGAATCAAACCAGACAAATAACCCCAAACTCATGAATTCTGAGGAAAACACCTTTTTAAAATTACACTTTACACACAAGATCACAAGGGGACCTAAACCAACTCTTTTGGGGGAGTTTCTTTGTGCTGGGAAAGCTGCAGCGGGGAGGGAGGGGAGTCCTCCTGATCCCCCCGGCTACAAATGGTCTCTGAGTCAGTTTTCCTTCTGGGAAACATCCCAGTTTTCCTTCTGGGAACACCCCACATAACACCAACCTTCTCCATCTCCCCCCACTAATCCCTTTCCAAACCCACTCCTACTTAAGCAGCTGCTGCTCCCACTGACAGATGCCCATCGAAGGCAGCAAGAAACAAGCAATAAATTTCCACCATAAACTTGGGGTCTCCACCCTGAAGGGTGGGAGGATCAAGGCCAACCTGTGCACTAAAAAGAAATAAAATAAGTAGGGAAAGAGTTTCCTATCAGCTCACCCCAGCCCAGGATGTTTAGCAATGTTGCAGATCAAAGCACACGGGGTATTTGCACTTCAGTAAGGGCCTGAGCAAACAGATGGGTGGGTGATACCCAGCTCTCCTTGCTCCATAGGAAGAGTGAAAAGTTCAACAATTCCAATGGTATAATAACTTCCATGGGTGGTTTTAAGCCCTCGAGTTTGTGGGTTAGTTAAAGACAGGGTTTAGCTTCATGTGGGCACTCCCCTGAATGGGTCTTCCACAGAGAAGGAGGGCTTAAAATGAGGGGATTTGGTTAAAACCACGTGTGGATCCCAAATCCACATGATCCCAGCTCTCTGCTCTCCATTTATGTCTCTGGACAATGCTTTCCACACAGATTTATCAAAACTCTACAGTGAAACCTCAGATTTCCCCCCCAAATCCAAGGGCCTGCAAAGCCAAAGCAGGAGCAGCACAGACAGCAACTACCACAGTGGGGAAAACCTTCTGCAATTTTGGAAATATTTTGTGGAGGAAGGGGGAAAGGGATTGGTTAATTTATTATAAGGGATGCCCTGGGTTTAAAAGCCAGGTGGGGAAAGCAGGGGTTGGGGTATTTTGGAGTGGTTTCTTGTGCAGATGGCGAGTGAGGAGGCAGATGAGATGGATGGCACGCTTGGATGGGGTTTTATTCCACTTGCAGCAGAATATAAAGGGTTGGAGAGAAGGAAAACCCTGGGACAGACAGCTCTGCCACCCTGGAGGGCAGCTGAGAGGTGACATCCCTTCCAGTGTCAGCTTTGGTGGCTCTCAGGAATTTCAACAAAGGTTTCTCTTCTTGACTCCAGACCAGTCTGGAGGTCATTTCTTCACAATTCCCAGCCCCAAATTCCCTTCCCCAGGAGCGTGGTTAATCCCTGAGGGTGGGGCCCTGCATACTGCCTGATACCTGCATTTGTGTCTGTGTTTGCTCTTGGCCCCATGGTTTCAAGGGAAAACAGCGGCATGTGTTCCTTATCTTCTCTGCTTTTCTGTCTCCCCTGTGTCTCTGTATCGTGTTTGGGCTGTGGTAATTAAATAAACTGTATTCCCAAAGCATTCCAAGTTGGGTTTTCATGGCTTTTCCTTTCCTTTCATGGCTTTTCCAGCCTTTGCTGCTGGCGGTATAATTTCACTGACCCCTTGCCTCAAAAACCTGAGGGCAGGACAGGAATACTGCAGACCCAGGAACTGCAGTCCTGGTGTTTGCTGTTCTCCCTTGCAATTTGGCACAACTGGATTTGGATGCAGCCATGGATTTGGGGGGCAGTTGCAAGGAAAGAACCAAGAGAAACCATCTTTGGGGCTTCAGGGACTGAGTTGGCAAAACTGAGGAAATACTGAGCCCAAACTGCTGCCTCCACACCTGGAACAAGGATTCAACAGCCTCCGAGTTGCCATCCTGAATGTAAATCACTTTTGTCCCACTTCTCCAGCCACCAAATCCCATGGATTTTAAAACCATGGCCATGGCCAAGGCCTTGAGTGGCCTCATGCAGGGATGGAGATGGACTCGTGCCTAGTGATGAGCAAGAGGATGGAGGAAGAGTTGGTGCTCACTGCAGTGGGAAAACTCTTGTTTTTTGGGGAAGAGAAGGATGGGAATCAGCTCCCTGTTCCTGGCAAGCCTGGCTTAGGACAACTGACACCATCAGCACAGACAGAGGAGGGGGTGGGCCTCACAGGGATATAAACCCACCCTGCTGAGCTGGTAGCACTGCACTGCAGGTCCAGGCAGGGTAAGAAGAGGGGATTTCACTGCCCTGGTGCTCATCAGGCAGCTCAGGGTGTGGGGGGAAGGCTGCAGCTCCTGAGCTGCTCCAGCAGCCCCAGGCAGGACAAACCACTGTGTCCCTGCCAAGCCCCACATCCCAAACTGGGATACAGAGCAGCCAGGATTCACCCGGGGATGGCTTCCAGGGCTGTGCACCCACAGTGACAGCAACGTCACCTGAAGCACTGCCCAGGTGCACCCAGCTCCTCTGGGCACTGGAGAAGCTTCTGTCCCGCCTGGATCATCACCCATCCTTGTTGTTCCCTCTCCAGGGCAGCCCAGGATGAGGAATCTCCTCCTTGCCGTGCTCCTGGCTTGTGGTAAGTGCCCTGCTGTCCCTGGCCAGGCCAGAATCCACCCGAGCCTCTGTGCACAGTTCAGGTTTTTGTTTAAATCTGGCAGTTTCTCTCCAGCGCTTTGTGTAGAGCTGCTGCAGTCCTGGAGGGTTGGGGAAGGGGAGCCTTTGGGATGTCCAGATTTCTTTTGGGAGGCCCTTGGAGCCTGTTGTCACCTTTCCTGCCTGTGTCAAGCCCACGGCTGATCCTGGTGATGGGGGATTGCAGTTTGCAGCACGGCACAGCCAGTCTAGAGGGCAAAATATCTTGTGCCAGACTAAATCCAGAGGCTGTGAAAGCCAGACTGAAAAAGCCGTTCTCCCTGAGAGGAGGCTGTGGCTGAAAGGAGGCTGTGGCTGTGGCTGCCCCACCCCTGGAAGTGTCCAAGGCCAGGCTGGATGGGGCTTAGAGCAAGCTGGGACAGGGGAAAGTGTCCCTGCCCATGGCAGGAGGTGGAACAAAGCCAGATGGGCTTGGAGGTTCCTTCCAGCCCAAACCATTCCATGATTCTGCAATTCTGGAGGAGGGGATAAAGCCTCTCGTGGTTCCGCTCCTGAAGGCGCCGGTTTGGGCAGTGCCAGAGCAGAGTGATGCCCGTGCCTGGTGCGAGGTGCAGGGATGCCCGCGGGTCCCCGCCCTGCCCAGCCCCGCTGTGCCCCCAGGGCTGCTCCGGGCCGGCAGCAGCGTGCTGGAGCTGGAGCAGATGATCCGGGCGGCCACGGGCAGGAGCGCCCTGCTGTCCTACAGCTGGTACGGCTGCTTCTGCGGCATCGGCGGCTCCGGGAGCCCCGTGGATGCCACCGACCGGTGAGTACCAGGGTGGCCCCACCGCCCCAGCTCCCGAGGAGGCGCTCCCTGCCTCTCCCTGGCTGCCTCCCGGCGCTGGGGGCGTTTGCACCCCTCCCCAGCCAGGTCCCGCCGTTCCCTCGCCACCTCCTCTTGCTGGTGGCCTTCAGTTTGAGGCTGGACCTTCCCCTGGCCTCCAGCTGTGCCGAGGGAGGCTCTGGGGGCTGCGCTTTGACCTGGTGTCCCCGCAGGTGCTGCCAAGCCCACGACTGCTGCTACAGGAGGCTGAGGGAGGGCAGCTGCAGCCCCCTGATCACCCCGTACAGCTTCACCTCCAGCGACAGGAACGTCACCTGCAGTGAGTACTGACCAGGCAGTGGGCAGCAGCACTGCCCCCATCCCCATCGCAGTCCCCATCCCCATCCCTGCCCCATGCCAATTCCATCCCCATCCCTATCCCCATCCCCAGCCCCATCCCCAGCCCCATCCCATCCCCATCCCATCCCAATCCCCATCCCTATCCCCATCCCTGCCCCATGCCAATCCCATCCCCATCCCAATCCCATCCCCAGCCCCATCCCCATCCCATCCCATCCCTATCCCCATCCCCATCCCAATCCCCATCCCCATCCCTGCCCCATGACAATCCCATCCCCATCCCCAGCCCCATCCCCAGCCCCATCTCAATCCCCAGCCCCAGCCCCATGCCCAGCCCCACCCCAGTCCCCATCCCAGTCCCAATCCCAATCCCAATCCCCATCTCATCCCCATCCCGGAGCAGGGCACACACGGGAGCATCCCCGGCTGAATCCAGCCCCGTTGCCGCCCGGCTGTGATGATTAAACGGGCATTGAGGGTGTGGGCAGGCTGAGTCCCGGCACACGCTGCTCATTCCCCTTCCCCGGGGGGGGGAAAGGCACCGCAGGGCTCCGTGCTCCCCCCGCAGGTACCGAGCAGAGCTGGTGCCAGAGAGAGACCTGCCTGTGCGACACCGCGGTGGCCTCGTGCTTCGCCAGCTCCTTGCACTCCTACAACAATTCCTACCGCTTCTACTTCAAGCTCAAGTGCCAAGGCAGCAAGCTCCAGTGCTGAGGAGGGCGAATCTGCACACTGAGTTCCAGGTTTTGCTTTTCCCCAGCAAGAAAAGCTTGGGCTGGGGGCTCACTAAAGGCAGAGCCCCCGAGGCTCCCTGTGAGGTGCAGCTCGGGGTGAGAAGGGCACACACACCATGGATGGAGACCCAGCAGTTCCTGGAAAGACACACCAGCTTCCTCTTTTGTGTCCCTTCCTCCTCTCTTGATTTCATTTCCCAGCAAAGATATCAGATACAATAAAAGGGATGCAGACTGGTTCTCCATGGTGTTTTTCTGTATGGGCTGCTGAGACTGAGGCACTGCAATGGTGGCTGCCCAGTTTGGGGAGCACTTCTGCATCCCACAGCCACACCATCTGCCTGACACCCCAAAACTGCCATGGTCCCAACAGGGCTGTAATTCACACATCTATCCCAATGTGGAACTAGAAGTTTGGGGAACAGGGTGCCCAGAGCAGCTGGGGCTGCCCCTCGATTCCTGGCAGTGCCCAAGGCCAGGTTGGAGAGCAACCTGGGACAGTGTCCCTGCCCATGGCAGG
>JAWWMN010000088.1:5076802-5096918 GCA_035047745.1 Catamblyrhynchus diadema | reverse complement strand
TCAAGGATTGGGGGGCTGGTCAAGGATTGGGGGGCTGGTCAAGAATTGAGGTTCTGGTCAAGGATTTGGTCTGGTCAAGGATTCGCGCACTGGTCAAGGACTGAGCTGCTGGCCAAGGATCAAGATGCTGGCCAGGGGCCGAGATGCTGGTCAAGAATTGAGGTGCTGATCAAGGATTGAGGAGCTGGTCAAGGATGGAGGTGCTGGCTGTGGGACCAGGGGAGCAGAGCTGCTGTGGCCACCTCTGGCCCTGTTAAATGAAGCTCCCTGTCCTTCCCAGCTGGGAGAAACCCTTCCCTCCCTCCTCCCACCTGCAGCCTCTCCTCTTCCCCCAGCCTGGTGGTGATTTTGGTGATTTTTCCTCTCAGATAACAGCTCCAAGCCAATTAAGAGTGTCTCACACAGTCCTCGCCGTGGGAGACCACGGTGCTTTTAACTGCTATTGTTTGTTAATAAAAATAAATCGTGGGCACCAGAGGAAGGAGGGAGGGAGGGAATCCCACACGGGCTCAGTTTTTCTCTTTTCCTGGTGTTTTTTTTTCAGTCAGTGGATGGTCACAGCCAGGGAGGTTTTGACAGATGGTGTGGGCAGGGATGTGGTGGGGTGTTTGATGCTCTGTGCAAGGTGCAGATCATTGCTCAGCAGCTTCCCTGCGAGGGGGCTGAGGCTCAGGCACAACTGGGGCTGTGCTGCTGCCAGGAGCAGGAGCTGCTGGCTCAGGGATGGGGCAGCAGCATCCTCAGAGGCTGGGGGAGCTCCTCCAGCACAGCAGAGAGACTTGGAGAAAAATAGGGAGAAGCTGGGGTGGGAGAAGTTGGATCTGAGGAGGAGAGGATCATTTCAGGCATGAAAGCACAGCCCAGGCTGGAGGATGGAGAGCCTCACCCCTCCTGTGCTGTTGGTGGCACAGATTTTGTACAAATGGAGGCTCAGGTGGCTCTCCCAGAGAGGGTGACCCCAAACAACCCCACAATTTGGTGAAAAACGGAATTCACGTAGAAATTCTAAACACTTATAATCACCAACAACATGCATAAGCTAAAACATAAATGCAAAAGCCAAAACATAAATGCAAAAGCCAAAACATAAATGCAAAACCCAATATTATCTGCTCATTCCTCACAGTGTCAAATATTGGGGTGTTTTACTCCCAGTGCTCTGTGCATCCATCATGCTGAGTGTTTTCTCAGCAGGCGCAGGATTTTCTTTGTGGAAGGCTTTGGAGGAGGGCAGGAAGGGCCCAGCTGCTGGATCTCTGCTCTGCCTAAACGGCCCAGCTCAAGCCCACTCCCAGGATCAAGTGAGCTGCCCCAGCAAATGAGTTTTAATGCTGTAATGGGACTTCTGTGAGCCTGGCTGAGGGGGCAGGTGGGGTTTCACACTCATAATTCACTCCTCTGTGCCAGCAGAGCTCTTCGAGTATTGACCCAGCCTGGGAGGGCTGATGGGCTGTGTGATAAAGCTGTGGAGGAGAGGAAAATTGAATAAAGATGTCCTGTGAGTGAAGTCTCCTTGTGTTCACAGGTCTGGGGTTGATAATGCTGGAGGAAATCTCACTCTGAGATAGCCCAGCCTGTGTGAGGAATTAGGATGGGCACACGCTGCTTTTATCTCTAAGCTGTGATGGGAAATTTGATCAGCCTTTGCTAATTCTGGGGAGGATTGAGAAGGGTGAGATGAGAGGACTCAAGGCTGGGGAGAGAGAAAGTTAAAGAAAATAATCCACAGCAACCAGAAATGTCAGCAATGCATTCGTCCTTCTGCTTCACTGCCTCCAGAATTCTTTTCTCCTTGAAGTTTTCTTGCTTCTTTTTCTGGAAGTCACGAAGGGTGGAGGGGGAAAAAAAAAAAGGAGAAGACAGAGATGAAAGAACACAGCTAGGGGAATGAAAAATTTTTAAAAAATCCATGTAATGTATCGGCTGAGCAGGTGTTTACCACCAATATCACCTTCCCTGGGCTGTCACCTGCCCTGGTGTCACCTGGAGGGGTGAGATGTGATGGGGAGCCCAAGGTTCCTTTCATCCCCTGACACCTGGGCAAGGGAGATACCACAGCTCTGTCTCTCAGCCTGGTGAATCCATCCCTGGCACTGGTGTGAGGACAAAGAGAGGGGTGGCTGCAAGCAAAGCAGGCTCTTTAATGCTGATGGAATCTGAAAAACGAGACGTGGTTTTTATAGGAACATAGAAATTGCCAGACTGGAACCGAGCTCTGCTTCTTGTTGTTAAGTATCGTTTTTAAGCACTGGCTGCTTCCAGAGGCTGTGAGAGGAGCCTTGCCCTGAGGGCTGATTCTTCCAGCCCTCAAAAATAGGGAATTCACCATCTCCCTGCAGTGTGAAGGGTTTACACCCCAGCCAAACATTAATTTGAATTTTTTTTTTCCTTTCAAATGTAGCATTGTAATTCCAGCCATTCATTCTCTTGATAGATGTCATCCTTCCCTCAGCCTCACAGAGGTTTTTTTTGACTGTGACAATACCTCGTGGTAATGATTTACCCGTGCTAATTATGCAATTTTCGCCGAGCGAAACATATTGGTGGTGGCTTTAAATGGAGCAGTTTTTCAGTTTAATTGAACTTACATCTTTGTGGCCCCGGGGCAGGCTGTCAGTGCAGCTCTCCCCTCCCTCTGAGACTCTTTTTGGGGCTCAGAACAGCCACTTGTTGAGATGTTTTTCAGGTTCTCCCCTTCTTGCCTGTTCCATTTAAACCCCAGCCTGTCTGCACAAGAAGCTTGACACAAGGCAAGAGCTCTCTTTGCCTGTCCAAGGAATGAAAAAGCCCCATTAAGTTGTTTGTTGATATTCCCTGACAGCTTTTCTCCCCAATTCCTTGCTGCTCTGCAGCTGTTAAATTTGTTGTCTCAGCTGTGAGGATTACTCCAGCTTTGCTCTAGCTGAGTTTTCTCACCATTCATCAAACTTCTGGTGAGGCAGGGAGAGATCCATCAACACCAAAGCCCCCTCCAAACTCCTGCTTGGCTGAAAAAAAAAAAAAAACCCAGAAAAGATCTGCCTGGAGAAGGTGGAATTTGCTGCCAGGTTTTTCCAGGGTGTTTGTGGTTTCTCAGCTTGCAGGAGAAGGCGTGCAAGGGGGTTTGCCGTGTGGGGTTGCACGGGGATAAAAGCAACACGTTGGGGTTTTTGGGAAGCCTGGGCCTGGCACTGCTCTCCAGGGCAGCTGGAGATGCTCCTGCTGGGGACAGATGTGGCAGGAACAGGGTTATTGTAAAAGATGTTTTTTAGTTGGGGAATAACGTGATTTTAGAAGGTTGAACAATTGCTTTATTGAGCTATACTACATTACACTACATTACACTAATATTATACTTAAAAGATACTAAAGAAAAACTTGTGACCCTTCCTAGACAGTCATGACACAGCTTTGACCTAATTGGTCAATCGATCAATTAAAACAACTATTATTGATCTCCAATTACCAAATCCCTTTTTGGTGAACAGTCTCCATAACACATTCCACGTGTGCCAAACACCAGGAGCAGCAAGTAGAGATAAGAATTGTTTTCTCTTCTTTCTCTGAGCTTTCTCACTGCCTTCCCCAGGAGAAATCCTGGCAGAGAGAATGATGTCTCCCTCTGTTCAGAGGATGCGAATGCCACACAGGTTCTGCAGGAATTTTTGGAGGTGGGAGCAGAAATCTCTGCCCAGAGGAGTTGATGCCCCATCCCTGGAAGTGCCCAAAGCCAGGTTGGACAGGTCTTGGAGAACCCTGGGATGGTGGAAGGTGTCCCAGCCCATGGCAGATGATCTTTAAGATCCCTTCCAACCCAAACCACTCCATAATTCCATGGAATAACAGCAGATTCCTCGAATGTCCTTGTCAGGCTGTGCAGAGGGAACAGGCAGAGAGGTGGCTGCTTTTCAGGGATGTCTTCTTTATCTCTGTGGCAGCTCCAGCAGAGGGTTTTTTTTTGGGGGGTTTTCTTTTAGTGATTTAACATTTTGATCTGCCTTTTGGCTTTTTGCTCTGCTGTCTAAGAATTTTTTTCTGCAGAAATCTCCAAATAGCAGGAGGCTGTGGTGATAGCAGTGAAAAAGAACACCAGCTCACACAGTCATTAAAAATGTATCAGCAGTTTCAGAAGCAACTTGCTCCCTCTCGGAAGAAAATTGTCCATAATTCTGCTTGGTATTTAGAGACTTTTATCTCCAGAGAGAACACAAAACTCCCCAGTATAGCCCTGATTTATTTTATTCTCTTGACTTTTCCAGAGCTGAAAGATGAAAAAATAAAAAAAAAAAAGGGGGGCTTAGCAGGAAAAGAATTCCACATTTGCGCTGCACGCAGGGGTCAGCTCGTGATCCAGCAGCAGCTTCTCAGCACCTCCCACCCTGAAGGACCCAGGGAACTCTTTCCCATCCATCCCACTCTTATTTTTTTTTTGGGGGAGCAGATTGGGAATGCTCCACAGACAGCTGTCCATCAACCCAGCCTGCTGTCAGAGCAGCAGAGAGGAGCCACTCAAGCTGTGAATGCACAGCTCCTGACATGTTCTCGCTGGAAACTTCAGCAGGGGAAGTTGGTTGGATTTATTTTCAGCCAGCTGAGGATGAGTCTGGGATAAGTCATCTTCACATGCAGGAGAATTAGTGAGGCAAGCTGCTAAAGAGATTTGTCTCTTCAGGGTTTTCTTGGCTTTGTGAGGAAGGGAGGTTGTGCTCCTCTCCTCTCTGAGTGGGATTTGGGGCTGCACAGGAGTGGATGCCCCAGCTGTGGCCACAATTCACTGGTGCACCTGGGTGGAACTCCTGTTCCACAGCATCTCCTGGGGAAACGAGGGACAGGCAGATGCTCCCTGCAGCTGGAAGGCAGCCTGGCAGGATGACAAGCTCAGCAAGGCAAAGTCAATGTGCAGTGAGGGCGTTTGGACTGTGCTCACCACCCTTTAACACCTGGATTTAGGGAGGGAGCAGCAGATGGGGACTGGGAGGTGCAAAGGGCTGTGGGGCCTGAAACACCTCTTTGTTCATTAGAGAGTAACTTTGATGTTGGGCTAGGGGGAAAATCCTCTCTCTCCTTCCCTCCTGATCCTAAATCTGGGATCCCAGCATTTGGGGAGGTGGGGATGCTTCCCTGTGTTCCCCTCCCAGGTATTTTGCCATCACCTCCAGCAGCCAGCTGGGCACAGCTTGTAGGATCCTGTGTTTTCTGCTGTTTGGTGACCCCTGAGGTGCATTTCTATTGCTGCCAGCTGTTCCCTGGGCCTCTGCTCCAAACCCAAGCCCTCCTGAGGGCTGAGGTGGAGCAGCCTCCCCCTGTGCTCCATGTCCCAGGTAATTACAGCCCTGCACTCCCAGAGCAGAGCTCAGCAGGCAGCCTGGATTTACTGCTCAGCCTGCCTGATAACTGCGAGCTGCTGATGCTCAGGCAGCTGCTGCCTGCCTGGGAATCTCCTCCTCAGCCTCTCCAGCACGCTGCAAACAGGAGGAGCAGCCTTGGGGTCTGTCCCTTGGAGCAGGGAGTCACAGCATCTTTTCCCTTTCCCCACAAGAGTGGCTGCTCCTTTTTATTTTGTCTTTGCAGAGTCTGAAATGAGAACCCCTTTTATTTTTTTTTTTAAGTGGTTCACAGGATTACTGAGGTTGGAAAAGCCCTCCCAGACCATGGAGTCCAAGCTGTGCCCCAGCCCAGAGCTCTGAGTGCCACCTCCAGTGGTTCCTTGGACACCTCCAGGGATGGGATGCTCACTCCAAACCTCCCTGGGCAGCTCCTTCCAGTATTTAACAACCCTTTCCATGGGAAAATTCCTGCTGATGTCCACCCTGGCCCAGCCTGAGGCCGTTCCCTCTCCTCCTGTCCTTGGGATAAGATCCCAAATCCCCCCCTCCTGTCAGGAGTTGTGCAGAGCCACAAGGTCCCCCTTGAGCCTCCTTTCTCCAGCCCCTTCCCATCTCCCTCAGCCCCTCCTGAGGTTCCAAACCCTTCCCCAGCTCCTTTTCTTTACCTGGTCACTCTCCAAGGTCTCCATGTCCTTCCTTGAAGTGATGATGAGGATGATGAGGATGCAAACTCCAGCAACCTCCTCGGATTTCAGGCAGGCATTTCCCTCCTGTCTGGCTGGAAATTGAGGGGTTTTGCCCCCTTTTCCCTGCCCTGCTCCTGGTCTGACATTCCCTACTAGATGTTTTAGTCAAGCCGGGGCTGTTCATCACCAGGTGTTGGTGTTTTGCGTTTCTCAAAATCTCAAATTTGGTTTTCTCAAAAATCTCGAACTGGCAAATCAAAACCACTACACAAGGAAAGCACACTGAGGGTGGCAGTATAAGAAGTAGGACCTAAAATGACCTAAAAAAGGAGGAAAACAGGATTGTGAGTGTTGGGGAGCAGCTTTAGAGGCAGAGCTGAGCACAAGGGAGCTCTTTGGGGGGCAAACCTCAGGCTGTCCTGCTGTCTCCATGGGGAAGGGATGTCTGTCTGTGTTCAGCTCCACGTTCCAGGCTGGGAGTGCATCTGACACAATGCTGCTGTTTTGTCAATATCTTGGGAAGTTTGGAAATAGCTGCTTCAAAGTGCTCCAATGATACATTGCTCTGCAATCTGTCTCTGCCGCTGCCAGCACTTCTAAGTAACCAATTTCCCATGTGTTTAACCTTTTAGGGCTTCTCTTCCCTAGGAATTACTCTGCAACTCCCACTGAAAAGAGGGAGGAAAAAAATGGAGAAAAATGCTATTTGCCCTTCACAGAAGTGGTTCATTTTCCAGGTGGTTTTTTTGGGGTGTTTCTAGCTTTTAAAAATGGGTTGAGAGCACTGAAATTGGGATGTTCTTCCCATGTCTGACTGACAGCTGAGCATGAGATCCCTCAATTTTCTGGAACTGGGATGCAGGAGGTGTGGAAGCATGATCCAGGAAGGGATCAAACCCCTGGAGATGTCCCAGAGCTCCCTGGATTTTTATTTCTGTGGCTCTGTCTCTGCATTTCCCCTCTGTGAAAGGGGATGGTCCCTGTGGAGAGTGCTGAGATAAGCTGGAGGAAGTCTTAAATGTAATCTAAAAATAGATTAATTGGAAAATTGCAAGCAAAAGGCAGCGTCTTGCTCAGACAAAACTCCTGGTAGCTTCAAAGGCAGATTAAAGACTTTGCCTGTGTCAGGACTTGGTATTTGGCCCAAGAAGGAGACAAATGGAAGAGGGTGAGAATGTTTGCCAGCAGAAGAGAGAAGGGAGAGATAAGGTAACAGATGAAACGCTCAAAGTCAGCATTTAAGGACATTGCTGCCTGTGGAGATAATTTTATCAACTCCAGAGACAACAGGTTTTTTTTGGGGTTTTATTTTTTTCTATGAAGTAAAATCTGCCCTTTATGAAGCTGTTTAAAATGGCATTTGTTACAAATTTGATTAGCTGTGCTGCAGGAGCCTGCTGTGGGACAGCCAGTGCCAATATCTGTGCTGATGATGAGTTTGTGGATTTTCCACCTCCCGCCCTTCATTTTGGTGGTGTTCTGACCTAGAAACTTGAATCTCTGTGTGGTTGGGTAGTGAGACAAAAAAAGAGGATAAAAAATAAAGATGCTCTTGGTCTTGTGCTGAACCCTCTTGTTCCTGAAAGGGAGGAAAGGAGGTGACTGGAACTGAGGCAAGGAATTGGTTTCCAGTTTGGTGAGGTCCAAGTGATTTCTGCCTCCTCAACCCTTCCCTCAAATCATGTTTTGCTGTGAAAATGTTTTGTCCCATCCTAAAATCAGAAGTCACTATTATATAATGAGTGGAAAGATAAAGGGGGGGTGGGTGAGAATAGAAGTCAGAGATGTGACTCAATATTGATTTCCACTTGTTTTTGTTGAAACGCTAAAAATGCCAAGATGAAATATTTGGACTTTTCCACGTGTTCCTTTCCTTTTTTTTTTTTAATTTTTTTTTTCTTGCAAGGAGCTCTCTGCCCAGTTGGATTCCAAATCCTGAATAATTCATGGTCTGTAAATAGCTCCCTCCTCCTCGGGTAAATAGAGCTTTTGTCTCCCGTGCTGGGCGAGCTGAGCGGTGCTGCTGGCGGGGAGCAGAGGGGCTCACGGGTGTTTTTTGTGTCTCCCTGCAGAGTTATGTCATGCCCAGACCACCGCAGGGCTCCATGAGGATTTATGGAAGATGCTCCGTGTCTTGGCGCCTCTGGTGCTCCTTCTGCTGTGGCTGATGAGGATCTGGGCCAGCCCCCATTCCCTGAGGATTGGTGAGTGCTCCCCTGCCTTTGGGTTTGTTATTCTTATTTGTTATTGGGAGTTTTGCAAGAGTCAGATCTTAAATTACCTGCTTAAAAGAAGAATATTTGACTGTAGTAAGGTTGGCAATACATCAGTATTTCTATACTTACACCTATGTTCACACAAACAAGAGCAAAACTAGATGCAGAATTTACTGTATTTGTTATTAGGAGTTTTGCAAGAGTCAAATCTTAAAAGAAGAATATTTGACTGTAGTAAGGTTGGCAAAACATAAGTATTTTTATACCTACACCTATGTTTACACAAACAAACTGTATTTATTATTAGGAGTTTGCAAGAGTCAAATCCTAAATTACCTTCTTAAATGAAGAATATTTGACTGTGGTAAGGTTAACAACACATCAATATTTTTATACTTATACCGATGCCTATGTTCACACAAAAAAGAGCAAAACTAGATGTACAATTTCCTGTATTTGTTATTAGGAGTTTGCAAGAGTCGAATCTTAAAATACCTTCTTAAAATAAGAATATTTGACTGTGGTAAGGTTGGCAACACATCAATATTTTCGTACTTATACCTACGCCTATGTTCACACACACTAAACTAGATGTACAATTTATTGTGAAATATTAATATTAAAAAATCTACAAAGGGCTTGTTAGATTTTACCAGTCAGATGCTGGAAGTTGTGGCAGTATCACCAAACTCACAGAAACAGCACTAGCTTGTACCTCTAAAACTTGGTGTGTTAGCAGAACCTTACCATTAGAAGAAGAGAAAACTTGGTGTGCTAGCAGAACTTGACCATTAGAAGAGAAAACTTGGTGTGTTAGCAGAACTTGACCATTAGAAGAGAAAACTTGGTGTGTTAGCAGAACTTGACCATTAGAAGAGGACAAAACTTGGTTTATTAGCAAACTTGACCATTAGAAGAGGACAAAACTTGGTGTGTTAGCAGAACTTGACCATTAGTAGAAGAGAAAACTTGGTTTATTAGCAGAACTTGACCATTAGAAGAAGACGAAACTTGGTGTGTTAGCAGAACTTGACCATTAGAAGAAGAGAAAACTTGGTGTGTTAGCAGAACTTGACCATTAGAAGAGGACAAAACTTGGTGTATCAGCAGAACTTGACCATTAGAAGAAGACTCTGGTATTTTTTAATTCATATTCACTGTCTCACCACCAGCCCTTACAACTGTATTTCCTCTGATGAGGATATCAGAGAGAAAAAGACGTGGAGAACTCTGAGATTTTACAGCTTAAAAAATAGTGGGGAAATGACTCAATATGAAATTAAAATATTTTCCCAGTGGTGCTCTGGAGGGATTCTTGGAATCCTCCCTGCCTGGTGGGGTGTCCCCGTGCAGGTGGGGCTGACACTGAGTGAAAGGTTCTCCTGCATGGTCAGTGGGGACACCGAGCTCCTCCCTGCACTTTGAGAATGTCCTGTCTCCAGTTTGTACATGAAATGCAGTTTGTGGTGAGCTGACACCCTTGCTCAGCTCCTCATTGTGTTTTGGGAATGTTCTCTCCTTCCTTTTGTAAATGCAATTGAGTTTATGGTGAGTGGAGACACTGAGTTCCTCCCTGAATTTTGGGAATGTTCTTCAGTTTGTACATGAAATGCAGTTTGTGGTGAGCTGACACACTTGCTGAAGCTCCTCCATGAATTTTGGGCATGTTGTCTCTTCCTCTTGTCAATGAAATTAGTTTATGGTGAGCTGAGACTCCTGCTGAAATTCCTCCTTGCATTTTGGGAATGCTGTCTCCCTCCTTTTGTAAATGAAATGCAATTTATGGTGAGTTTACACATTCAGCTCCTCCTTGCATTTTGGGAATATTCTCTCCTTCCTCTTGTAAATGAAATGCAGTTTATGGTGAGCTGACACACTTGCTGAAGCTCTTCTTTGCATTTTGGAAATGTTCTCACTTTCCTTTTGTAAATTAAATTAGTTTATGGTGAGCTGACAATGTTGTTGAAATCCCTCCATGCATTTTGGGCATGTTGTCTCTTCCTCTTGTAAATGAAATTAGTTTATGGTGAGTTGTCACTGTTGCTGAGCTCTTCCCTGTATTTTGGGAATGTCCTCTCCCTCCTTTTATCAATGAAATGGAGTTTATGGTGAGTGGGCATGCTAAGCTCCTCCCTGCAGTTTGGGAATGTTCTGTCTCTAGTTTGTAAATGAAATGCAGTTTATGGTGAGCTGATACACTTGCTGAAGCTCTTCTTTGCATTTTGGAAATGTTCTCACTTTCCTTCTGTAAATTAAATTAGTTTATGGTGAGTTGACAATGTTGCTGAAATTCCTCCCTGCATTTTGGGCATGTTGTCTCTTCCTCCTGTAAATGAAATTAGTTTATGGTGAGCTGACACACTTGCTGAAGCTCCTCCCTGCATTTTAGGGATGTTGTCTCTTCCTCTTGTCAATGAAATGCTCTTTATGGTGAATTTCTGTATTTGCATTGGTTCTCATGGTGTTGATGTTGCCTTTCCTGTGTGAATTCAAAGCCAGCCCTCAAAGAGCCACTGAGGAGCTAAAATCACCCCTGCCATGTCCTACCCCTCTCCTAAACCCACAGAAAATTAAATATTTCTGCCACAAATACATTTGCCCTCCATTGATGAGCAAAGGTGGGGCAGAGCCCAGCCTGCCCCAGCTCAAGGGTGCCACAAGAGCTGTGCAAACCCCAAAATACCCAATTTACAGGGGAGCCCAGTGAGTTCAGGTCCCTAAGGAGCTCTCAGGGAGAGGCACCATCATTTCCCCTGGCTGCCCGTGTCGTTTAGGGACCATAAATGCATCCAGAAACCTCCAAATGGAGCTCACCTCCCAGAACTGACACCTGGCTCTGTGTTTTAGGAAGGAACCTGCTTTCCCTGCAGCCAGCAGTGCCTTTATTAACCATTTGTTGCAGATAAGCAGCCAGTCCGTCCCTGTCCCCATTTGCAACTTTCACAGGTGACACACCTGAGGTAAAATTACCTCTCCCCTCTGCTGGTGGAGCACGAGGCAGCTCAGGAAATACGGGGAGGGAAGGTGTGAGCTGTCAGGAGCCTGGCAGGGCTGGCTGGGTGTTTTATATCCCTGGAATCCCTGATTCATGTGGAGCACTCCCTGCGCGCTCCCAGCCCTGCTGCCTGCATTTCACCTGCATGGGCACATCCTCCACTGCAGCCAGCAGGCCGGGATGGGCATGGAGAGGGAATTAGCAGCATGCTGATGGTGAAAATCCTGCATTTTGCTTTGTTTCCCATCTTTTTGGGGTGCACTGTGGGGTTTTTGGGAGCATGGAAAAAAGGGGAGCTCCTGTGACAGCACAGAGCTGCAAGCCTGGGGTCAGTTTGTTCCCATCTCCCCAGAGTGAAAGGTGAAGGCATTTGAGATCCTGAAGGATTGAATGAAAATCTTCATTTTGCTTTGTTTCCCATCTTTTTGGGGAGCACTGTGGGGTTTTTGGGAATGTGGAAAAAAAGGGGAGCTCCTGTGACAGCATAGAGCTGCAAACCTGGGGTCAGTGTGTTCCCATCTCCTCAGAGTGAAAGGTGAAGGTGTTTGAGATCCTGAAGGATTGAATGAAAATCCTTCATTTTGCTTTGTTTCCCATCTTTTTTTGGGAGCACTGTGAGGTTTTTGAGAACCTGGAATAAAAAGGGGAGCTCCTCCAGCAGCACAAACCTGGGGTCAGTTTATTTCCCACTTCCCCATACTGAAAAGTGAAGGTGTTTGAGACCTGGGACTGTGAATTTTCATCTTTTAAGGACTGGAAACTCGAATTATGCTGCAGCATCCAGGTGGGAATGGCAGCTGCCTTCCAGCTTGCTTTGGTTTGGGGGGTTTGATGAGTGTCGTTCCTTCAAGCCACAGTTTCATTTTTATGGCGCCTCCAACAAAAAAGTTAATAAAAATAAAGTGCAGAATAAAAAGAGGGAGAAAAATATGACCAGCAGCCCTGAAATCATTCCCAAATGCATGCTTTTGGCAAGGCAGGGAGATATGGTATCTAGCAACATAAATCAATGCTCTGCATAGGGAAGGAAAACCAGGCCAGCAAGAACATTTAAATATTCAAAGAAAATGCGAGCAAAGGTTTAAAACAATCCTGAAAACCATCTGATAAGGGGCTGCTGAAATGCACAGGGAGGTGGTCAGTAATGAGAGGTGAGCTGGGCAGTGTCAGGGTGGGTTCTTCGCCAGGAAAATGAGATTATTCTGTGCAGGGGAACACGGTGGTGCTGAGTCAGGGACACTTGGCTTGGGAAACGAGCCCTGAGCTTCCCTGCTGCTGCTTTTTTTGGGGTTTGGGGTGGATCTGGCAGCCCTCAGTGGAGTGGAGAGGCAGCAGATTGCTTCATCTCTGAGTGAGTTTCTGCTGGCCTGGGCAGGACCCACAGCCAGTGTTGCATTGCAGTGAGCTGGAGAAGCATCATCTGTGCAAGGAATGAGCAGAATGTGGGCTACAGGGTCACCTTCCCCGAGCCTTTGGCTGCAGAGGAGCAGCCTGGAGGCTCCTGAATGCTCTAGTTCTCTCCTTGATACACAGGGAGGAAAAAACCATCAGCGCAGACTTGTTCTTTCAGCCTCGCATTGTTTGTTCCCTTCTGATGCAGCCCTGGAGAAACTCTCCCTGTTCCTGGTTTTTCTGGAGACCTTGGTGGGGAAATCCAGGTGTAAAAAAAGGTGCATTTCATTTATTTGAAATGGTGATGTTTTGCTGAGAATGTCTTTTGTCAGTCAGTTCCCTGCTCTGTCTGGGTGAATTATTGTCTCTGTGGGCCTCAAAAGCTGGGTCTGATCAGGGAGGGAAGGAGCAGGCAGGGATGGGAGTGTTCTCAACAGCTTTAAGAGCTCTGAGAGGGAAGGAATTGCCTCCAGGCAGCCTGGAGCCCTTGGAAGAACCGGCGCTAGGCCTCCCAAAATACCCTGGGAGCTCTTGCACAGCTTGTGTTGCATCCAGCCACCCCAAAAAACAAAAATAATCAGCTCCCCCCTGCCCTCCAGGGCAGCACCTCCCCTGGCCCTGCTTTTCTACAGCACACAAAGTGTGTGGGAGCAGTGCTGGGTTTGTTTTTTGCCTGTTCTCTCATGCTGAAGGAAGTGTCAGGAAATTTGCCTGAGTTATTTACTGGGTTATTTACTCGGCCTCACTGAGCAGAGCGTGGGGGCCCTAAATTGGCATTTTCTGCTTTGATTCATTGGGTGTGCTGAAGAAGCTCATTTAAAATTCATACCCCAGCCAAAAATTGTAGTTTATCCATGGAACTGCCCTCACCAGGAGCAGGACCAGGAGCCCTGACAGAGGATCTGCTACAAACTCCTTGCAAGGCCTCCTGAGCCTTTCAGGGCTGTCTCTGCCTGTCAAAACCCCTTCCCTGCCTCTGTCTCCCAGCTCTGCAAGCTTCACACAATGTCTTCAGCATTTAAGGGCGTTTTTTGGGCTGAAACTTGATGTTTTCCTGCCCCATACCCAGGGACTGTGCTGGGGCTCAGCTGTCATTGCTGTCCCAGTGCTTTGTGGTTCCATCCAGAGAAGCAATTTGTGCTCCAGGTCCTGATGAACCCCAGCCCTGATGCTGGGGCATCACTGGAAGTGTCACTCTGGGCAGTTTGTCCTTGTTTCTAGGCACGATTCCAAAATTCTGCAGTGCCTGAAGGGCTGTGAACCTCCTGTGTCTGCTCTGGCGGTGGAACTAGAATCACAGGATCATGGAGTGGTTTAGGTTGGTTTAAAGATCCAGTTCCACCCCCCTCCCACTGTTCCAAGACCCAGCCTGGCCTTGGGCACTTCCAGAGATCCAGGGGCAGCCCCAGCTTCTCTGGGCACCCTGTGCCCACCCTCCCAGGGAAGGATTTCTTCCCAATATCCAACCTAAACCAACTCTTTTTGAGTTTTAATCCATCCCCCCTCATCCTGTCACTCCAAGCCCTTGTAAAAAGTCCATCTCCATCTTTCCTGCAGCTCCTTCAGGTACTGGAAGGCCACAATGAGGTCACCCCAAAGCCTTCTCTTCTCCAGGCTGAACAATCCCAATTCTCCAGGCCGAACAACCCCAATTCTCTCAGTTTCAATCCCAATTCTCTCAGCTTTTCACATCCAGAAAATGTTCTTGGGGACCCCCCAGCGCTGTGGGAGACCCGTGGCACTCGGCTGTGTGTGCTGAAGGGGGTGGGAAGAGGCAGAGTGGAGCTTTCTCTGCATCTCTGTGGTTGTGGGGTGCCCCTGTATCCCCAGCCCACCCCTCTGTCAGGGCTGTGGGTAGCAGAGCATCGTTTGTACAGCCCCAAATCCCTGTGCAATCGCCCTCCTGAGGTGTTTATGATGCACTAAACCACTTTGGCAGTGAGTAAAGGCCCCAGAGCTGCCCTGCTGGTGCAGTTTGTCCACAGGTCTGTCTGAGCTGGAGGCCTGAAGCGAGGGAAAAAGGAGCATTAAAGACTCGTGAGGTAAAAATGAGCAATAACAGCAGTGGAATTGGGGATGGTTCAGTTCAGCTCCCTCAGGACACACAGAATTCTCCTGCAGGCAGAGCAGGGAAGATACCACAAGGCAGAATTAGCATTTTAAGGGGTGCTGGTGGCTCTGATGATGAAGATGCTGGAGAAGGAGGACGCTGATGTCAGCAGGTACCAAATTCTTCCTCCCAGGTGTCAGGAGGGGGTGGTGGGGGGAGAAACCCAGCTGTGCTTTTTTCTTTGTGGCTCTGTGGCAGAT
The DNA here is from genome assembly GCA_035047745.1 of Catamblyrhynchus diadema. Lineage (NCBI taxonomy): Eukaryota > Metazoa > Chordata > Aves > Passeriformes > Thraupidae > Catamblyrhynchus > Catamblyrhynchus diadema. The sequence continues at coordinate 5,082,013 of JAWWMN010000088.1, read as the reverse complement.
TTTGTGCCATCCCCAGCTCCCCACCTCCTGTTTGCAGCTGGTTCACACAGCTTGAAGCTCCCCTTCTCCCTCCTGCTGCAAACATTTCACACACACAAAGCACAAACTCCTTTCCTGGCGTAGCTCTGCCTGAGCCAAGCCCTTTGTGGATGCTCCTGATGGATCTGGGATGAACTGGCCGTGGATTTGCTGTTCCCCAGCAGAGGAATGGCCTCACCCTGGCTTTGAAGGCAGCCAGGATCAGCTCAGAGCACAGGAGCAATCTGCAGGGCTCACATGGTGGTGCTGGTGCTGGAAAACCTCCCCCCTTGTCATTAGGATCAGTGTTTAATCCCAGCCTGGCTTGGGGAGTGGGGTGGGAGGAGGCTGTAGTTATTGGGATACAATATTAATATTTCCTCCACTATTAAAAAGAGCCAGTTAAGTTCATTAAAGCAAAGTAGGTTTGTGGTTATTTATCATTTGCTGCTGGGGACTGCTGAGAGGTAGAGAAAAATAGGATATTCATCTGCTATCTGGTCTTTTAATTTTGTTCTGATTATTCTTCTTGGAGAGGGATGTCTTATTTATGGGTTTTGAGTTATGTGCATAAATATTTCTTTTTAAAATCACCTGTACAGATGCCAGGCCCTTCAGCAATGCCTCATTTAGACTTTCAGTGAATCACAAATGGTTTGGGTTGGAAAGATCTTAAAGATTACCCAGTTCCAACCCCCTGACATGGACAGGGACATCTTCCACTGGACCTGGTTGCTCCAAGCCCTGTCCAACCTGGCCTTGGACACTTCCAGCATCCAGGGGCAGCCACAGCTGCTCTGGGCACATTTTATCCTTGGATTCTTTGCAGTTCTGCCCAGGCATTCTGTTCCTGTGCTCCAGCACTGGGAGGAGTGGCTGCCACTGCCCCATCTCCTTCACCCTCCCTGAGCCATCTCCTTAAGGCCACTCATCCACAGAGACTGCTCAAGGATAAAATGAAATGGTTTTTTTCAGGAAAAGGCAACTGAAACTGTTCAAAAAGGGGCTGGTGACTGGTGCAGTCATTTATCCACCCTGCTTTTCTCTGGAATGATCTGGTGAAAGGTGTTTTCTTGAAAGATTTTGCTGCAGGATGCCAGGGCAGGGTACTGAGGCTCTGCCGCGCTCGGTGGTGAGCGCCGGGCGGTCTCCAGGAGGTTTGCACGTAATTCCCACTAAACCTGTGGATGCAGCTTTTCCTGGGGCTGTGCTCAGCACCCTGGCAGCCTGCAGAGGCAGGAGGAGGCTCGTTAGCACCATGGAGGTGTGAGGGAAAACTGCGGGAGGAGCGCGAGCGCTTCCGAGCGGGAACCGCGAGCGGGTTCTGGAGGGGTGCTCCAACCCCCAGGGATGCACAAAGCCTGCACCCCTGGTTTGGTTTGCAGCTGGGAGAGAAGCCTTTCTGGCAGATGGACACGATTGGGTATCAAGGAGGGAGGGATCGGTGGCTTCCTCCACCGTGGGAGGTTTGTATGCGAATTTTACGCGGTCAAGGTTGGATGGGTTTGGGTTAAAAATCAACTGAGCTTCGTCCTGTAGGGAAACTCCGTGGAAAAAGAGATTTGGTGCAGAGTAGGGAAATTCCATGGGAAAAAATGAGGGATTTGATGCAGAGTACGGAAAACTCCATGGGAAAAAAGAGGGATTTGGTGCAGAGTAGAGAAACTCCATGGGAAAAAAAAGAGGGATTTGGTGAAGAACAGGGAAATTTCATGGGAAAAAAGAGGGGTTTGATGCAGAAAAACTCCATGGGAAAAAAAGAGGGGCTTGGTGCAGAGCAGGGAAACTCCATGGGAAAAAAAGAGGGGCTTGGTGCAGACAGAAACTCCACGAGAAAAGAGATTTGGTGCAGAGAAAGGAAACTCCATGAAAAAAGAGGGATTTGGTGAAGAGTAAGGAAATTCCATGGGAAAAAAGAGGAGCTTGGTGCACAGCAAGGAAACTCCATGGGAAAAAAAAGAGGGATTTGATGCAAGGTAGGGAAACTACATGAAAAAAGAGGGGCTTGGTGCAGACAGAAACTCCATGGCAAAAAGAGGGATTTTGTACAGAGTAGGGTAACTCCATGGGAAAAAAAAAAAAAAAAAAAAAAGAGGGATTTGGTGCAGAGTTGGGTAACTCCATGAGAAAAAAGGGAGGCTTGGTGCAGAGGAGGGAAACTCCATGAAAAGAGAGGGACTTGGTGCAGAGTAAGGAAACTCCATGGTTAAAAGAGGGACTTGGTGCAGAGTAAGGAAACTCCATGGTTAAAAGAGGGATTTGGTGCAGAGTAAGAAACTCCATGGGGAAAAAAAGAGGGATTTGGTGCAGAGTAAGGTAACTCCATGAAAAAAGAGGGGCTTGGTGCAGACAGAAACTCCATGGGAAAAAGAGGGATTTGATGCAGAATAGGGTAACTCCATGAAAAAAAGAGGGATTTGGTGCAGAGTAAGGAAACTCCATAGGAAAAAGAAGGATTTGGTGCAGAGCAGAGTGAGCTGCCGTGCAAGGGGAAGGTGTCCAGGCACCAGGCAGATCATGCCCAGCAAAGCAGTGCCCTTTGCCTGGTGTGGGAGGGCTCTGCCTCTCTCCAGGCTGCAGCTTTGCCACATAAAACATAATGAGCTCCTCGTCTCCAGCGGAGGAATCCGGCACTATAATAATATGAATAATAAATAATAAGCAGATTTATATTTTAGATCAGTGCCACAGGGCACGGAGTGGGGAGGCACGGGGAGGGAGTCAGCCAGACAGATCATCTCTTTCCATCTTTTGCACCTCTGTGGCAGAGTTATTTTCTCTGATCTGTTCCTATTCATTAATGTCCGAGAGGCAGGTTATATTACCCACCCCAGGAGGCCTTTAAGCTTTGTTTTGATTCATTATATATCCACATACATATTATATAGATATAGATCTCTCAGTGCAGAGCAGCTGGATGGGGAAAGAGGCTGGTAGTTATGGAAAAGAGCCACGTTACTTAAGCAGCAAATCAACGTTCTATTTCTTCACTCTCTTGTTTATTGAAAGCCATTTAGCCACCAGCACGGGGGAAGCTCTGGTGCCCCTGGGCACAGCAGCAGCTGCTGCCCTGGCCTGTGTGGCTTTGTGGTTTTGGAAGGTGACTCGGTTGGAAGCAGGTGCTAATTCAGTAAGAAAAGGGAAATTTAAGGAGACGAGCCAGGGGTTGGTCAGTGGAAAGGTGACATTTATCTCCTCCAGGCACAGTCCTGAGCTGTGGCAGGGTGACAGAGGACAGGCATGCATAGGTGCATGTGCAGAATTTTGTATCAAAGGTCTGGTTTTTTACATTTGTTCCTGAATATTAAACATTCTCCCGGAGCCAAGGATCAAGATCTGAGAGTCATGTAACTTGTTTTATATCTAAATACTGTTCCTGCCCCTGGGCAGCACTTTGTGTATTTAGCTGCTGAGCCACTTTTAATACAGATCTTTTTGCTTCACACAGAGGAAGCTACTGATAGCAAGATCTACTCTGCAATTTCTTTCATTATTTTTTCATATATATATATGAATAAAAAAGCCAATTACATGAATGAAAGATCCTTGGTTGCCTGCCTAAACAGCTGCCAAAATGAATTCCAACTCGGAGCCAAATTCAGCAAAGCTGGAATTTCTGCAGAGAGCTCCAGCGTGGCGTGAGATGGGATTGTGCAGGAGGCTGCATTACAGATTCCTGCTGCCCAGCCCCTCGCCCCTGGCTATCTGTGTGGGCAGCCAGCAGGGATGGATTTCACTTCTTTCAGGGCTGGATTAAATCTCCTCCTCAGAGCCACCACCCTGCCAGGCAGCTGCCTTGGCACCCAGAGCACCTGGAGCTCGGGGCTCCAAATCCCTTCTTCCCCACAGACCAATTAATGTCCCTGCAAGGAATCAGCTGAAGTGAGCAGAATCTGGGGGATGTGGGCAGGAGCTGGGTGAAATCCTGGATAAGCACAGAGGGGAGGCAAATCCTCCACAGGGGCAGGAGCAGTTCTGGGAATGACTCCTGAGCATGGGTGGCTGAAGAGCATGTTCCCTGTTTTTAGGGAAATGCAGGTCTGTAGTGACCACAATGTGATCTGAAGGTCCTTTTTGGGCAGTCAGGGGGAGAAGAGCCTTGCAGATTTTAGGAAGATGCCCAATTTCCTCAAGCTGAGTTGCGATAACGCCGAATTTGTCACCTGGGAGCTGTTGGAACCTTTCTGGGAAGGGCAGGGAGAGGATGGCAGATGGGAGGAGGAAGACAAAGAGCCACTCCAGCTCCAGCCGGGTGGAGCAGAGCTGAGATCCCACCCTGGGAGTGCAAGGAGGGCTCTTTGTGCTCGGGGTTTATTCCTCCTGCTCTGCTTCTCTTGGCACATCCCCTCGTCCTTGCTCTGTGCATGGCTGGGTTGCAAGCTCAGGAGCTCTCCAGGCTGAGCTCAGGGAGGTGTTTAAGCTCTCCTGCCGAGCTTTAGGCACTGCAGGGCTGCTGGGCAACCTTCCCAAAGAGGAGCTTTGACCTAGCAGGGCACTTCTCTCGAGTGCCCCTCTGCAGCTAATTGCTGCTGGCTCGGTGTCAGATAAACACAGCCCCGAGAGGCTGAAATCCCAAACTGTCCTGGCTCGGATTCAGCAGCTCCCACTCTCCCTCTCCAGGTGTTAGGGACACACAGCACCTGGAAAAGTCCCAATCCCAGAAGTGGAGAATGAGCTGCTGACCAAGCAGGGGGAGTGGTGCGTCCTGCCCTTCCCTTGCTCCCGGCTTTGTGCTCCTCTTCCTCCTCTTCTCCCTCGCAGAGACCTCACTGTGATCAGATCAAAGCTGAAAAAAAAATAATAAAACAGTGGGGAAAAGGGAAGGATGGAAAAGAAAACCACTGGGGTAAAAGGGAAGGATGGAAAAGAAATCATCTGGGGGAAAAGAGAAGGATGGAAAGACCTGAAAGAATGAAATTTGTGTTTTTCTGTGGTACGTCACCTGTGAAAAGCAGGGGAGAGCAGGACAACAGCCGGGGCACAATCCATGGCAGAAAGAGCTGGGAGCAGGCAGGGGAAATGGGAAATGGAAGCCTTTTGTTTTTGGGACAACCATCCAAGAGCAGTGCATCACATTAGGGTGGCATCATAGCCCAGAGCCCTTCCTGGGAGTGAAGAGGAGGAGAAGGAGAAGGAGAAGGAGAAGGAGAAGGAGAAGGAGAAGGAGAAGGAGAAGGAGAAGGAGAAGGAGAA
>JAWWMN010000088.1:5033690-5052237 GCA_035047745.1 Catamblyrhynchus diadema | reverse complement strand
ACCTTCAGCTGGCCACACCATTGTTTTCCAGTTGTTCAGTAACTGAGGTATCTCAAAGCTTGCTTTCATTTCAATCTTGCTTATAGTTTCCCTATTCTCAGAATCATTTGCCAGGCAATAATATTGATAAGGCTTTCCTGTTTCATCTTCCCCAACACCAAGGAAGCTCCCACCAGCTCCCCAAAGCTGTGTGTGGCTGCTGGATTAACTGCAGTGAGGGCTAAACCTCATGCAAAGCCTTCCAGAGGCTTCTCTAGGCCTGGGTTAAGCTGGCAGGCTCTAAATTAAGTGATATCCCTGCCTCTCCCATGATGTGGGAGCTTCAGCTGCTGGAGAGGGGTCAGGGAATGGAGGAGAGAGGTGAAATCCCACATCCTTCAGCCTCTCCAGGTAGAACAGAGGGGTTTTGGGCTTTCCCTGCAGACAGATCTCTGGAGATCCACGCCAGAGCTGTGCAAATCCCTGGATGTGCCTCCCAGGGCGGGAGGAATTAGGAATGTCAGGTTAAATAAGCTTTTTTTGGGAAAGGGAAATCCTAAGAGTGAATGAACCTGGAAACTTTAAAGGCTGGGATTCAAGTTGGTGTCGGTTGATTTAATGTGAAATACAAAGAGTGGGGATGGGAGGGAGCTGTGGAGGGGATTCAGGGGTGTCTGAAGCTGGAAGGTGACAGGGCCATGAGGGAGCTCTGTGGGGTCTCTGTGAGAGGGGGAATCTGCAGCTCTCAGCTCCTGGAGAAACACCTCAGGCAGCTGCTGCATGAGAAAGGAAAAGCAGGGAAGGACCTCGGATGAATGCCGGAATTGCAGAATCATCGAGGTTTAAAAGCCCTCCCAGACCTTTGGGTCCAAACTGTGACCCACCCCACCTTGTGACATCCAGCCATCCCTTGGGGGCTCCAAACCACCTCCCTGGGCAGCCCCTTCCAACGTTTAACAACTTTTTGCCAGAAATTCCTCCTGATGTCCAACCTGAGCCTCCTGAGGTGCAGTTTCCTCTCCTCCTGCTGGTTTGGGGCTGATCCTTCATACCCCGCTCATCTACCAAAAATTCTCCTCCCTGGGTTCCTGACCCACCCACAGCCCTGGAAAAAATCCCTTTTCCCAAGGGAGAACCCTGTGTGCCCTCAGGCATCCCCACCAGCGCTGGAAAATTCATTTTATCACTGCAAAACCCATCAGAGCACAGCGCCGGCAAATGCAGGAGAGCTTTATGCATTTCCTTGCAAACCACATTAATGTGACAGTTTTCAATAAAATAAAGGCACGGGGCTGGAGGTGAGAAAAAGCACAGATATTTAATTTCTCACTTACTGCTCCCAGAGCTTTTTCCATGTGCCTGTTTCCCCTCTGATGTGTGAAACCCGATCCAAAGCCGGGCATTCTCAACTCCCTGCCTGTTGACCTCGTCAGAAGCACTGAGTGCAGGAGGAAGAAAAGAACAATAAATTGCTTTATGTACCTGCTGCAGTCAGCAGAGCCCTGCACGCCCCTGGCAGGCACTTCTCCATCTGGTACCTCGGGGAGGGAACTGAACTGGGGAGATGTTGTGGCAGCAGTGAGGGAAAAATCTGATTTTACAGCATCACTTCTGTAACTCTTTTCAGTTTTAGCACAACTACACCAGGGCTCTGTATCTCGCAAAGTGTTTTTTTTAATTTGTTTTTTTTGGTGAGTTGTTTGTTTGTTTGTTTTTGGTTTTTTATTGTTTTTCTTGGTTTTTTGTTTTGTTTGTTTGTTTGTTTGTGATTTTTTTGTTTTTATTTGTGATTTTTTTGTTTTGTTTTGTGTTAGGTTTTTTGTTTATTTTTTGGGATTTTTTTTGTGGTCTTTTCGGGGTTTTTTTTGGAGGTTTTTTTGTCGGTTTTCTTTTTTTTTGTGGTGAGTGTTTTGGGGGTTTGTCTAATGAAACACTGCTAACACAGTTATTTATGTTTTTGACTTAATTTTTAAATATTTCGTCTTACGTTACAGTGTAAGCTTTATTAGCTAATCATGTTATGACACACAAACCTACAGTACTGCACTCTAAACTCCTTGTTTACCTTTGTAACTACTTCATTTTTTCTATATCTTAACTCAAAACTCTATCTTAACTATCTTAAACTCTAAACTTTACTTAGCTTAACTCTGCTTTAAACTATAAATCTACATTCTTGCTTTTAGTACCTAAGTTTGGGAGTTTTTTCCAAAGTCTCAAATCAAATCCTTATTTAATTCTAAGCTTACAGCTCAGAATGAAATAAACTAGAATGAAATAAATGAGAATTCTAAGCTTTAATTTTTTAGCTTATAGGCCCAAAGCTCTGAGAGTTCCCTGCATTTCAAATCCCAACACCAGAGTGTCACAGTCATATTTTCTGGAAAAATCCCTTTGCCCAAGATTTCTCTCCTGGGAAGCTGAGAAGCCTCAGAGAAAAAATGAAAACAATACTTATTTCATTTGCTTCTCCTGTGTTTTGCTGCTTTGTAATGTGTTTGGAGATTGTTTACCCACAGGTGATTGTTTCATTAGTTTCATGTTAATTGTTTTGACTTAATGACCAATCATGGTCAAGCTATGTTGGCACTTGGGAAAGAGTCACGAGTTTTCATTATTATTTTTTTAGCCTTCTGTCTGTATCCTTTCTGTATTCTTTAGTGTAGTTTTAGTTTAGTATTCTTTAATATAATATAGTATCTTAAAATAATATAATACAGTATCTTAAAATAATACTAATACCAGAATAGAATAGAATAGAATAGAATAGAATAGAATAGAATAGAATAGAATAGAATAGTATAAAATAACATGGAATCAGATTCATCATTCCTCCCTTCATCTGGGGACCCAGCAAATACAACACCAGAGCATCTTCCCTCAAAAATCTCTGTTTGCTCAGCCCAGCCTCAGCTGCCAGCCCTCTCCTGCCTCTCCCAGACTCAACATTTAATAAATGGCAGTGGAGTGGGTGGGGGAGCTGTGTTTACCCCGAGCCTGCCAGGCAGACAATGAAGCTGCCCTCGCCCAGATGGCACAGGCTCCTCTCCAAGCTGACAAACAGGCTTTGGTGCCATCCAAACGAGCCCAAACGCAGCCAGAGAGGGGCAATTCCAGCGCCTCCAGTGACCATCTGGACACACAAACTCGGTTTCTATTTGGAGGATAAAGCCTCTCCTACGTCTCCAATATTAGGGATGCTAATTGATTTAATTGGGCCTCTCTGGGCACTGCCAAGCTTCTCAGTTTGGGGATGAGGTGGGGTTTAGGAAATGTTGGAGGGGAGGGAATTGTGGGGGGCTGGGGGAGCTCTTGGGTTATGGGAATCACAAGTTCCTGCCCCAGAAAGGAAATGGAAAAGCTTCTGCTGAGCTGCCCTAAGCAAAGGGACAGAATTTTGCTGCTCTTTAACTCTTTAATTTATTTAATTTTAAACAAAGGTTGTCTTTTCATGTTTTATTTATACATATACACACAAACACGTATCAGATGTGGTTTTGTGAGGAATAAAATCGCGGCCAAGTGATTAATATCGTTTATTTTTGGACTTTAGTAGCAGCTCACCACTTGGCTCATGGTGTTCTACAGAAAAAAATCCTGCATTCAGAGACTTCCAATGTAATGAAAACCCTCTCTGTGCCTTGAAAATCTGTTTGGTGTGCTCAAGAAATTTAAATTTTTGGAGAAACACCACTATTGACCTAGAAGATATTGTCAGGGTTTCTCTGCCAAAAAATTATCCCAGCCTGTCTTTTTTTTTTTCCTTTAGATGACCTCTTTTTCTAGCAAACAAACAAAAACAACAACAACAAAAAAAGAAAACCCACAACCTTGCAGCAAAGTTATTCCCTTAAAGAAGTACCAAAAAAATGACATCTTGCAGCAGGGACAGGATCAGAACCAGTTGATTTTGAAGTTATTCCCACATAATCTCAGGCTTTTATTCATGAATATTCCTGATCATTAAAGAGCTTCATGGTATTAAGGATATGTAGAGGTGGTTGGTATTTCCTAGGATAATTTTCATTGCCTCTTGAGCTTTTGCCACCCTTCAGGGGGATATTTTGGATTTTTTCCCTGTTTTTTCTCTTGTTTCAAACAGGAGGGATGTTGGCCTCGTTTCCTGTTGATTTTCAGGCTCCTCATTAAGTGGTTAATCAGGAAAACACAGCCAAGCACTTTTGGTGAAAGTCACATTGGGTTTGGAGGGGAGGAAAACAGCTCAGAGGAGGCACCTGCAAACCTCCAAATTGTTGGCCCAAAATCCTTTTATCCAGTAAAATGGTTGGGAAAGGGGAGATAATTTGGGTTTTAGGAGCAGGGATGGGCATTTCCAGAAGGGGAAAGTCCAAGTGAGTGCTGTGGGCTGCCAGGGCAGGATCAGGAGAGGAGAAATGACAATTTTCTGGGGATTTACCCCATCTCCTCAAGGGAGGAGGCTCCTGTCAAGTGGCTCTGGCAGGAGACTGCAGGAATGGTGTCCCCTGATGTCACTGCCCTTGTTAATTGGACTTGACAGATGATAATGAGGGAGAGGCTGTGGCTGAGCAAGGGCAGGGGGAATGGCAGCACTCCTGGGGGAGCAGGACACAGCAGCAGAGACCAGATGTCCAGGACTTACAGGAGGTCACTCCAAGAATTAATCTTTGCTGTTTCTGCTCCCAGAGGTGGCAGGGGAAAATCAGAGACTCTGAAGCGAAGGTTATTCATCTCCAGCTCACAGTCCTGGCATGGCCTTGCTGTTAAACCTCACAAAATTGAAGTTTTTTGGGGAGGGACCCTCCCCTTTTGAGGATGTGTGGGGGACAGATCCCCTGAGCAGATGTGGAGGGGGGTGACATTGTGTCCCCAAAAGGCTCCCTGGAACTGTGGTCCTGTTCCCACTAATGCATAATTAGCCTTAATTAGCTAAATTAGCCTGGAAAATGGGAGGGGGTTGCCTTTGCTGGGAGGTCAGTGTGTCCTGCCCTGGCTGGGGGATGTCGTGGCCTTGGCAGTGGGAGCAAAACTCGAATTCTGGTGCTGGGTGCTGCTCCGTCGAGGGGAAGGATGAAATCCTTGAAGAAGGTAGGATTTTACCCCCTCAGGGGCAGGACTGGTGTGTAAATTCCACTGCAGATTGGGCTTTTCTGCCTCTTGTCCCCACCCAAAGGAGGTGAGAGCACCTCTGTGGCTGCTGGGAGATGGAGCTGCTGCAGAGCCCTGAGCAAACAGCTGAGCTGCAGTTGTGATGTGCCTGTCACAGGCAAGACCAGCCTTGTTTATCCCCAAAGCACACCAAAGTGGCACCTTTTGCAGAGCAGCTGCATTTGTGGGATGCTCAGAGACCACTGACAATATTTTCCCCGTGCTGAGAACCTGCCCAAGCTAGCCCCTAGGTTGGGTTGGAATTGTCCCTTCACAAAGTGATCCTCCAGGGTTTCCTTGTCTTCCCTCATTGTGGCTCTCCTGTTTTTCCTTGGTATTAGCAGGAACCTGCCTGACCAAACTGCTTTTCCCTGCCTGTCAGGAGCACAGCTCTGATGAGTCAGGGGAGGAAGAGCTCCTGTTTAACTGGAAAAGGGAATTGGGGGGAAAGTAAGGGGAAGAATTGCTGCCAGAGAGCTGTGGAATGAATGAATGACATTTGTTTAAAGACACATGAGGAGATTAATGATGGGAGTTAAAGTATGAAAGCAACAGGGCCTAAGTGAGGCATTAATGGAACCCATTTTCTCCACCATCTCCTGCAGGAACTCTTTGGAAGTGGAGAAAGGGGAAAATCACTTTACAGTAATAACTGTTATTTATATAAGAGAACAGCTTTGGATATATCAAAATGTGAGGTTTCAAGGTAATAACTGGCCCCTCACAATCGTTGTTATCCATTTAAAAGAGGCTTTCTGTGATGGTGAGGAGATGGAGCAAATAGCCCCAGTCCTGCAACTGATCCAAAACGAAGTTTATTTTGTTATTGTCACCATTAGTCAGCTCCCAATATGAGAGGATTGTGTTAAGGAAAAGGTGAAAAGGCTGGGGGAGATGAAGGGGGGCTGGAAATCAGCCTTGCAGAATTTGTTGGGACCATTTGTTGGGCTCATTAGAGCCCTGGGGCCTCGTCTTGGCTCCCTCCAGGGCCTCCCTGCACTGTGGCTCTGCTCCTTGGGCACAAAATCTGTCTGGCACAAAGGAGGAGCTCAGCTCTTCTGCAGGAATCAGGAGAGACTCATGAATGATTCATGATCAGGGATTGGGGGTAGCAGGGAAGGATGATAATAATATTCTCCATGTGTCAAAATATAACAATAATTTGACCAGCTCTAATTTTTAATAACCACTGGGTTTGGGAGCAGGTGTGATGGATGAGCTGGAGCAAGCCTTGGTCTCCCAAGCTGGCTTTTCACTTCAGAGCACCAAGGCCACTCTCTGAAATATTAGAGCTGTATAAAACCTCTCAGGCTCTGGGAGGAAGGAGCAGAAAGCTGAAAAGGAAGGGACAAAGGGTCTGCTCTGCTTTCATAATTCCAATTAGAATAAGTGTTAGAGATGATCCTTAATTGATCCCGGCTCAGAGCGGCGCTGGGGTGGGAATTTTATCATCTCTAAACCTCCAATCTCATGGAGTGAAGCCTCTCAGAAGGGTTTTCCCCTTTAACTCTGCAGGGTGTTGTTGTGAGCATGGAATGAGGTGAGAGGGGTGGCCAGGAGTGGGTGACAGGGCTGGGGATTTGATGATGGGGTCACAGTTTGCTGTCCCAGACGTGGCCCAGGACATTTCTCCCGTGGGAAGAGGCAGGCGAGGATGATAAAGCAGCCCTGTTCCTCCAGGCAGGCTCGTTCTGGCTGGGATAATGAAAAAGAATTGGATTTGTGAGGGCAGCTGACACGGCTGGCTGTCTCCAAGATGTTTTCATTGCTGTGTTAAGAAGTCTTTTACAGACTTGGAGAAGTACTGGGAACGTGGTGCTGCCTGAGGCTGCCAGCCCTGACTCCTCTCTTGACAGCAGCGAGAGTGAGCCCCAGCAGAGCCCCAGAAACCCCCAGCAGAAATTCCAGGGCCACCCACAGCAATGCCAGGCAGTGGGAAGGAGCCTTGGCAAGGTCCCTGTCCCCCTGCCCGGCCCTAAGTGAGTGCTGAGGCTTGCAAGTGTCAAACATCACTGCTGCCTTCAGCTCTTCAGGTATCCTCATTAAGATGGTTGGAAGGAGGAGGATTTAATGATCTGAACCATGACTTCAATTAATCAGTATAAATGTTACTTATTTATAACATAAAGCCCAGCCTATGGATAACTCTGTTGTTTAATTAAGCTTATCACTGGGAACCTGATCCAGTTCCTTGCTGCATTAATGTCACTAATTCAGTATCCCCTGGAAGAAGCTTCAGAACAGACTGCAGGGGATGTAATTCACTCCACTCTGCTCTGCAAGCCTGGCTGGCTCTGGAACATCTCAATCCTCACCCAGGGCTGGTGCTGATTCCTCCCCAGTCCCAGCAGCTCTTCCATCATTGCTGACATCCCAGGAGCCTGGAACAGCTTTTCCTTTGGTTTGTTCAGCCTTGTTCACTAAGAGTTTTTGTGTCTGCTTTAATTTACTCTCTGCAGCTGAGCCTTTGCTGTAGCCTTGCTTTTCCTCTCTTCCTTTCTTGCTCTTCACTTGCCCTCTCCAGTTTCTGTGTGGTGTTTTTAAAACTTTCCCAGATGCAGGAGAATCTGTAATGAGCTCCCAAGCTGAAAGCAAAAGCTGTTTGCCCAAAAGTTCTTCTTTACCCACACTGGAGAGCCCTGCAGGAGAAACCTCAGAGGTTCTCTGGGAAAACTTGGAGGAACTTTTTAAGGATTTTGTGGTTGTTTTTTCTGTTGTGCCAGGGATTCTCCAGGCAATGTTTGACACCCCCCCTGCTCAGGGGTGGTCTCCAGAGGATGCTGAGACAAATTGCTCCGAGCGAGGATGTTGCTGTGCATCACTTCACTCACTCAGAGCTCTGCAGATCCTTCTCTCAAAAAACCATCTAAAAAAACAAAGTGGAGCTGCCTTTTTTTTTTTTTTTTTGGGTCCAAATGACTGGAAAAAATACCCTGGGATTAGATGAATTAGCAGTGTGCTGCTAAGATGGATAGAAAGGCAGGGAAAACCATGTCAGAGTGCAGGGAGAAGCAAATTGCTGTTTCTCTTTCCCATCCAGAAGTCAGGGAAGAAGCCATCAGGGGAGAAGGATGGCAGTGGGCAGAGCATACTAACGAGGGAAGGCAGGAAGGCATTAAAGCAACCCATTGCATCAGCTGGAGGCTGAGTGGCAAAGAAGAAATAAATCCAGGCTGTGCAGATTGATCAGTATTGGATCTGAAGGGCTTCCACATCTGCTGTGGCAGCTCCTCAGCATCTCATTCCAGTGTGACTCAGCAGCAAAAGGTGTTTGTTCTGTCAGGGAAGCTCAGGGATGAAAACAATCCTGAGGCACCTCAGGGGAAGGCTCAAGTGTCGTTTTATACCTGGATCGAACTCTTTGATGTGCTTTAAGACATCTGGATCCTCTTCAAGAGAGGTGAGGTTTCCAATGTGACCTTTTCCCAGCTTTGTTCATCTTTTCAGGTTTTCTGTTGGAGCAGACAGGTTTAGGGGAAGGTGTCCATGCTCATGGAACTTCTCCCTGCCCATGGAAGGTGTTCCTGCCCATGGAAGGTGTGCTTGCCCATGGAACTTCTCCCTGCCCATGGAACTTCTCCCTGCCCATGGAAGGTGTTCCTGCCCATGGGATTTCTCCCTGCCCTTGGAATTTCTCCTTGCCCATGGAATTTCTCCCTGCCCATGGGAGGTATTCCAGACCATGGAATTTCTCCCTGCCCATGGGATTTCTCCCTGCCCATAGAAGGTGTCCCTGCCCATGGAAGGTGTTCCTGCCCACGGGATTTCTCCCTGCCCTTGGAATTTCTCCTTGCCCATGGAAATTCTCCCTGTCCATGGGATTTCTCCCTGCCCACAGAACTTCTCCCTGCCCGTGGAATTTCTCCTGGGCCATGGAACTTTTCCCTGCCCATGGAACTTCTCCTTGCCCATGGAACTTCTCCCTTCCCATGGAACTTCTCCTTGCCCATAGAACTTCTCCTTGGCCATGGAACTTCTCCCTTCCCATGGAACTTCTCCCTTCCCGTGGAACTTCTCCTTGCCCATGGAATTTCTCCCTGCCCATGGCAAGGAGTTGGAATTTGATAATTTCTGAGGCCCTTTCCAACCCAAAGGCTCCCAAACACAGTTTGGCTCTTCCATCCACGCTCAGCCAGTGGCATTGACCCATTGATCTTTACACACATTCCTGCTTCCAGGGATTCCCAGCTCCCAAAAAGATCTGGTTGTAGTGCTGAGGATTGAGGCAGAATTGTCAGGTTTTGGTGGCAGAGAGGCTGAGTCTCTAAGCAAGGCTTCCTGAAGCCTCCTGGCACATTAAATCTGTTTATTTGCCGCGTGGTCCTGGAAAACCTTGAGGAGTCACTTTATCTCTTCACTCTTCATCCATCATGAGAGAATGAAAATCATTCCACCTATCATTTGTCTGGCTCATATCTTTATAGCAATTGCCATATCTACATCCTGCATGGTTGGTCCTTGTCCCTGGGCCCATCTTTTAGAGATTTGTCACAGCAGCAGTGGCCAGTGATCTGGAACAGGAATACAAGAGGTGCAAAATCTCTCTAAATTCTCCATATTAATGCAAGCAAACCTCCAGATCCCTCCACAACGTTTCCCACTCCTCACCTTGATATTGGGGGTACATCCAAGGCTGTTTTCTGTCTCTGTGTGTGGATTAGTTCCAGGACCTGGAATTTCCCCTCTGCATCCTTTGGGCTGAGCTGTGCATCCCCTGCCAGCCTGGGAGGGATCAGCCAGAGCTGTGACCCCCCTGAAACAGGGAGGTGCTGGAAGAAGAGCAAATACACTTTAAATGCTGAGATATCCAGAAGGGTTCAGAGGAAAATGGTCATTAAATCCCCACTTAATGGAAATTCAGGGGCTGTAGAGGGACCCCAAGTTCCTTAAATCCTGTACCCTGCTGAATCATCCCCACCAGGATCAGAGGAAATGGCCTCAAATTGTGCCAGGGGAGGTCTGGATTAGAAATAAGGAAAATTTTTTCCATGGAAAGGCTGCCAAGCACTGGCCCAGGATGGTGGTGGAGTCACCATCCCTGAAATTGTTCCAAAAATGTGTGGCTGTGGCACTTGAGGACAGGGTTTAGTGGCCATGGTGGTGGCTGGATGATCTTTGAGGTCTTTCCCAGCCTGTGGGCAGAAGGAGGCTCAGGAAATGGTTTCCCCTGCAAGGCAGAGTGCCAGGTTTGGGAATGCTTCTCTCCTTAAATCCCTTTCAGTCAGAAAATCCCAAAGTGCTGCAGATCTTTGTGTGTGCTGGAATGGCCACTGAAACACTGGGGATGGAGCTCCGGGATTTTCTGGGGTTGTGGCTACAAAACACATTTATTGAGGGTATTTTGTGGGGTCTGGGTCCTTTCCTGCCTGCTCCTCAGCTCCATTATTCATTTCCATCTCTCAAATCCATCATCAGAGCCATAAATCCTACTGGACTTTCCCATTTGTTTGTTGGCTTTTTTTGTTGTTTTTTGTTGTTTTAACTCAGAACTTTACCCATTGTTTCTTCCTTCCTCATTCATTTTGCTTGCCTGGCAGCGGCACTTGGGGTTTGTGTGGTTATTTTTCTTATATTTATACTCTCCACTGACTTAATTAAGTTGTTGCTCATTTCTTGGGCTTGCCAAGTTTATTGGCCCCACCAGGGCTTCCCCGTGCTCTCTTCCTACAAAACCACAGCTGCTGCCAGTCACCTGAGACCAGAAAAATGGGCAGAAAAAACTCCTTTGGAAACTCAGTTTGACATTATGGAAGCAAAAGACAGGCAGAAAAATGATCTTCCCAACTCGGGTCAGTGGTTTTAGGCTGGATTCCTAAGAAAATAAGATTTAGGCATTTAGGGGATGTGGGTGGCCATGCAGGGAGCTTGGATTTTTGGCAAACTCTGGCTCAGTTTGACAGATGGGGCTTTGCAGAGGTGCTGAAAATCTGGATTAGAGGGCAGTGCTGTGGGGAGCTGCTGCTGCTGCTGCTGGGAGCCAAGTTCCAGGGAAAACAAAAAATGCCATCCCACCACACCACACTGCCCCGTGCAGAAACGAGCTCCTGGTGCCTGGGATTCTGTGTTTTTGGGGGTTTGGGGACATGCAGGAGAGCCCCTGGTGTTCCAGCCTGTCCCTTTCAGAGCCAAATCCCATTCCCTGACCCTACACCTCAGGAAATTTCAATCCCCCATTGTTCCTTCTCCCTGCTTTTCTCTCCTTGGTTTTGGGAATTCTCTTGGCAGGTTTTTCAGGGCCTGGAGTGGGACTTAACTGCTCACAATCCCCATATTTAAATCCCCAGCCCAGGATTTTCTCCACAGCTGCAATGCCTTAAGTCTGGCTGTGAAAACTCACAGGAGTTTCCCTTTAAAATCAATTCCCTGCCTTGCTTTGGTACCAGAGGGTGGGTTCGGCCCCCCTGAGCCAGCTCTGGATGGGAATTTCCTGTTTTAGACCCTTTTCTTCTCTTTGTGTGCCTTTTTGCTCCTCTGTTCTTGCTCGGGGTGTTTGCTGCTGCCTTGGAGGGGGATTTATATTCCCAAAATCAGGTGAGATGAGGAGCCTGGAGGGTTTTTCCCTGCCTGCCCCAGAGGGATGATGTTTGCTGGGATGCAGGGATGGTCCCACTGAGGTTTTTCATCCCAGCACGATGGACACATCACCACCTTCCTGCTCAATTTTTTCTGCAAACGCCAGGTCTTGGGGAGTGTAATTCTGATTTTATGTACACAAAGCAGTTATTAAAGAAGATAAAAGAGAGATTGTGTTTCAAGCAGCAGGAGCTAAAGCCCTCAGCTGCTTTTATCACATCTCCCCTGAATTTGCTCTCTCAGGATAGCAGGAATGAGAGGGAAGCTCCATTTAAATGCAGATTTCCAGTGCTGGCCAAGAGCAATAAATAGCCCTCTGCTCCCCTGACCAGACAAACATTATCAAACCCCTTTGTGAAGGAGATTTTATGTTTTCAGATCTTCTCTTTCTCCTTGATGAGGTGCTCTTTCCTCGCAGAGTAATAGCGTGTTGACGCCTTTTTATTTTATTTTTAAGCAGCACTTCAGAGATTATAATGGAAATACAATCCCACCTGTTTCTCCACTGGAGCTCCACTTGACAGCCCTGTAATGAGGAACTGTGCAAATTTCTTCTCCTTTACTGTACTGACAGCCTGGAGGGTTGATACTTTATTCAGCAGAGCAGAAAAACACAAAAAAAAAGGCAATTTGGGCAACAATTTCTAATCAGCTGACCCTGCAGCCTCATGGGTTTGGAGCTCAGGAGGATGGGGAGATGTGGAGATCCCTGGGGCATCTCCTGATGTTCCTCAGCAGGACACTCAGGGTGTTTGGAGAATGAAATTTTCCTGGAATTCTTTTGGGTTTCCTGGTTTGCAGAGGAAGGACTGGTCATCTCCTTAGCAGGTACTGGATCTTCTGGGCAGCTGGACTGGGATGGCAGCTCTGGGTTTGAGCAAGGGGGCACAGAGGGTTTGAGGATTGGGGAATGGCACGGCCAGCAGGAGCCACCTGGAATTCTGTGTGCAGCCCTGGGCCCCTCGTGGAATGAGGGACATGGAGGGGCTCAGGGAGCTGGGAAAGGGCTCAGCCTGGAGAAAAGGAGGCTCAGGGGGGAAACTTGTGGCTCTGCACAGTTCCTGACAGGAGGGGAGTGGCACAGACGTATTTTCTGTAAAATCCTTTCGCTAGGATTTTTTTTCTCCTGAGAAAAAATTTTTGAAAAATTTTCTCCTGGAAAAAATTTCTCATAGGATTTTTTCTGCTGAGAAGCCTCAGAAAAGAAATGTAAACAATAATTATCTGATGGCTGTGGAATGTGGTCTGGAGATGGTTTAACAACAGGTGCATCTTTGGTTGGTTTCATGTGGTTGTTTTTACTTGATGACCAATCATGGTCCAGCTGTGTCGGACTCTCTGGTCAGTCACAAGATTTTATTATCATTCTTTGCCAGCCTTCTGAAATCCTTTCTATTCTTTAGTACAATTTTAGTGTATAATTTTCTTTTAATATAATATAAATCATAAAATAATAAATCAGCCTTCTGAAACATGGAGTTAAGATTTTCATCTCTTCCCTTGTTGGGGTTCCCTGCAAATTCCACAGGGGACAGCCAGGGGGGATTTGGGATCTGCTCCCAGGGACAGGAGGAGAGGGAATGGCTCAGGGTGGAATCAGCAGGGATTTCCCCATGGGAAGGTTGTTAAATACTGGCAGGGGCTGCCCAGGGAGGTTTGGAGTCTCCAGCCCTGGAGGTGTCCAGGGAAGGACTGGCCTGGTGGCACTCAGAGCTTTGGGCACAGGTTGGATTTAATACTCCCAGAGGTTTTTTCCAGCCTCACTGATTGTGTGGCTGTGTTTACAGCATAAATCAGAAGAGGTTGTAGGTGTGATCTTAACCTGTCACTTGGGACATTTAGGAAATATTACAGGTACCTTTATGTGTTTTTCACTTGGAGGGACAGGTTATGAACAGTGAAATATCCTGTTTACCAAGCCAGTGCTGTGTTAAATCTGCATTTTCAAGAGATGCCTTGAGATGGAAATCGTGTTTCTGAGTATGACTTTCCATTTCAAAGGTATAAAAAGCATCTGAGAAAATGTAAATTAAAAAAAAAAAGCCTTAAAGGGGAAGGGGAAAGGTCAGCTGCACACAGTTTGTTGTGGCTGTGTGTAATCCTTGCAGTGGCATCTGTTCCCTGTTATTGTTATAAAAATGTGATTTCATTAGATTTGGGATGAATCACGGGCCGGGGAGCTCTGCTGGAGCTGGCTCACGGTGGGCTCAGCCTGTCAGAGTGCATCTGCTGGGAGTCTGGCTGGGGCAGGCAGAGCCTTGGGGGATGCAGGATGGAGCCTCTGCTCCTCAGCCCTGCTTGGAGCCAGCTGGGGCTGCTCAGGATGGAATTCAGAGCTGGCTGAGCTGGGCACAGCCTCGGAGGGTGGCTGTGTCTCACCAGCTCGGGGGCACACCGGGGACAGCCCTGCCTGTGTCACTGCTTTGGCACAGAGAGGCACAACTGAGCTGGGTGGGCTGAGAAATGGGCGGTGTGGGGTGAGAAATGGGTGTGTGGGGTGAGAAATGGGTGTGTGGGGTGAGGAATGGACGGTGTAGGGTGAGAAATGTATGGCCTTCTTCCCCCTGGAAGGAAGAGGAAGAAGGGGTTGAGCATCTGCTGCCACAGCTGGCTGTGCTCTGGGCTGGGAGGGCTGATGGCCCCAAGCCGTGTGGGCTTGAGGAAGCCACAGGGAGCTCCTTGTGCAGCTCCTGCCTCAGCAGAGAGCTCCAATTCCTCTTTTCCCAGCTCCTGCCTCAGCAGAGAGCTCCAATTCCTCCTTTCCCAGTTCCTGCCTCAGCAGAGAGCTCCAATTCCTCCTTTCCCAGTTCCTGCCTCAGCAGAGAGCTCCAATTCCTCTTTTCCCAGCTCCTTCCTCAGCAGAGAGCTCCAATTCCTCCTTTCCCAGTTCCTGCCTCAGCAGAGAGCTCCAATTCCTCCTTTCCCAGCTCCTTCCTCAGCAGAGCTCCAATTCCTCCTCACCCCCATCTGTGAGGGCTGAGAAATCCCTGCAGGACAGTCACTAAATTCTGCTTTTCTCAGAAGGTGCCGTCCTCTCCTCTTGCATTTCTCTGGCTCCCAATTACACCTTTATTTTTCTTGCTGTTAAATCCTTAACTTTGAGCGTTGCCTTTGAAATGTGTCTGGTGGAGATTTGCAGTGCAAGTCTCTTGTTGCTTGAACCTTGATTGATTATTACCCAGCTACTCCAAAGGGATCAACTCTGGTTTGGTGCTTCTGGAGCATGGATTTTTTGTTAATTGTATGGGAATCTGTTAATTGTATGGGAAACCTGAGTAAATGGAATAAAAAGCTAATTATTACGGTACAAGGGATGTTTTTCCTGTCAGAATTGGAACATCCCATGGGAAGAGAAGTTCTTCTAGAGAAAAGCTCAGCCCTGGTGGCTTCACTCAGTGCCTGGGAAATCCTGAGCATCCCTGAGCCAGGCACTGCAGGTCCAGGTGCTCCTGGATCCCTCTGCAACATTTTTCTCATCATTCATGGAGCAGCAGTCTAGACTGGTGACATTTATCACAATGGGGAAGACAGAAGTGATTTTTGAGGGCAACCAAGTTCAAAGACTTTGCTGTAAGTCTTCAGGATTAAAGATTTACTTGATGCATCTCCCCCTGTTTAATAGACAGGAAGAGATGAGAGGGAATTTCTAGAAAGATTTTCGTTCATACTTAATGATGCCACTATTAGATGAGCTTTGGCACAGTGTCCCGAGCCATGAAGCTTTAAAACCAACCTTTTTGAAACATTAAATGACCTTTTTTCATCCTCCAGCTTTAATAAATAAAGATTAGTTCAGCCTCATTACCTCCCTAGTGCTGGAGGCTGGTTTAATATTTAGTTAAAGTAACCAGTCTTCCCAAATGAGCACATTTTGCTGGTTTCCTAAATCCCACAGGGAGGCTGGAAACTCTTCTGGAATTTGATCTGGGCTCTGGAACTGCTGCTGCCACTTCCAGCCTGGATCCAGCTCTCCATCTGAATTCCTTTCTTTCCAAAACCTGCACTTTTTCCCTTTTCTCTTGTATTTGCTCCCAAAATTCAAATTCAATCAGAGCTGAGTGGGTAAAAGAGTTTTGCTGTTGTTCTTTTCCTCCCCTTTTCCTCCCCTTTTCCTCCCCTTTTCCTCCCCTTTTCCTCCCCTTTTCCTCCCCTTTTCCTCCCTTTTCTTTTCCCTTTCTTTTCCTTCTTCACCTTCAGGGAAGTTTTCAAGATTTTAAAAAATAAGACTAGAAAATCCCACCCTGAACAGAAATTTAAAAAAGCTTGTGTAAACTTTTTTTTGCTTAGCTGGCTTGAGGAAACTATTCCAAATGCTTTGGTTTTGACTATTTTTATACCTTAAAATCACTTAGCTGTGCATTAGTGGAAGTGGATTTTGTTTGAAAGCTGCCAATTAGGAAAATACTTGAAAAACATTCCCCAATTTAGTGATTTTGAAGCTTTAAATTAGAAACTAATGAATCTGAGAATGCTGACATCCACTCCCCCACTGCTGATCTTTAATTTCACAGAGTCAGCACCTGAGCAGGAGCTGCATTTGGTGATGCTCATCATGGATTTACCCTTCCCTGGGAGCAGGGCTGCAGGAAAAGTTTCTACAAGAACTTTCTCCTCTGCTTCTCTCCTGGAAAAGTGGAGTTTGTGGCAAATTGCTCTCCCAGCTTTGTTCTAATTAAAAGAAGTCATCAGCCATGTTAATATCCTAAAACCCCTGCTCCCGGCCTTGGAGGAAAGCACAACCCTTTTTGTGGCATAATGAGATTAAAAATAACTCAATTTAACTCCCATAAAACTGGGAAAAGATAGGAAAAGAAGGAATTGTTGAGTATTTTCAGGATATGAAGTGAATCAGGCAGGTGTGGACCAGCTTTGGGCTTGCACTGCTGGGGTGAGGGCAGGGCTGGGACAAGGAGAGGAAAAATCCCCCTGGGATGAGCAGGCACGGCTGGGAAAAGAGCCTTGAGAGGAAGAGGGGCTGAAATCAGGCTGGGACAAAGCCTTAGGGGCAGGAAAACCAAAGAAAAGGAGCCTGGTCTCCAGCCAGGCCGGTCTGGGCTGTGCTGGGGGCTCTGTGGTGGCAGTGAAGGGAGCAATGAGGAGCTTGAGGCACAGCCCAGATCCCTCTGTGGGTCCCTCAGTCCCAGCTCAGCATCCCTGTGCTGCTCTGGTCCCAGCCAGCTCTGCCTTCCAAACCTCTGTGTCCTTTGTGCCTTGCTCGTGGGACTCAGGGCGTGTCCGTGATGGGCTTTATTTCACTTCCCAGCTCATTTATGCTTTTCTCTACCAAAAAAACCCAAAAAAACAAACCCAAACCTGCTGCAGCACAAGGTCTTGCCTTTGCCCTTGCCCTTGCCCTTTGCCTTTGCCTTTGCCCTTGCCCTTGCACTTTCCCTTTGCCTTTCCCTTTCCCTTTGCCTTTCACTTTCCCTTTCCCTTCCCCCAGCACAAGGACAGGTTCCAAAGCTCCAGCAAGGCACCCAGGCTGCTCCAGGGAATTCCTTTTTCCCCTGCCATGAACCAGCAGAGCCCCACTAATCCCGCACCTGAGCAGAGCTGAAGGGCACCTCTCCCTGTGGAGGGATATTTTGGGGAGATTTTGGTGATTTTTTAACAGCAGCACTGCCCTCCCCCAGATAAAATGGAAAATCTGTCTTCTGGGGGGCACCTCCTGTTAGGCAGGATAAACCCACTGGGGTGCCAGTTCCTCATCAAATTCTGGCCTGAATGCTCCACCCCTGAACTCTTTTTTCCCTTTCTCTCTAAAAAAACAAAGGTGATTCCCCTCCCCACCTTTCTCTGCCTGCCACAGATCTCAGTGGGCAGCCCCAGGAGCTGAGTTCTGTTTGAAAAATATTTGTCCCTCCCCACCCAGGGCTGCTTCCTGAAATATTCCAGCTCCTCAGCACCCTAAAGGAACCATCCCAGGTTTTTTGGGGACGTTCTGCCTTTGTTAGGATGTGAGGCAGCGCCTGGATCCGGGTTTTTTAGGGTTGGGCAGCTGGATGTGCCTCTCTGGGAGCAGCCAGCCTGTGTGGCAGTGGGTGCTGGGAGCCTGGCAGTGTGGGTGGCTGTGCTGTGGCATTCCAGCAGGTAAAACAGAGATTTCTCTGCAGAGATTTCACCACCCACCTGTCTGGCAGGGCCTGGGGAGTGGGAGAAGCAGCGGGAAAGGCCACGTGTGGGAAGGGGGATGTGGCAGCTCTGGTGGTGACAGGAGCACAAACAGAGCTCCTGCAGGGATCAGGAGTGTGGGTGATGCTGGAGAGGATACCTGGAACAGAGGCTGGGCAGAGTTCAAGGGATAAAGCAGGGATTTATTAAAAGGGTTTCAAAGGATACACCTTGGGCAGTACAAGAGCCTGGCCATGGCTACACCCAAGATGGACCCTGGGTCATGAGTTTTCACATTTTTATAAATTTTGGTCCATTTCCATAATGGGTTAATTGTCCAATTCCAGCTCAGGTGATGCAGTCCCAGCCTCCCAGTTTGCTCTCTGTTGTTCAATTTTCTGTTGTTTTTTGCTCAGTTCTCTGTTGTTTGCACTTTTTGGCCTGAAGCTGCAGCGGTGTCCTTGGTTCTGGGGCTGGACAAGGATTGTTCTGTGGGACTGAGCTGTGAGGAGAACTTGCTGACACTTTATATGGAGTTCAGAGCTCTATTCCAAGGCAGTGCAGAATGTGGAGAATATAAAAGCTCAAACTGAAGGCATCAATTCCCTTGCAGCCTGTAGGAGTGTCAAGGGTGGGACAGTCGGGACGGACGGAGATGAGAGATCTCTGAAGCCAGGTCGTGGAACTTGGGGTTCATTGCAAAGGGCCTGGGTGCAGGGCCCTGCTGGGAGCTGCCAGCCACAGCTCAGAGCAGGCC
>JAWWMN010000088.1:5022769-5033590 GCA_035047745.1 Catamblyrhynchus diadema | reverse complement strand
TTCCCCCTTTCCTTTTCCCCCTTTCCTTTTCCCCCTTTCCTTTTCCCCCTTTCCTTTTCCCCCTTTCCTTTTTTCCTTTTCCTTTTTCCCTTTCCTTTTTTCATTTTTTCCCCTTTCCTTTTCCCCTTTCCTTTTCCCTCTTCACCTTCAGGGAAGTTTTCAAGATTCTCAAAAATAAGAATAAAAAATCCGGGGCAGGTCAGGCAGCAGCTGGAGAATTGGAGATTTTGATTTATCCACATAATGAATATTTCAAAGTGCCCTTCCAAAGGGTCCTTTCAGTGGTGTTGGCTCCAATGTGGTTTTTTTACCTGTCCCATTATTTTGGGACACATATTATTAATCCATGTTTCAGTTTCATTTTCAGCCTGCTCTGGTTATCAGAGAATCATGGAATGGTTGGGGTTGGAAGGGACCTTAAGGATCATTTTGTTCCTCCCCTTGCCATGAGCAGGGACATTTTCCACTCTCCCAGCTTGCTCCAAGCCCTGTCCAAGCTGGCCTTGGACACTTCCAGGGATCCCCAGCCTCTCCAGCCCTCTCTGGTGGCAGGTTCCTGTCAGGAAGCACAAGGGATGCTCCAGGAGCATCTCTAGAACCCCTTTTCTTTATGCACTTGGTGTTTTCTCTCTGAGAATCCCATGGCCAGTCCCTGTCTCTGGAGATCTCGGCTCTGTTTTGCAATCAGGGAGCTCCTGAGGTGTTTCCACACTGTCCCTGCTGGTTTATTTTGAATTATAACCAGGAATCTTCTGTGTGTTCTGTTTGAAACCCTGCTCAGGTATCTGTGTGCTCTGAATGAGATGATTCTGCCCCAGGGGTGGCTCCTCTCTCTGAAGGGACCTTTCAGCCCTGCTTTGAACAGGGCAGGATCCATGGAAATGTTTTCCTGGGATCTCAGGAAGAGAAAGGCACTCTGGCCATGTCTAAGGGGGTGTGAATACATTTATCACCAAGAGCTCCTCATTTGTTGTGCTTTCTCATGTTCAAAAATAAGTTTGCAGCTCTGCCTGCCTTTAAAAAAATCTCTTGTTGTGTCCCAAGTGCCCAGATCTGGGTTTAATTCCCAAATTCACCCAGGGAAATGGTTGGACACTGCCCTGCTGTACAAAAGGAGGGTCCCTGTGCCCTGAGCACACACCTGATCCAGATCTCAGGAAGAGGAAGGCACTCTGACCATGTCTGAGGGGATGTGCATTCATTTATCACCAAGAGCTCCTCATTTGTTGTGCTTTTTCACATTCAAAAATAAGTTTGCAGCTCTGCCTGCCTTTAAAATATATCTTGCTGTATCCCAAGTACCCAAATGTGGGTTTTATTCCATAATACACTCATGGAAATGGTTGGACACTGCTCTGCTGTACAAAAGGAGGGTCCCTGTGCCCTGAGCACACACCTGATCCAGGATGGTCAGTGGTTAAGAGGTTCTTAAAGTGATGCCACTTCAGTTCCAGCACTTTTGAGACCCTGAATTCTAAACAGCATCCAAACTGGGGCAGAAACTCGGAGCTGCTGGAGCCTGCAGCACTCCCAAAGGGCCCTGCACAGCCCTCAGCTTTTGTGGTGTTGGAGTATGAAGGGATTGGAGTGGCAGGGGTCTGGAATTATCCATAGTTACAGTCCCTGAGATTACTGGATGGATTTTGGATACAGAACCAACATTTCCACATCCTGCAAGTGCTTGTGTGGATGCCCACGGCAGCAGTAAGGTCGAGCCTTTTCTCCCTGTGAGCCCCGACAGCACCAGGTAATGCTCTGAAACAGGAAATGTGCTTGGATTACAAGAGAGGCTTTCCAAACGTGCTCAAAACCTTTGCCTCGGGCACCTCCACTTTGTTTCCATTCATTTCCCTTCATTTTTGTGGATGTTTCCCCCTGGTAGTGATAAGCCAGGTCTTTTTCTTCCTCCACTTGTTGCAACCCTGTTGCTATGGCTACTTAACCCACTTTTTGTTCCTGCTAGCAGGCACGAGAAGAAAATCACTCCCCAAACTTTCCCCCTGCACGGCACAAGGAAATTTTCCCCAGGAATTTTGTCCTGGTGACCTGTGAGAAAGGGAGGGCTTGGAGCAGCTCCTTCCTCATGGATGCTGAATGGCAGAGCTGAGAGGCACTGATGAGTGCTGCTGAGGCTTTCAGGCTGGTGCTCCTTATTTAAAAGGATCTTCTGGAGAGGTTTAAGTGCCTGTAAATTTTTTAAGCACGGAGGAAAAGCAAGCCCTGGATTCCTTTGAAGATGCTGCAGAAAAATATCCCTCCATAGGAGATTGAGTTGTTGGAGGGAGAGGGAGCTGAGGAGGCAGGAAAACCCAAGAGGAGATGTTTGCATTTCATGAGCACTTTCTGTAAGAAGTTGGAGCAATCAGCAGGGACTGGGGAAGATAAGGAGTTTTTCCTTCAAAAGAGAAGCAAAACCAATTCCCCAAAGTGACAAATTAAATGAGATTTGGGCCTCATTTTCCAGGCTGTGGAGGAGTGTAAGGCCAGAGATCACAGAATGGTTTGGATTGGCAGGAACCTTAAAGATCATCTTGTTCCACCTCCTGCCATGGGCAGGGACAGCCTCCAGGATGCTCCAAGCCTTGGGCACTTCCAAGGATGCAGGGCCAGCCACAGCCTCTCTGGGAAAACTTGAGACTGTACATTTTCACTTCCCAAACCCCAAACTCAACCCCAACCTTGCTGTTCTAGCACCACCCCAAGCACAGTGAGCTTTTATTCCCCTTCCAGCCTTGATTTAAAGACTTGAAGTCACTAAAACCCCATCCCTGATCTGTAGCTCAGCACTGTTGACGATGAATTCGCTTTACTACCAAAAAAAAAAACATGTTCAGATTTGAATTTTTCCAGCTCAAATAACTCTTTGCTGCTCTGAGGTGCAAGCCAGGGGAAGAGGCAGGTTTGATAGTGATGAGAGCTGAAATCTCAGCTTTGGGATGCAGAGGTTTGGTTTCCACACACAGAAACGTTGTGAGCTTGCCCTGGCCAGAACTCATAAGAGTTTTGGTGCCTCTTTTCTCCTTTTTGGTGCCTCCTTTCTGTCCTCCAGAAAGATTCCAGTTGAGCAAACATGGTTTTGTCAGGGGAAAAGCTGAGTGTGTGAGGATGCTGAGGCAGGTCAGCTCTCAGGAGGCTTTTGGAGCTCAGGGATTGAGGCATGAGGGGCTCTCCCCTCCTGCTCAGGAGGTTTTTCCTGCTCTGCAGGAAAGGTTCTGAGTGGTGCAGGGGATGGGGATGGCAGCAGGGAGGTGACACCAGCTGGGCTGCTCCTGGCAGTGAAGTTCAGCTGGGTTTGTGCTGTGAATTAAAAGGACCAAAAAAAGCCTTGCAGTTTAACCCAGGAAAAGATTTAACTTCAGTTTGTCAGGTGTTTTTTATGGCTCTGCTAACCTTGGTGGCAGGGAGCCAGAAGAATTAACTACTGCCAGGAAGAAAACAACACAAAACAAATGAAAACCAGCAATGAAATCCTTGTTTTTACCACTGAACTCTGCAAAAATGAGGGGAGAAATTGCTACAAGTCTGTTTGATGCTTTAAAGCCAGGTCAATGCTGTGTTTAGCATCTTTCCATAAAGTTTAGTTCGTGTTTCTGTCCTGGGGATATAAAGGGGTCAGAGATGAAAATTTTGGGGTTTTGGGGAGAATTTAGGTGGGGTTTTAAAAGGCTGGGAGAAGATTGAGAGTTCCACAGGCAGGGTGACAGCACTTCAGGGGGAATAAAGGGATTTTGGGGATGGAAATGGCACAGAGGGTGTTGTGTGAAGGAGATGAGGCTGTGTCCTTACTGAGGTGAGCACAGCTGTCTGCTGGAATTTGGGATGAATTCTGAGCTCTGTTCCCTCTCTCTGCTGCCCACAGTGTGCCAGATTCTCCCCAAAGGCGTGGTGGGAGTCCTGGGACCTTCCTCCAGCCCAGCCTCCAGCTCCATCATCAGCAACATCTGTGGGGAGAAGGAGGTGAGTGGGAAATTCCTTTGTGATGTCAGAGTGGACAGCGTGGTTGGTCACCCTCCTGCTAATGCACAGACCTTTGAAATGTCTTCCTTTTCCCTCTGCTGTCTCTTTCTGCCCCCCTTTTCCTCTCTGCACCCCATTTTGCTCCTCACATTCATCCCCACATCCCCGCTGAGGGCTGCAAAGCCCAAAGCTCACCCTGCTGGATGCAAACCCAAATCTCCTGCTGTGGCTTTGTGCACATTCTGGGGAGCTTTATGGTTACTGCTCTTCCATCCAGTTCAACCCCTTTTTTTATCTCTGTCCAGGCTATGTGCTGGATTTAATATTTTATAAGCCTTGAACCTTCCTACACGAATCTGGCTCTGCACTCTGGAGAAGAAATTGAGTTTTCTTCTCACAGTTCATCCCTTTAAAGGCAGATAACATCTCTCAGCCATTTAGTGGCTCTCTCTGGAGCTCAGCCTTCCAACAGAGGAGGCTGGCACTGAGCACTGTAAATAATTTGCATTCACAAATGAGTGCTGGTTGTTGTTCCTGGGGGGTGGAAGGGATGGGAGGGATCCTCCAGCCCTGAAGCACGGGGCTGCAGCAGGAGAGGTCTCCTGGGGATGTTTTGTAGTGTTTTCTCTTGCTAAATGCCCTGGACATATTCTCCATGCCAGGAAAGGCAACTCTGCAAGTGGTTTTACTCTGAAATTCAGATTCATTCTGAGTCTCTGATCTGAGGCTCCTGATTGATTTTTTTTCTTCAGGAAGGACAGGTGAGTGCTGGTGCCCTCCTGAGGTGTTTGGTTCTCTCCATGAGATGTCAACCTGCAGGAACTCCCTGGGATTTACATGCCAGGAGCATCAGCTGGGGCACAGAGCCCAGGCAGAGCCCCCTGTGCCTGCAGCCACCCCTCAGGGACAGGGAGCAGCGTCCCCAGGCAAGCACTGGAGGGACTGATGCTCTGGGGGATGAACCTGTCCTGTGTTACCCCCCTCTTGCCCAAAGAATGTCCAGAAAGGGGAATTGCACCGGGACAGAGCTCTTGGAAAGGAGAGGAGGGTTCCTGGGGCAGGGGCTGAACACTGAACAGGCTGTGTTGGCCCTGGGTGCTGTGTGGATTCCTCCCACACAAGAATCCCTTTTTTCCTGTCCAGAAAGGGGAATTGCACTGGGGCAGAGCTCCTGGGCCAGAGAGGAGGGTTCCTGGGGCAGGGGGTGAACAGGCTGTGCTCAGCCCTGGGTGTTGTGTGGATTCCTTCCACAAAAGAATCCCTTTCCCTCTGTCCAGAAAGGGGAATTGCACTGGGACAGAGCTCCTGGACAGGAGAGGAGGATTCCTGGGGCAGGGGGTGAACAGGCTGTGCTCAGCCCTGGGTGCTGTGTGGATTCCTTCCACACAAGAATCCCTTTCCCTCTGTCCAGAAAGGGGAATTGCACTGGGGCAGAGCTCCTGGGCCAGAGAGGAGGGTTCCTAGGGATGAAGGCAGGGATTGAACAGGGCTGTGCTCAGCCCTGGGAGCTGATGTGCTGCTGGATTCCTTCCCCTGTCTCTGCATCTCTGAGTCCCAGGCTGGTGTGGATCCCTCCCAGCCCTGATCAGGAGCTGCCCTGTCTGCTCTGGCTATGGAAATCCACCTCTCCCTCCCTGGGTGAAGGCTGCGGGCTGGAATCAAGGCAGATAGCAGCTTATTGCTCCTTAACTTCCCCCTGCTAACCAGCAGCTCCTGCTGTCATTAAAGCAGCCTTCAGGAGCTTCTAATGGGCTCTCCCAGGAGGGGAGAGGAGGGAGCCAGGGGCTGATGGCTTCGGAAGGAGGCACAGAGGACCTGACACGCTGCTAACAAAGCTGTGGCAGATGTTTCCCTTTCTCCAACTTCTGTTTCTTCCAGAATAATTCACCTGGCAGAAGGAAAACAAGATTGCCTCTCTTTATCTGGCTGAGCCTGCAGTGTCTGGGCTCGGTCTGTGTGTCTGTCCAGCTGCTCTATCCCTGCTCTGCTTTGTATCTGCAGGGAGGAATGATGCGGAGGACTCCATCTTATCAGAAAGCTAATTAATTACTTTATTATACTATATTATTCTATACTATATTATGTAAGAGTCGAAATGAGGGATGTGGGACTCCAGGGGCTCTTCAAAATGCAGTTTATTGTATCCAAGACATTTCAGCAGTCCAGGGTTGTGGGTGACAGAGCTGTGCCTACCAGCTGCAGGCAGGCCTGGAGACCCTTTTCTTTGGTTACAGTGCTTTATATACTTTTCCTTTGGTCACATTGCATTATATACTTTTCTTTTGGTTACACTGCATTATATACTTTGCTGAGCATCTTAATACAGCAGAACCAATCTATACCTTAACTATTATCTATAGCCCATCATAACTACTGTAATTACCATATTCATGTTATTGTTCTCCAATCACTAAAAGTTAGTGTGTTGCAGTTTAAGCTAGAAGTTGGTTTTCGGTTTTCTTGCAGTGGAAAATTCTGAGACCTTTTTTCTACTTGCGACTTTGCTGACTTGTTTGCCTGTGCTCTCCTTCTGCTTGGTAAAAGCATCTTCTTGTTTGGGGTGGGTTTATCCTTTGCTCTAAGGCATAAAAACCCCTTCTAACTAACACACCCTTTGTATCCTTGGTTATCCAGTGAGACTGGCTCAGCAATTCTTTTCTTCTAAGTCAAAACTTGCTTCCATCTCTATTCCTTCTTCAGATTCTACATTCAAAAATCTTTCTGCCAAGCACACACATCTGTGAGACTTTCTTATCAAACTTTCATCCTTCCCAAAAATATTACACTATATTACATTACATCTAAACTGAATCTGCCAAGCACTCAACTACAACTGGACAGAATCTCGTGACTGTCCCAACACACATACACCCTGATAGGACAAGGAAACCAAACACCATCACTCTGGGTAAATCTTCATGTTGGATTCTACTTTGGCACAACACAGGCACAGCAAATGAGACAAGAATTGGTTTTTTCTTTCTCTGAAGTTCAGAGAATGTGAAACCCAGAAATATTATTGGGAAGAATTGTGCCTTGCTTTTCTCTGTGAGGAGAAATGTGGCTGCAGCCTGCAGGATGTGCAGCACAGCTCCATCAGATTGAGCCCTGGGGCTTCCCAGCTCCCAAAATTCCCTCTGGAGCACATCCTGCTCCGGCTGCTGCTCTGCTGCATCCATCACAAGCCCAGCCCTGGTGCTCCCAGCCCTGTCTGGTCAGAAATGCCCAAAGCTTCTGGCTGCTGTGCTGCTCCTCCCCTGCCCAGCCTCACCAGTGCGGGGTTATCTTGTTCTTGCCTTCATCTCTGCTAATTAATTACCTGGTGGCACCTCCATGCAGAGGGCAGGGCTGAGTTCAGGGCCCTGGATGATCCCTGTGTCCCTGCACAGCATCCTCCCCCAATGAAGGCTGGGCCTAGCCACAATTAGTGCTCCGGCTAATTAGCCTGAGCTCACAGGGAAGGTTTCCTGTGCTGTAATCACAGTCCCTGATGCCTTTCTCTGAGTGGCTCAGCAAGACTCTTCCTGCCCCGCTCCTTCCCGTGGTTTTTGTTGTTGTGATAATTATTTTCCTCTGCTGCTGCACAAGTCCCACCCTCCCCTCTTGACTCCAGTGCTGCTGCTGCAGTTTTATTGGGATATTCCACTTTCTGCCTGCTGCGTGCTTCACACCACAGGCCCTTTATCACAGATTTACTTGTTTTCATTTCTACTTCCTCTTTAATTATATTTTCTTTCCTCCTCCCCACGCTCAGGTTCCTCACTTCAAAGTGGCTCCAGAGGAGTTCCTGAAGCTGCAGCTCCAGAGGTTCACCACCCTCAACCTGCACCCCAGCAACACCGACATCAGCGTGGCTGTGGCAGGAATCCTGAATTTCTTCAACTGCACCACTGCCTGCCTCATCTGTGCCAAAGCTGAATGTAAGTCTTGGTTTGCTTGCCCCTCTGCTTCATCTCCTTTTTGCTTGCTGGAGAAGGTCCCAGCTCCTCATGTCTCTGCTCAGAGCAGCTTTTCCACTACAGTTTCTCCCCCCGGTGCCCCATGGAGTGTATGGGAATCCACAAAACCAGAGGGTTTTGGGAAAGCTGCAAAAGGCAGGCTCCAGAGGCAGCAGAACTGTGAGCAGAGCTAAGCAGCAGCCATGAGATAGGGCAGCAGAAAAATTATTTAAAGTGTAGAAAAGCAAGGACAAATAGAACAATGGTCTGTGTATTAATGCTTGTCTAGAATAACTCCCTAAGCTACAGAAAAGTTTATCTAGCAAGATATTAGGAAGGTTGAAGCTTAATAATGGAGCTCT
Source organism: Catamblyrhynchus diadema (assembly GCA_035047745.1). Taxonomy (NCBI): domain Eukaryota; kingdom Metazoa; phylum Chordata; class Aves; order Passeriformes; family Thraupidae; genus Catamblyrhynchus; species Catamblyrhynchus diadema. The sequence goes on along the minus strand of JAWWMN010000088.1, from coordinate 5,025,333 downwards.
GTGCATTGTGTTTTAAGGCTTACAAGCAGGTATTGTATTTGAAATAAGCAAGCATTGTTTTAACCAAAGGTACGTGTGCTTATAGTGATTGGATGGAGCTACTGTCAATGTGCTTTTGCTTTGTGTGATTGGTCAAGAAGCTTATAAAGTGAGTTGTAACATTAAGCTGTTGGTCTGCTGCCTGGGATGTGAGCTGGTGGCGTCTTCCCGTTGTCATAACCATGTAGTGAGACTGATGCTGGAAAATAAAACAGCTCAAGGCACGTTCCCAGCAGTCCCATCCCATTTGTGATTTGTACATAGACCCCAGCCAGTGATATCAGAGCACAAGGAAACTTAATTTACCTGAAATTTCTGAGATAATATGACTTCCTTCATATAGCAAAGCAGAAATGCTGGGTGTGTAGAGCAAGCCTGGCAATGCCACTTGGACTGTTTGTCACCAGCTGACTTCCTTTCTACAGGCACAGCAGCCATTTCCTCTGGATGGCTTGATAAATGAAGATAAAACTGCTGCATTCCAAATCCCAAAATAAGTGTTGGCAGGAGATCAGGTCAAAACAGATCAAAAGAAGCACCCCCTTTCAGGATGGGTAGTTGCATGACTTGTATATCCTTGCTCAATGGCATCACTGTCCTTTCTTCGTTCTGTCAAAGGCAGAAAATCTGGTTGAACCCCTGGCAGACCGTTGGTCTGACTCTGCAGAGCCCCTCTCATGATTACAGCCTCTGCTATTTGGGCTGATTTGGTGATGGGAAGCAGTTAGGGATGATAGAAAGCTGTACATCAAAACAGGACTTCCAGTAGACTGTGAGACCCTCAATATGTTAACAATGTGAAGTGTCTGCACAGGTAAATTTCTGCTTGCCCCAAGGATGTCTGAAAACAATGGCTTTATCTCTTTTTCTGTCATCTGTAGCTTTGCAACCCATTTTGTCATCTTTATCTAGATTTTATGCCTGTTCTTCCAGCTGGTTCACTGATAAGGTGGTTTGCTGTGGAATATTTCTACTGTTGATTGCCACTGTAGCTATGTTCACAGCTTTCCTTGACCACTCTCTTTACATAAATATCATTAAGGGTTGTGGCTTCATGGAAACTATTAGCAGCTTATAGATTACAGAAGCCTTCCTATATCTGAGTAATTATGCACAGCTCTTGTCTCATTTGAGATAAATAACACTAACTAATGAGAAGTCTCATAGAATTTGTACCTTCCACCACACTTTCTCTGAAATACAAGATATTTAATGAAAATTGTCCATTTTCTTTTTTTAAAATAAGCAGTTCAGTCCCTTTACCTTCATAAGCAGCACTTTTCAATTTTTCTTCTTCTCTTTAACGGAAGCACCTTCATTTTGAGTTTCTGTTTGCCCGAAGTTGAGATTCAGCTGAATACTTTCCATTACACACTCCTTGCTTACAAAAAAAGCAATCACACACTCGTGGTCACAGTTGTCTTGGTTATATTACAGCTCAGGTGTACTCTGCAGTGAGCTAATGCTACCTCCCCTCTCAGACCAATATTTTCAAAAAGGTATCTATTCTCTACTGCCAGTATTAAATCAGGTCTGCTCCCTAGCCTTGCAGAGATGACACAGCAAAGTTATCTGGGTTCAATCATGCCTGGATAGGGTTCCTCTTTTAGTCTACTTACCCCTAATCATAATCTAAACAGTCCCTGTGCAATGTGGGGATAAGGCAGTAGGAATCCAAGAATTAAAATGTTTGCTTTGCATGAAACAGAGAGGAAGATGGAGAGGCAGGCTGAACAAGGAATTAAAAAAGATATGAACTTAAAAATCATTCCAAATGCAGTTAGTGTGCTAGAAGAGAGATACATTGCAGTTTATATGGAGTGTACATAAATCCTCTTGCATTATGCAAGATGGGAGTTGGGTACATTTTAGATCCACCCTCTAGTTGTTTTTTTTTCTCTGATAATTTTTCCCTTCATCTCTCCCTGTATTCAGCAGATTCAATGCATCATGTTCTGAAAAAGGAGCTGGTATTTATCAAATTAATCTTGAACATGCTGAGTTCCCAGCCTGCTTGTGGGTACATGAAAAAATACACACAAGTGTCTCACACTTATCCTTTCCCATCTATTCCAATTTATTCTTAAAGGAGCATTTCCCCTGACAGTTTGCAACTCACCAGCAGTTCTCAAATAACAGTATCTGAAATATCTTTTTTCTCCTTACTCAATGCAAATATAATTTAATTTTATATTTATTTATATTTTTGTTCCTGAACGTCACAGTTTTGTGTTATCTAGTAATTTTGTGGTTAATAACTGTTGCTACAGAATTTATGGACAAGTCCGATACCATTTTCATATGCTCTAATTAACCTTGGTGTGACCCAGAATTATGTTCTGTTTTACTGCAGCTTCCTGAATGCTTTGGGACAAAATAAATGGCAAAGAGATCACAACATCAATGCACATACTAGTATTTAAATTGAGTGAATATTATGTGTGACCATGTTCACAGGGGTCCAAGGATGAGGGAAGAGATGAGGATCTGACTCCATGTTTCAGAAGGCTTGATTTATTATTTTA
>JAWWMN010000088.1:4993728-5006486 GCA_035047745.1 Catamblyrhynchus diadema | reverse complement strand
CGACGCTCTTCCGATCTATAATAATAATAATAATAATAATAATAATAATAATAATAATAATAATAATAATAATAATGCTGCACAAATAGACCATTGAAAGCAGACTGCTGTGCATTGAAGAAAATGTTCCTTCCAGCACTGGAAATCCCTGAAATCAGCAGCACAGAGTAGGAGGGGATGTTGGATGCCTTCAAAACCCCACGCTACAATTAATTCTTTTAGCTTGTTAATTCTGTGGAGCTATTGGGTTTTGTCTTTTTTTTTTTTTTCTTCTCTCTCTGTTTGGTTTGTTGCTTTTTTTTTTTTTTAATAATATCCGGACCTCAGGCTGGGTTTAAATTTCAAAATATTTGACAATTAGATGGGAATAATTGAAACAATTAAAATTATTACTCCAAGGGGGAAGCTGTAAAGGAGGTTTCCCAGTGCCTCGAGTCAGGCAGGGCAATTCACTGGGTGCAGTTTTGTTCCCTGACAAAATTGTGTGCAGGTGTTGCTGCTGATAAAACAGCTGCCGTGTTCAACTCCCACAGACCAGATAAATCAGTTCAGGTTTGGGGTTTTTTGTCTTGTTTCCTGCTTTCTCTTCTTTGTTTGGTGAGTTATAAAGAGGTCTCCATACAGGATGAGGTTTTTGAGCTGAATTGTCAGCCTGGAACTGGAGCTGGAGGGGAAACTGGTGTCCAAATCCCCCAGAGAGTGTCAGACATTTCTGCTGCAGCTTGTCAGCAGGGTGACATCCCTTGGAAGGAAGGGATGATGTCAAATCAAGCAGAGGGACAGGGAACTACAGATGAGGCTTTGACCAGGGCTTAGCTTTTGTGAAATTGCCTTTTTGTGGTGAAATAATCTTATTTTTCGCCGTGAGCTCCAGCACAGGCCGTGGTGCTTGACGTCCCTGTGCCTTGCCCAGGTGAGGAAGGCAGAGACTCTCAATGCCCTGAGACAGATTTCCCCTCCCAGCCCTCCTGGTTCCCAGCAGCTGATGTGAAGTGTTCTGGAGAGCCCTGATCACTGCTGGGATTTATGGATCATATTTTCAGTGGCATGTGCTAGCAGGGCAAACAAATCAGGTTTTTGTAAGGCTGCCAAGGCAATTTCTCCTCGTTCTAGTTAGCATGAGGGAAGGAGGGTTTAGACAAAGCAGTGGCTGTGCCTCCCTGCCTTTTGCTGCCTCCGTTTTGTTACTTTCTGACCAGATCCCTGTGCTTGATTCCCAATTTTTGGGTAAATTTTCTCAGATACACCCCAGTCCCCTGGAAACTCTGGAATAAAGAAATGGGAAGGAGGGCAAATCTCTTTCTCTCCTTCTCTCCTTCTCTTCTTCTCTCCTTCTCTCTCTCTTTCTTTCTCTCCTTCTCTCTCTCTTTCTCTCTCTCTCTTTTTCTTTCTCTCTTTCTTTCTCTCTTTCTCTCTCTCTTTCTTTCTTTCTCTCTCTTTTTCTCTCTCTCTTTCTCTCTTTCTTTCTCTCTTTCTCTCTACTTCCCACCCCTTTTTTTCCAAGATCTGTCTTTTCTCCGGTCCCAACATTTAGCACTTGACCTCTTGGTGCATTTGTCTCTCTCCAAATCTCCCTGCAGAGAAGTTGAAGTTTGGGCAGTGTATTTTCCTAAAAGGGCTCTTGTTTGAAGAACAGCCTCCAAAATTTAACAGCTGGCCTTACATGAGGAGGTTCAAGACCTGTAAGGCACATCAGTGATTTTTTTTTGGAAGATAAATCCAATTTCAGATATAAATTTATTCCCCTAAATTGCCCCTGAGCTCACTTGAGGTCACAGTTTCTTTTTCCCCACCTGAATGGCTTAAAAGCATTGCCTTGATTAGATCTACCCATCCACTTACCTACTCAAATTGTTGCTGTGATAATTTTTTCCACTTTTTTTCCCTCCTAGAGGAATTGATTTTTACATGTGGCCCATTAGAAACGTATTGACTCCATCCATAGTTTATAAATAAATGCAGCCTTTCAGGAAAACCATGGAAAGCACTTAATATAATATTGTCCACTTGAGTAAACAAATAAATGTGTTCTGAGCAGAGCTTTAGGATGATTTACAGCTCTGAGGGCAGCAGGATCCAGAGAGGACAAGGCAGGAATTTTCTCCACCTCTGCCTGAGGAGGTTTGGTGATTTTTGGGGGGAAAAATTGGTCACTGGGGCCGGGGGGTGAGGAAATGACCATTGCAGGGTCAAACTGATTTTCTGTGAGGTTTTTATAGTTCTGCCTTCCATGACATGGGGAGAGGCTCCCTGGAGTTCTGTTTACCCAAAGAACCTGCCCTTTTATTAACCCTAAAATGGTGAATAGTGGGATATTTTATTAACCCTAAAATGGTGAATAATGGGATATTTTATTAACCCTAAAATGGTGAATAATGGGATATTTTATTAACCCTGAAATGGTGAATAATGGGATATTTTATTAACCCTAAAATGGTGAATAATGACACACACAGGTGATGTCACCAGAGCTGTGCTGAGTTGGCACTGCAGGTTTGGCTCTTGCACAAAAGCTGCCAAGAAATCTCAGGATGGACATTGCACTCTGGCTTTGGAGAGCTTTCCTGGGCACCAAACTCTCTGAACAAGGAGGTTTTGCCAGAGTCAGGGTTGAACAGAGAAATGGAAGCCTTGGCCCAGTGTTGTCCTTTCCCATCCCACACGAAAAAAGAGCAGGAATAGCACAGAGTGTCCTGGGCCTGGTGTAAATCGGGTGTAAATCAGCTTTTGGTGCTGCCAGGGGGGCTGGAGGGGAGCGAGGTCAGTGCTGAGTTTCCAGCAGCGAGTTTCTCCTGTTGGAGGGTGTTTTGGAGGCTGTTAATCAGCAGATCCAAAATTCCAATAAAGTCCTTGCAGTGATTAGGAGAGGAAGATAAAACTGTGTGTGTGCAAGAGGGATGGAGTGGGCATCTTGCTGTTGGTGCAGCTGAATTGAGCAAACCCTGCTCCTTCCAGAGCCTTGGGTTTAAATTTCAAAATATTTGACAATTAGATGGGAATAATTGAAACAATTAAAATTATTACTCTAAGGGGGAAGGTGTAAAGGAGGTTTCCCAGTGCCTCAAGTCAGGCAGGGCAATTCACTGGGTGCAGTTTTGTGCAGACAGGGTCTGGGTGTCCCTGGCAGTGAAAGATCCTCTCTTTAGGCTGGTCCCCAGCCTGCAGGCACTGCTCACTGCCTCCCCACTGCCCAGGCACTCTCCGTTATTAAAAATGAGATAAGGATCGAGGTCCTGCACACACACAGAGCTGCAGAACAGGATCACCAGCAAAATCAATGCTGGAAGGAGCTCAGGAGCTGCTGCAGTGCTCAGCAGCACAGTGGCTGCTGCAGGGGGGAAAAATTACCTGGAGCCTCTCTCAGGAGGGACATCCCAGCGTGGCAGGACCGGGGAGGAGGCTTTAAAATATACTTTTTTTTGCCAGGCAGCTGCTGTGACATGGACAATTTCCTGCTGGGCTGGCCCTTCACATGCTGTCCCAGGGTGACATGGGCAGGGCAGGAGGGACAATCCCCTCCCAAACTCAGTGACATGGGCAGGGCAGGAGGGACAATTCCCTCCCAAACTCAGTGACATGAGCAGGACAGGAGGGACAATTCCCTCCCAAACTCAGTGACATGAGCAGGACAGGAGGGACAATTCCCTCCCAAATTCAGGGGCAGGGCAGGGCAGGAGGGACAATTCCCTCCCAAACTCAGTGTCCCTGTTTGCTGGGCTGTCCCAGGGTGATATGGGCACAGCAGGAGGGACAATTCTCTCCCAAACTCAGGGGCAGGGCAGGAAGGAAAATTCCCTCCCAAACTCAGTGACACAGGCAGGGCAGGAGGGACAATTCCCTCCCAAACTCAAACTCAGTGTCCCTGCTGGGCTGTTCCAGGGTGACATGGGCATAGCAGGAGGGACAATTCCCTCCCAAATCCAGTGACACAGACAGGGCAGGAGGGACAATTCCCTCCAAACTCATGGAGCCACCTGAGGTGAAAGAGGATTTGGGATTTGTGGATGCAGAATCCTGGTTGGGGTTAGCTGATCATCCAGACCTGCAGAGCCAGACTTGCAGTGAGCATCACTTGTTCCTGATGGCTTTGTGTCCCTAAAGAACGGGGAGTGTGTCCTGCAGATCTGCTCATAACTGGAAAATCCCATCTCATGGCTTTAGGATCACAGAGCTCACCTCTGTGGCTTTTATTAACCAGCTCCTCCCATGCCCTCAGTGCTGGGGTCATTCCAGGGGATTTTTGTGCTGCTGGAAAGTGAGGAGTGCAGGTGGAGAGCTGCAGAAAGCCAGGCAGTGACTTCATCCTCTAATAACTCCTCCAGCACCGTCTCCCAGGGAACCCCGTGGAATTCAATTAGCTAATTGTGTGCCTAGCACTCGGGAAAATACAGAATGCCACGGAATTGCTAAGTGTTGTTATTTAACAGCACACATTTCGTGGTTGCAGCCCTGTAGTAGCAGTCAGAAAATCTACCCTGTAATTGCCTGCTGGTGCCTGCTGCTGAATTTGCTGTGATCGGAGCAAGGCCTGGGGATTTTTCTTCCTGTAAAAAAGTTCATTAATTTTGGCTGCAGATCCTCCGGGTCTAATTTTTTTTTTATCGAGCTCTCTTGAAACAGAATATTGATATGTGGTGGGTGTTTTAAAAAAACGGAGTGGAAAGAGGGGGAGGAATTGAGGCAGGCAGGATTTGTGTCCCTGAAATTCACCTTGGCATGGTTCCTGGTGGTCTTCTCTGTGCCTCATGTTGGACTGAGATTGAGGGCCAAGCCTTGGGCAATTACTGCAATTCCTCCAATGCAGGGAGAGGGATAAAAAAAACAGAATGGGAGGAAAGGAGGGAGCTGCTGTTTGCACCCATCATTTTGATGGCATTTTCTGAAAGCCTGTGGTTATAAAGCTGTGTTTGCACAGGTGGAGAAGGCCTGGAGTCCCCTCATAAACAGGATGGCAGAGTTATTTTCCTAATGGCTCTTTGCTCTTACTGCATTGAGAATCTTCTATCCTTCCAGCCAGCACTGGGGATGAGGGAGAGCAACTCCAGGAGAAGAAAAAGGCAGCTGGGAAAGGGTTTTGTGTAGGAATATCTTTCACTACATCTCAGAGAGAAATCCTTGGCTCTCCACCTGAAAATACCCCTGAGATCAGGGGTTTCCCACCTGAAAATACCCCTGAGATCAGGAGTTTCCACCCTTGTCCTTCCTGTGTTTGCCTCTTGCAGCGTGGGAGGAGGGCAGGATGGGGGGAAATCAGCTGAGAGGGGCAGGTCTGGAATAGCAAACCAGGTTTTGTTTGCAAAACGTGGGTTTGGAAATGTCAAGCATGGTGAATGAGTGTAAAAAGGGAAAAAAGAAAAAAACCTCAGCAAATAGGGCCAGAAGCTGAGCTGGCAGCTCTGGGAGTATGGGGATGCTCTCACCCCTTTGCCCTCTGCAGCAAAGCCTGACCTTACCAAATCTCTCTTATCCCACTGCAAATGAAGTGTGTCCCCTCAGGTGGTTTATCTCCATCTCATTGCATAGGCTCATTTGCTCCCTGCTCCTCTGCTGGAAAGGCATTTAATGGCCAAAAATGGGAGCTGGAGCACAGGGAGGGGACAGGGGACAGGGAGCAGGGTCCAGGCCATGCCACTCCTGTGTACCACAGAGGTGATGCTTCATGGATGTGACAGCCACAGAAATGGGGTTTTCTGCAGCTGGAAAAAAATGGATTTGGAGAGGGTTTGCTGTGGGAAAAGAGCAAAGCTTGCACAAAGCAGCCAGTGGTGATGGGAGGCCGGCAAAGCTGCTGGTATTGTTTAACCAGAGCAGGTTATTGGCTCTGGGGGAGCCTGTGGGGGGCTGGCTGTGGCTGTTTGCAGGCACAGAGTCCTGGCAGCTGCCTCGGGGCAGGGAATTTACCCAGGGAAAGTGGGAAAGGATCCCTTCAGGGGGCTGGTTCTGACCATGGCACTCAGGGCAGCAGGACCTGTGGGTTCAGCCCTGTGGCTGTGCCTGGCTGGGGTGAATCTCACCCCTGCCTCAGTTTCCCCAGGTGAACTGAGACCATTCCCTCACCCAGTAATTGCCTATTTAAAGATCAGAGCATAACAAAACCTTCAGCTTCAAAAGCTTGGAAGTGTTTCCAGGGGACAAAAGGCACAATAAATAATGAAATAAACACACTAATTTCAGCTGCCCTGGCACAAGATGAAACCTCGGATTTTGTGACAAAACATCTCATTTTCCTCCTGGATATCCCGAAGCCACGAGGGCAGTGGGGCAGCTGTTTGCCTGGTGCCCTGCACGATTTGCCTGGAGGCTCTGGCTGAGGGGAGAGAGGATTTGACAGGGGTTCAGGATCCATCAACCATCTGCCCTGCTTGCTGGGGCTGACAGGATGCCCTGAGTGAATGGATCACCTGTCAGCAAGGCAGGGGGAGAATATCATTCAAATGAATCGATAGTTCACAGGCAATTTCACATTACCCAACACTAACGTGTCCAAATTGTGCTTCATCCTGGCATTCCCGTGGGACTTGGCTGGGCTGGAACAGCCTTGTAAGTCCCATGTTTGGGAGGTTTACAGGAATTGCTCCTGCGTGCCCAGCAAAGATAAAAAAATGGCTCAACTTGCTGGATTTTCATCCCTCAGGGAGCCCAGGGACAGCTGGATCTGTCATGGGCGTCCAGCAGTTGCTGGAAGTGTCACTCCCACCTTCTCACTTCAGCAATTAGCAGAAGAGAAATTAGTGAGGAAAGTGCCATTACTCCCTGCTAATAGGACAAGGGGCTGGACTTTTCCCCAGGCTTTGTTGTGTAGCTACTTCCATGGATGTGAGGAGCAAAACCGAGCCCTCCACTCTAATTTTTTTTTAAATGTAGTTAAATGTATTTTTTAATATATATATTTTATATTTTAATATATTTTTTAAATATATTTTTTTAAATGTAGTTATAAAATAATTTATACAAATTTTTTTTTTATGTAGTTGTTTTTATACTTCTTAGCACTTGCAGAAATGCAAGAGAAGGCTCCCAACTCCAAAACTCACATTCAAGGCACCCTCCAACCCTCCCCAGGGCATTAGGGTGGCATTTCCTCCTGGGGCCTGGCAGCAGAAAGGAGCAGTGCAGGGTTGGGGGTTTTTAGGGTTAGGCAGAATTTGGTTCCTCCTCCTGTGGGAAAGAACTGATTTAATTGATCAGTTGAAACTTGGTGTCACCAAATTGGATGTGGTGATGGAGCAGCTTCACTCAGCAGGTGAGTGACCACCTCTTTGGAGGGTTTTAGGGTTGTTTTTTAAGTGGAATTTGGCCAATAAAGCACTGGACTTGGGTGATATCTTTATTAAAAGCCTGAATTAAATCCTGGTTAAAGTCCAGGCTCTCCCTTCCAACAGCTGCATGGGTTTCACATCCAGGGTCTCACAGCTCCCATTCCCTTCAAGGGCACTGAGTGTCTCTGCAGCTTTCAGTGCCTGTTTCCCCCTCTAATGCCATTTTCTGTTCTGTAGGAGTTTTCCCTGCAGCGCCTGGACACCCTGCAGGACGACCGAGTCAACATCCTGGGGTTCTCCATTTTCAACCAGTCCCACGCCTTCTTCCAAGAGTTTGTCCAGAGCCTCAACCAGTCCTGGCAGGAGAATTGTGACCACGCTCCTTTTACTGGGCCTGCAGTAAGTAAACTCCATTCCCAGAACCTCCCCAAGCTGGGAATTCTGATAATACCATGGAAAAACCTTGTGGGAAGAGCTTCAGGATGGTCCTGAGCAACTCAGGGGTAGAAACTCTGGTCTGAAATAATTTTTAAAGTTGTTTGAATTATTAAATAATTTAATTATTTAATCCTATTTAATCTTGTGCTAAAGAGCTCAGGGATATCCCCAGGCTGCTGTTGTACCTCGGATTAGATTTTACGAGGAGATGCTGGTCCAGGAATGGGAAGGAAGAGCCAGAGCAGAACATTTTTATTAAGTAGGTAGGAGAGGACTTGAGCTGTCAATCTGTGATTTACAAGGGATGTGGAAAACAGCAAAGTGACCCTGAAAGTCAGAGCTGCCCAAAGGACCTTGGGGTGCAGAGTTTCTCTGTGCTGAACTGGGAGCGCAGCTTTCAATTCCAGCCTAATCTTGATTTGGATTGTGTTTCTCTGTGGGTGCAGGGGATGATGCAGCTCTGATTTGGGTTTTCCCTCGTGAAGTTTATCCCTGTGTGTTTAAACTCCAGGAAAGTGGCTCGGGGAGGGGGGCTTGTGGCTGCAGATGGCCCAGGAGGGGCTGAGCTGGGCTCTGTGCTCCAGCAGCTCCCTGAGGAGTGTGCACATCAGCACTGGAGCATTCCCCAGGGATTCTCCACCACTGGGAGAGTTTGCAAAGCAGATTTGCCACATCAGAGCTGCAGCTGTGAGAGGAGAGAGAGAGAGAGGAAAATATCATCAGCTGAACCCTTTGCATGGATTTTAATGAACTCAGAGCCCCTTGACGAGCTGAGCTGCTGAAAACCTCCTTATTGTCTCCACAAAGGGAGCCTCAAGAGGCAAAATAAGGAGATTTTTGCCCTTTGTGTCCACATCCTTTGGCTTGACTTGAGCTCCTGTGCCTGGGACCATCCTGCTCTCCCTCCCACCCAGAGGCAGCTGCAATCAGCTTGCCCTGCTCAGTCTCCACAGGATTTCCAGCAGGAAGATCCCTTTTTGGATTGCAGGGGCTGTGGAGAGGCTTTAAAAACAAAATCCCTCCTCCCAGTGCAAACAGGAGACAGCAGGAACCAGCAGCAGGTGTAATGGGGAAATGAAAATTCTCATTTTAGGTTCTTACCCCACATCCAGCAAAACCTGTAAGTGGGAAGATGCCTGGAGGGACTGGAATTCTTTAAGATGGAACAGCCCAGGTGATAGGAAAAGGATTTGAGGGTAGGGAAGTTATAAAACAGAGGTGAAATATTCCCAAGCAGAATTTCTTTTGTCTGTGAGGTGAATCCAGGACCTTTCTGCCTCTGCTGTTGGAAATCTGGCAGGGAGCATCTCTCTGTGCAGCCCTGGGATGGGATAACTCATCCTAAAGAGAGAAAAGGAAGCTCAACAGCTGGAAGTGACAGGAGGGAGGTTTCCTGTGAGCTGCAAAAATCCCAGGGCATTCTTGCTGGAGCTGAGGAAGCATCTGACAAAGGAGGAGGGAGCTGCCTGCTCCAATGCCATCCTCATTAATCACATTGCAAAGAAAGGAAATCAGAGAAAATCATTCAAATTACAGATGGCTAGATTTGGTAATTAGAATTTAGGCTAAAACAGATGTTTGTAATTAAGTGTTTATGTCATTGAATAAAATCCAGATTGCAAAGTCTATTTCACAGGGTTTTAATGGCTTTAATTCCCCGTGTTGGGTTTGGGGGCAAAGATACAGCTGATAATGTTTTAGGGAGGGAAGAAAAAACCCCACATGGCAAAACCCAAACCTGTTCATGTTTCAGTGGCAAGAATTGTCAAGAATTTGGGGATTGAGGGAAGTCCCCCAAGCCCCATGGATTTTCCATGGAGCTCTGATATTGCAGAAGGGCACAAAACCAACAGGGCTCTGCACAAATCAGAGCGCAGGCGAGGGAGAGAATCAATTTGTTAGCAGGAAAATTGGCTTTTTGTGACACAGGGACAAAGCTGTGGTTTAAAATGAGAATACAAAAGTAGTGAGAGGCTATTTTGGGGAAAGTTGAGCAATGCACAGGAGGGCAGGGACAGATCCCTCTGGCTGGATCTGCCTGCAGGACACTCCAAAAGTCTCTTTTCACTCCTCTGCTGAAGGTTATGACCTCAAAATTTAGTGGTTTACCTCTTTTCTGTGCAAAAATCAGGCTGCAGGGAAGGGATTCCTCTTCCATGCCACAAGAACTTGATCCTGTGTCTCTCCACACCCTCCCCAATACTTAAATTGCTTGAAATCATAAAGGGTGATGGCTGAAATCCTAATGAATTTTCCAGAATTCAGAAGTAAAACATTCCAATCAATAATGTCAAATGCTTCACTGAGATCTACAAGTCTGTTGCTCACCATCTAATAAGGGATTAACTGCTCAGGGAAAATGGAAATGGAAACCCAGAGGGAGAAAATTAAAAATGCTGGGCCAATATTCAGATTTGGTAGGAAATGGGGGAGATTTTGGGGTTGCAGGGGATGTGTTTGGTCTCATAACAGTTTCCTTTGTCCAGGTGATGTTAATAGGGTTCCTGATTCAGGAAGGGAATTACAAATTGGGTGTGAAATCCTGTAGCCTGAACAGGATTAAATTCATAACTAAAATTAAGTGCATGGTCATGGAGCAGGGGCTGAGGACAGGGCAGGCTGGAGAAGCCCTGTTAGGAAAAGAATTTGTATTAAAGGGAGAAAAGAAGGAGAAAATAATTTATCAGCTTCTTTAAGAATCTCTGGAAAAGACTTTCCAGGAGGGGAATGTTTAGGTCAGCCTCAGCAGCTTGGAGGAGTGAAAGGTCACTGGTGTTGTCAGAGCTGGTGTTTGGGGTTTTGATGGAATCCTGCCTTTTAATTTAGGATGACTTGTAGGTTTTGAGAGGGTTTGTGCTGCTTTTCAAGTGTCTAACCACACACCAGTGTGGTCAGTGAGGTCTAAGGAGGACCAAGCAGGGTTGAGTCAAAATTAGCAACAGAGTGGAAGCCCAGGGATTGTTGGGATCATTGAGCTGGGTGAGATTGTCCCTGCAGCAGAATAAACCTGGTCAGGCTCTGGGAGGAGGAGAGGATGCAGGGCTGGAAGTCACAGGCAGGGTGAGGTGGGCAAAGCAGCTCCAGGCTGGAGACTGAACCCTGTGCCAGGAGCTGGGATGGGAAGAGGATGCTCTTGGAAGCATCCACAGGGAAAATGCAGCCTTGATAGTAATGAGCTGCAACGGCTTAATTCCAGCAGTCAGGAGGTGACAGTAATTAAAAGTGAAATCTCAGCTGCAACAGTGAGCACGAGGGAGAAAAATAGCTGATTGTTAATGAGCCCAAAGCCATGGAAACTGCTGTGCATGAGTGGGAAACGCGGGCTGTGAGGCTTGGTGGACAAAGAAACCTGGACAAAGCAACCAAAGCCAAGGTGAGCAGGAGAGGGGATGAGCTCTGACACTCTGGACATGCCCTCAGCACTGCTGTTCCAGGTTGTGGATGATCTCTGTGGGGTCTGAAAGGCAGGATTTGGCTGTTGAACAAGCAGATCTAGCAAAACCTCTTTTCCTTGTGGGTCTGCCTGTCAAAGAAGTGGTCAGAGAAGGCTGCCCATGATGGCTGAAGAGGCACAGTCGAGTTCCCTTCTGTGGGAGCAGGCATCAGATCTCAGGAGAAATTCCCACTAGAAATTCCTGCTTCTCTCAGGAGCAATTCCCCCTGGCAATTCCTGCTTCTCTCAGGAGCATTCTCGCTGGCCAGCAGACTGATCAGAGCCACCAAAACACTGAAAAACCTCCCTTGATTAGGAAAGGAAAACTGCAGAAACTGAGATAGAAAGGACTGGGAAGCAACAAGGACAAGCAGAGATAGAGAGATGACAGTGATGGATGAAATGAGCCCACACAAAGGGCACCCCATCTGACCCCAAGTCACTATAGGACATGAAATAAATAAATAAACACACTGTATTCATTCCCTCAAAGTGATTGCTTATTAAAAGATCAGAGCATAACAAAACGTTCAACTTCAAAAGCTTGGACGTGTTTTCAGGGGACAAAAAGCACAATAAATAAACACACTAATTTATAGTACGATAATATAGTACGACAATAGCACTACATGGACACGCAGCTCTCTCAAGGTAAAAAGAGAAGTTTTAATTTCTGACTCCAGCATTTATAGATTTCCAAAAGTGACAGTGGATTGGAGGGTGACAGTGCCACCTCTCCAATGACACTGGACAAACCAACAGTCCATCAGATTTCTCCTCCCTCCATAAAAGATATAAGTTATTTACATAAAGTTATTACAAAAATATATAATATATATATATAATATATATGTTTACAAAGTTTATTACGTAAAAGATATAAGTTATTTACTCTAAGTTATTTACAATAAGTTATTTACATAAAGTGCATGAGAACGTTCGTTACAAGAATGTAAGCACCAGAAGGCTTGGAAAATCTTAAAAAAATCCGGGGGACAAGCCCAGGCTGTGCACAGAACACTCTTGAGCTCCGAGGAGCAGCAGGATGGGAGATTTTTGTGCTCCAAGCTGACTTTTCCCTGTGTTTCCCCCGCAGCTGTCCTTGGTGCTACTGTTTGATGCCGTGTACGCGGTGGTGATGGTGGAGGAGCAGCAGGATGGGGGATTTTTGTGCTCCAAGCTGATTTTTCTCTGTTTTTTCCCTCCCAGCTGTCCTCGGCGCTGCTGTTTGATGCCGTGTACGCGGTGGTGACGGCGGTGCAGGAGCTGAACCGCAGCCAGGAGATCGGCGTCAAGCCCCTGTCCTGCGGCTCTGCACAGATCTGGCAGCACGGCACCAGCCTCATGAACTACCTGAGAATGGTGAGAGGGGGCTGAGGGATGCTCCTGGCTGCCACAGGGCTCTTTGAAGGCACTGAAAAGTGAGATCTGAGCGTTTGGGTTGTCACCTGTGACCATGTTCACAGGGGTCTGAGGATGAGGGAAGAGACGAGGAGCTGACTCCATGTTTCAGAAGGCTTGATTTATTATTTTATGATATATATTCTATTCAAACTATACTAAAAGAATAGAAGAAAGGATTTCATCAGAAGGCTGGCTAAGAATAGAAAAAGAAAGAATGATAACAA
>JAWWMN010000088.1:4961109-4977972 GCA_035047745.1 Catamblyrhynchus diadema | reverse complement strand
TACATTTTGTTCCTGAGGCCTCTCAGCTTCTCAGGAGGAAAAATCCTAAGGAAAGGATTTTTCAGAAAAGATGTCTGTGACAGAGGGATTTTGCAACCTCAGTGATTCTGGGATTCTGCGAGGCAAAGGGTGGGGATGGAGAGCAGATTTCCTGAGGGAAACCACACCTTCCCTTCCCTCCCCTTAGGTGGGCATTCACCTTGATCATCATCTCCTCCTACACGGCCAACCTGGCAGCATTCCTGACTGTGCAGAGGATGGATGTGCCCATCGAGTCTGTGGATGACCTTGCTGACCAGACCACCATCGAGTATGGCACCATCCACGGAGGCTCCAGCATGACCTTCTTCCAAGTAAACCCCATTCTTTGGCTGCCTGGGGGGCAGGGGGTGCACAGGGCACCCCTCAATCACATTGGGGTGTCCCCTCAGCCTGCTGTGCCCCTGTGTCACTCCAGTTGCTGGCACAGAGGGGAACTCTGGAGAGATTCCTGCACAGGATGAGTGGTGGGAGAGGCATGGTGGAGGACACAGAGAGGGAATTCAACAAGGAATTCAAATTTTCATGGGTCTCCACATGGTTTTAGTTTTTATTTGAGAGTCTTTCAGGTGGGATAAGCAAAGAAACATTTGCACAACCCAGGCAAAGTGCTGGAGCCTGTGTGAGGTCAGTGGCACTGAAATAAGTCAAGTGTATGCAAAGTTATGCGGGCCATTTAGCCCAATTTAATTTTTATCTTCCCTGCTCTGCTGAGAAGGAAAATAAATGAGTGAATCTTTTCTGCAGCACTCTGAACGCACAAAGAACTGTTTGAGGATTATTTATTTATTTATTTATTGCTTGTTGAAATTCCAAAAGGAGAGAAAGCTTGTTCTCACTCTTTCCCCCCACTCTGAGTCTGAACTGAATTTGGAAGGCTGGGAAATCTCTGGAGTCAGCCTGAGCTTTTCAGCCCAACTTAATGCTCTTCAGGGGTATGGAAAAGAGCTACTTTTAAGCCAAACTTTACATCTAAAATGAGCTGAGCAGGGCCTAAGTGAGGGGGGTGGTTTTATACGAGGAGCTCACTTGAGGAAAGCTTTCAAGTTTAAACCCCTGGCTGTGTCTCTGCACTGCCTGGCAGTGAAAAAAACAGAGAGAAAATTTGGAAAAGAGAGTTTTGTCCTATTTGTGGTGCTTTAAGCTGTGTTGGGATCCATTTGCCTCTGGTGTAAGGACGGGGAGGTTAAAGTAGTGATGGTAACTGCCTCCATCTCCCCTCCCTTCCTGGGTGCATGAAGGAATGTTTGTCCCCTCCTGAGGCAGCTTGTCCTGGCAGTGCTTCCCCTGACACTGACACACAGTTTAAGGTCTAAAAATGCAGTGAAACAGAACCAAACCCCCCCTGCTCATCTGTCTCCTGCCCAAGTGGCTGCACCCAGAGGACAGAGCTGGACAGATGAGGACAGGAACTGGGTCAGCAGCAGATTCCCTGAGGCTCTCCAGCATTGCTCACCAGCCACAGAAAATGAGCCCTTGACAGTATGAAAATGCTCATGTAGAGCAGGGTGTGTTTATATTCAGTCTTTGTGCAAGCAGCTTTCACTCTCTGCTCTGCACAGGCAAGAGAGATTCATCATTCTCAGCTCTCTTTTCATCAGACCAAGGTGGTTCAGCCAGCGGCCAGCTCCGAGGATTTGGGGCTGGCTGAGCTAAGGTTTATTGTAATCAATGACAAAAACCCCAGTTCTTTTCAACAAGCACTTTTACTTGCCTCACAGGGGGTGGTGAACCAAATCTGGATTATTTTTTGAACAAAATTTGTGAGCAACAATCTTCAGAGAGCTTTTGTGCTGCCCCCAGCCCATAGTGCCCTCTTCAGGGTGCTGGAGTCTGGCTCTGACACTGAAGAACTGTTGGGACAATGTTTAAGGGTTGGTCAGTATGGTGTGAGCTCTACAGGGAGCACCCAGAGGTTTCAATCAACCAAGCAGGAGCTCTTTCTTCAGGCATTTTTTGTGTGTTTTTAATATGTGGTCACTAAAATGATGATTTTTTTTTTGCCTAAAATTGAACTTACTTTGTTTTTCCAGACCCTGTTGGAATTGGGGCATTTCATGCCCAACTTTTCCAACAAACTCCCAACACATTTGGGCCTCTGAGATAAACAAAGATGAAACACCAAAATCCTTCCTGAATCTGAAATCAGATTTGATTCCTCCCTCCATTGTGGCTTTTCTGCAGCAGCATCTGATATGGGGGTTTAAATTTAGGGGTCTGTTCTGGTTTAAAAGCAAAGCCAGGGAGAGACTCCAAGTCAGAAATACAATTTATTAGGAAAAGGGAAAATAAAACCAAAATACATGCAATAATACAAAAGAAAAAACCACTGACAGAGTCAGAATGCAACCTGACACCCTGTTGGTCAGGGTGTTGGTAGCAGTCCAGTTGGATTGGTGGCTGCAGCCCTCCTGGAGTGGCAGGTGTGGTTCTGTTGGAGCAGGGATCCTGTAGAAAGGGTGTAGTCTTCCTCTGAAGATCCAGTGGAAAAGACAGCCATTCCTCTGGGAATCCAGTGGAGAGACTGCCTGTTCTGTCCCAAACCCCAGATTATATCCATGTGGGGATGCTTGGCTCCTCCCCCTGAGAGCATCTCACAATGGGCTGTTATCATTTTGTAAGCCATGTGGTGGCTCCATTAAACAGAAGTGGCTCCTGGAGGGAGTTCTGTCCCAAACTCCAGATTATATCCAGGTGGGAATGCTTAGCTCCTCCCTCTGGGTGGAGCATCTCACAATGGGCTGTTATCATTCTCTGAGTCATATGGTGTGTCCATTAAACAGAAATGGCTCCTGGAGGGAGTTATCTCTGAGTCATGGGGAAAGGCATTGATGGGCCCATTAACAGGAGATAAGGAAGAAACAATGTCCTTCCTGGTTTCAGCAGCTCGTGATGATGGTGTCCTGGTTTTAAAAGGAAGTGAGTTTTTTGGAAGTTTGTGGTCAATATCTTAATATTGTAACCTAGGACAGGATCTAATTTACCCCAAAATCTCCTTCCTGAGCCGTGGCTGCCTCTTTCCCCCTCCTGCAGAACTCCCGCTACCAGACGTACCAGCGGATGTGGAATTACATGTACTCCAAGCAGCCCAGCGTCTTCGTGAAGAGCACGGAGGAAGGGATCGCGCGCGTGCTGAACTCCAACTACGCCTTCCTGCTGGAGTCCACCATGAACGAGTATTATCGGCAGCGCAATTGCAACCTCACGCAGGTCGGGGGCCTTCTGGACACCAAGGGCTACGGGATTGGCATGCCCGTCGGTAGGCAGTGAAGAACAATTCTAGTCCTTCTCGGCTGTCGGCAGAGGACCGGAGCGTTCCAAAGGCTGCGCCGGCTCTAAAAGCCAACGTTGCATCTCACAGGGTCCTTTTTTTTCTTACCTCTTGCCCATGCTCAGAGCCAGATGTGCAAGACCTTGCTCTGGTCCAGAGCCAGATGTGAGACCCTGCTCTGGTCCAGAGCCAGATGTGAGACCCTGCTCTGGTCCAGAGCCATGTGAGACGCGACCGCGGCTCTTTCAATGATTCATGTGAAAGATGTCTCAAAATTGCTGCTTGTTTTCTGCATACCTGCTCTTTGCTGTTTCCTTTCCCCAACCAGTGTTTGTGCATCGTTTTGTGCTCCTTGTTTTAATCCCAGAAGTGATGTCAAAGTAATGCTGTGGCAATTCTGGTAGTTTTTAGCAGGGATGTCTTAACAGCTGGTGTTTTTTGAAACTGCAGGCCAGAGACTTGGCTCTCATCAGGTTTAACACATGCAGGGGTTTTGTCTTTCAAATGCATGAGCTCACAAGAGAACATCACCACTAAATAAGGGTTTAGTTGTTATTCCAAACGATGATCTGCTGGTCTTTTGGACAGCCTGGAAGCCTTGTCCTGACCTTTAAGCCCTGGCATTTAGCAACACAAAGTTGGGGTGGATTACATAATGCCCCGTCACACAAACAGCCACTCTAGTTTAGGGAACATGGGTAAGCTTGTAAAGTCACAGCAACCTGATCAAAGTGAGTACAAATCCCTACCTTCAGGGCTAAATTTGTTCTGACATTGTCTTGTTAAACAGTGAAACCGTAGCAGATAAGAGGAGCAGAAAGCTGCTGGCTGGGACAATAGTGCAGAGTTACTGGGAGAAGCAGAATCTTTCCCATGGCCCTTCCTCGGGATCTCTGGTGGCAGACAAGGATTTCTTGTACCAGACAAGGATCTCTGGTGGCAGACAAGGATCTCTGGTAGTAGACGCTGGGACTTCAGCAGAGCTCTGTGCCCAGCACAGGACTGAGCTCTTCCAGCATGGACATTTTGGCTTCCATGATCCTTGGGCTTCTTCCAACTCAGGATTTCTGTGACCAGTTTGAGGGAAGGAGCATTAGAACAAGGTGAAATTGTAGGTGGAATGCCAAGAGACCTCTGTGGTCTGCAGGAGCAGGATTCTGAACTGCTCATTCAAAAGCCAAAGCTCCCCTTGCCATGGGCCTCCTCCAGAGGCCTGTGTGGCTCCTGGTGGCCAGGTAAAGTCACCTCCTGCAAGTGACATTAACCAGGTGACATTCCCAGCGGGGTGGCTGCAGCTTCCCATGGCTGGCATGGATTGACAGCCCCCTCCAAGCCACCCAGAGAGGAGCTGTGCTAGCTGGGCACGCTGGGGTGGGGCGAGGATGATGATGGGGAGGAAGGTGGGTGGGGCCCTACCATGTCCCTCTCGGTGTTGCAGGCTCCGTGTTCCGTGATGAGTTCGACCTGGCCATCCTCCAGCTGCAGGAGAACAACCGCCTGGAGATCCTGAAGCGCAAGTGGTGGGAAGGAGGGAAGTGCCCCAAAGAGGAGGACCACAGAGCCAAAGGTAAGCCCTGCACTCCCAAGGGACCAGCCACAGAAACATCCTGGCCAGAGGTGCAAGGATGGACACCCAGCTGCGTGTCTGCCAGGTTTTCTGCCTGGGAATCACTTTTTCCCCTTCTCCTGACCTGAGATTCCTTCCTTCTCAACTCAAGGAGAAAGCCAAGCAGCTCCGCTGCGCCTCACGCTGTGTGTTTTTGCCTGGGGCAGAGATAGCAGGAACAACCAAATGACAAATATTGGAGGCATATGGAGGGTAAATTAGCTTCTAATGAATGTCTGGGAAAATGGATGGCTGAAGGGATCAGACCAAAATCCTGGGTTCCTTGAAGGGAGATGGATCTCCACCACAGGCCTGCTGGTTAATGGCTTCGTGTGAAAGCGTCTTTTAAACAGCCAGGGGAAGGGACACAAGGACTTTATTAGTACATTTGTAAACTGAGGAGCAAATTCTTTTGGGTAATGCTATGCAAATTGCCATAAAAGCCACCACATTAGGCTGATGTCCCAGCATGAGAGCAGTTGCCAGCTTAACATAGTTGCTGCATTTTTTAGTTTTGGCAGCGGCCCTTTCCTCAGCAAGTGTTTTCTGCGAGGCCAGCAGGCCCCCCAGTTAAAAGCACAGCCTTGTGACCTTTGTGGGAGCAGAGAAAAGAGCCAAGCCAGGGCTGGGGAAGCTCTTTTGGAGTTTTGACCTTGCAGCAGGTGTAGGCGTGTGTGTCTGTGCAGTTCCTGCTGGGAGGTGATGCTCACTTTTGGGCAGTGCTGCTCTACAGACACCCCCAGTTATTCATCTCCAGGCTGAAGGTGTAAGACATCAGGTTATTGCTATTAAATGAGTTACTTTTGAAGGTGGAAGGGTTTATTTTCTCCCTGGACTGTGCCAAAGGCAACTCTAAGGTGGAATCTAGGCTGGGGGCTGTTTTGAGATGGTTTTGGAAAGGGGGAAGCTGGGCTGTGTCTGTCACTACCCAGCACAATCTGTGACCCCGGGCAAGTTTTTCTGTTGGTTTGTTCTCTATGCCATGGAGATGAGGAAGGCTGTATCTGCATGGAAAAAGGAAATATCTCTCAGTAAGCTTGGGTGTCTGAGGTGGCACCCAGACAGAATGATAGGAGGATGTTGAGAGAGGTACAAACCCTAAATTCACACTTGTGAGCTGCAGAGGGGAGTGGACGGCCTTTAGCTTTGGGTCTGAATTGTGATTCTGGGCTGTTTTATCTGCCTTGCCATTGCTGTGGCAGCACCTCTGCAAAAGTCTCTGATTTACAGACTGCCTGCATTGCTCGGGGGGTGGTGCCAAAAGAATGACGGAGGAGGAGGCAGAAATGTGACCTGCTAAGTTTTAGAACAAAACAGGTCAGCGATTTACAAGGATTTTGGTGAGGTTTTATGTCTAAAAGCCACGCCGAGATCAAGTCAATAAATCATCTATTCTTACACTTTGATTTAATGCTACAGGAGGGAGAGGAAGATTTTTATAGATGTTCCTGTTGAGTAATGGCCTCACACAGCCAAGCCAGGGCAGAGCACATGTTTTTAGTAATCAGTCCAATCAGGGACCCGAACCAAACACAGGAGACAGGAACCATATCCCAAGTGTTGAGGTTGGCTCATCTCACAGACAGATGGAGGCACAGTTTTGGGGACCAGGGCCGTGGTGGCGAGTAAAGAGATGACTTCAGCACATGGAAAGCTCAGGTTTTTAAGGGATGGATTTTCCTTCAGCTGGTAGAACTTTCTGGAATGCAGGGTAGGCATGGTGGTCATCCCATAGGAAGCAAGTTGTGCAGGGGAGGTGGGATGAGCTGTCCATGGAAGGGGCTGTTCCCTCCTCATGGGCCAAGGGGGCTGGGCAGAGACACCCAACCCACAGCCAGGTGCCCCAGGGTGGCAGGGACCCCATTTTGTCACCCTGTAGTGACACAGCATCCTGCTCTTGTTTGGAGCCTCTCCCACTGCAGTCCGAGCAGCCGGAATCATTTTCCTGCAGCACTTTGTGATGCAATCAAAGGAGCTTTTCCTGCTGCCAGCTTCCTTTAAAGCCCTTCCCTGTCTCCTTTATCTCTGCTCCTTTAACAACCTTGCTCCTCTTCCTTTTCAAGTTCAAAGCCACTGGAGCTCGGTGAATAATTTGCAGGGATTAATGTGCCCCTTTGATCCCCTGTTTTTCCCCTCCTGTTTTCAGTTTGTCCACAAATTGCTTTGTGCTTCCCCTCCAACGTTCTGGCTGTTTATCTGCAAAATCATCATTTCTGAGCAGGCATCTTCGATCCTGCAGTTATTGCAAGTCACTCACTTGGGCCATCTGAGTCATGCAGGGAGCTATTAATAGGACACTGCTGGCTCGGTGCTTTTGGTCCCTGGCTGGGCATCTACAATGCCAACAAAACAGCAAAGCCTGGGGTTTCTGTGCAGTGATACTTGAGATTTATGATGTGTCTGCCTCTCCAGAGTGTCTCTCCTGCTTTATTTTAGGCTTGGGGATGGAGAACATTGGTGGAATCTTCGTGGTGCTCATCTGTGGCTTAATCGTAGCAATTTTTATGGCAATGCTGGAATTTTTGTGGAGCCTTCGACACTCTGAACAGTCGGAGGTAGGAGCTGGGAGTGTCCTGAGGGGACAGGGTGTGTTTATTGCTGTCTGTGGGGTGTCCTAGAGCGAGTCATGCACCCAGGCTGAGGAGCAATCCCAGCCAGGACAGCTCAAACCCAGGAACAGGCTTGGTCCTTTGGGCAGGGTGTAAAATCCATGAGTTTCTCGTGCACTCCTACTCAGAGTGAGGCTGTAGAGATGCTCCAAGGGCTTTCGAAGGTATCAAAGATGTGCAAAACATCCAGGTACCTTTCCTGGGCACATGATTTCTACCTGCAGCAGATTTGGATCTTGTGCTGATCTGGGGATGAAGAACACAGGGCTGTCTCTGATGAGAGGCAGAGTTGGGTTAAACCAAGTGTAGATTCTGAGCATTGGTGTTGAAAACCAGCAGCACCGAGTCCATAAAAATTTGGGGAATGTTTAAACAGACTGGATTAGAAGGGACCTTAAAGCTCATCCAGTTCCACCCCCTGCCATGGTCAGGGACACCTCCCACTATCCCAGGTCACTCCAAGCCCTCATCACTCCAGGACCCAGAGCCCCTGAGGGGCTCAGAGCTCGCTCAGGTGAGCTTGGGTATGTCAGGACTCCAAACCCTCATCACTCCAGGCCCCTGAGGCACTCAGAGCTCGCTCAGGTGAGCAGCACAGCTCTGTTCTCCCCCCAGGTGTCGGTGTGCCAAGAGATGGTGACGGAGCTGCGCAACATCATCCTGTGCAAGGACAGTTTCCACCCCCGTCGGAGGCGAGGCGCGGTGGTTCGGACTCGCCCCGCGGCGCCCGAGGAGCGCCGAGCCCGCAGCACCACCACGCTCAGCAACGGCAAGCTGTGCAGCGGGGGCGAGCCAGACCCCCTGGCACAAAGACTGGCACAAGAGGCAGCCCTGGTGGCCCGGGGCTGCACCCACATCCGCGTGTGCCCCGAGTGCCGCCGCTTCCAGGGGCTGCGGGCGCGGCCGGCCGCGGGGTCGCCGGCGCGCAGCGAGGAGAGCCTGGAGTGGGACAAGGCCACCAACAGCAGCGGGCCCGAGTAGCGCCGGGCCAAGGGGGCGTCGGGGTGGGGACGAGAGGGTCCTGTTCCATTTTACAGAACACGGACTTGTACAATGTCAACTCGTTTTTAAATCAATAGCAGTTACCCGGCTTCTCCAGAGCGAGGTGGATCTTGGCGTGGACACCGAGGGCTGGCTGCGGTTTTGGTGTCCACCACGGCCTGGCGGGGCAGGAGGGAGGTCCTCAGGCTGGTGCGTGTCCAGAGGTTGTCTCTGGGATGGAGGGATGTGGTGGGTGGCTGGTGTAGCAGGAATTGCCCACCCAGGGTCAAGGAGGGGTTCCTGGAACTCCTCAGCCCTCCAAGGTCTGGAGAAAGGACGGTGGCGCTGCCTCTTCATCACTTACTGGGGTTGTTCTCCAAGGGCAGGGGGGACTTTTTATTTGCTGTGGCTGTGGGAAGGGAGGAGTCATTATTTTGGGTTTTTTTTGTTTAATTTGGGTACGTCAGGACGCAGTCTCCAAGGCACCAGGTGCTGAATAATTCTTCCTTTTCCAAGGGTGGCAGGTGGGTTGAAGGGGGAAGGGGAGGATGGGATGGGACACGCTCCCTGTGAGAAGCACCGTTTGCTGGAAGTCCATCTGAGGAGTTGTTGAAATTACATATATAGAGAAATATATCTATACATAGATATATATAAATATATATATTAAAATGCCAAAAAACAGCCAACGAACACAATGAACTCAAAGAGGCCTTGAAACGCCTGGAATTTCAGGGGTTCTGTGTCTTTTGTTTCATTCTCGGGTTATCTTTTGCTTTTTTTTTTTCCTTTTCCTTTCTGTTCTTGGGATGGGGTGGGGAGGAGCCTTTTGAGGGAGGTGAGTGGGGAGCACTGGGGTGGCTGCCAATCCCCACCAGCCAAGGGAGGAGGTGTTGGGACCCCCAAAATGTCCCTGGCTGTGCTCTGCACACTCCTGAAGTGACTCTGAGCTCTGCCCCAGGCTCAGGAGCTCCCCAAATCCCTGACCCCACGGAGCACCCTCAACTTCCAGGGTGAATTCCAGCCACACAGCATTTGAGAAAATCATTAGCCCCCAGGATCTCGTGTAAGGAAAATAGTGACTTCCCTAGAAACAGCAGCAGCTCACCCTCTGCTTGGTACAGATGTGGGGTTTACACTGGCAAATTTAATTTTCTGATTGAAAAAACAAATTCTATGCAATTTCTGGTCGTAAAAGGAAAGAGATGACAATGGAGAGGGGCAGGGGAGATAAAGCCTTGAGTGAAGGTACATCCTGTTCTTGAATTGTTTTCTTTTCTTTTTGTCTTGAATGTACATTAATAAAAGATGTCCTTGTATAATCATGCTCTTTTTTTTTTTCCTCTTTCCTTCCCTGTTCAGAGTCAGGAAAGTTGTGAGACAGTTTGAGGCCCGGCTGCTCAGGGAGAAACCCAGCAACTTGACAGGCAAAGGTGCTTTGGCTCTTGAAGGTCTCTGCTCCCTGAGAGGGTCCACACCCCTGGTGTAGCTGAATGGAAAACAGGAGTTAAAATTAAAGGTCAATTAAAAAAAACAAAAAAGCCCAAATGCCTGGTGATGAGGGAGGAGAGAACTCAGAACTGACAGCAGGGTGAGCAGCTCCATCTTTCCCATAGCTGGGGGTTGGAGCTGCCCAAGGGTGAATCCAGGGTGATTCCAGCAGATGTTTCTGAGGAGGATGGGCAGGGAATGGGGTGTGGACCATGGTGATGGGTACAGCAGGGTTGCTCTCATGATTCCATAATGTTTCTCATGATGCACAAGGAATGAGATATGATCTGTGGTGATGGGTACAGTAGATGTTTCTGAGGAGGATGCACAGGGAATGGTGTGTGATTCAAGGTGATGGGAACACCAGGGTTGTTCTGATTTTTCCAGCAGATGTTTCTGAGGATGCACAAGGAATGGGGTGTGGACTGTCATGATGGGCACAGTAGGGTTGTTCTGATGATTCCATGATGTTTCTGAGGAGGATGCCCAAGGAATGGGGGTTGATCCATGGTGATGGGTACAGCAGGGTTGTTCTGATGGTTCCATGATGTTTCTGAGAAGGATGGGCAGGAAATAGGGTGTGATCCATGGTGGTGGGCTCAGTAGGGTTGTTCTGATGATTCCAGCAGATGTTTCTGAGCGGGGAATGGTGTGTGGACCATGGTGATGGGCACAGCAGAGTTGTTCTGATGATTCCATGATGTTTCTGAGAAGGATGGGCAGGAAATAGGGTGTGATCCATGGTAATGGGTACAGTAGGGTTGTTCTCATGATTCCAGCAGATGTTTCTAAGGATGCACAAGGAATGGGCTGTGGACTGTGGTGATGGGTACAGCAGGGTTGTTCTGATGATTCCATGATGTTTCTGAGGAGGATGGGCAGGGAATGGGGGTTGAGCCATGGTGATGGGCACAGTAGGATTTTTCTGATGATTCCAGCAGATGTTTCTGAGCTTGCACAAAGAATGGGGTGTGGACTGTGGTGATGGGTATAGTAGGGTTGTTCTGATGGTTCCATGATGTTTCTGAGGAGGATGGGCAGGGAATGGGGTGTGATCTGTGGTGGTGGGTACAGCAGATATTTCTGAGGAGGATGCACAGGGAATGGATGGGGTGTGTGCTGTCGTGGCACAGTGGGGCCATTCTGTTTTTTCCCAGCAGGGTGTGAAGGGAAGCTCTGCTCCCAGTGACTGTAAAACAGGCTGCAAGGAGAGGATTTAGAGGTTGTTTTTCAGGATGTTGTATGAGATGCTCACAGAGGTCCTTCCTGGCTTTCACATCTGTAAATCCACAGGATGTCCCCTCTCCCTGACATTAACTGAGCAGTGAGATAAGGCAAGGCTCCCCCCATGCCATGGGGTTGGAGAGGCAGATCCTCAGCTGAGGGAAGTCAGTAAAACTCCATCCAGCCCTGCAAGGAGCCAGGCTGGGCTTTCAGAGTCCTGACAGCAGCACTAAAGACATCTGAGAGTGCCTGTGTTGTGCTTAAAGGCCAACATGTTTCTACGAGCTGCAGAATATATTCATCAAAAGGAAGCTGCTTTTTAAAATTTATTTACAGATTAGCAGAAGAAAAGGCTCCATGAATCATTTATCAGACCTGATGTTTTTTTCACTGCTTCCCCGCATTGAATAAAGAGAAATCTTGACAGAGCTAGACATTATTCTGCATCTCCAAAGATCTTGCAGTCATCTGCTCAGACAGAGGATGTCAAGGAAAAAAAATGATGAGAAACCACCTGGTTTTTATCTCTCCTGTTAGCTTGCTCCACCCACATGGTATTTTATATCTGGGTCTGTATTTTAAAGAGATTTGTTTCATGTCCCTCTTGCCCTCCTCTCTTTTTAATGTTGGGGTTTTTTTCTTTTTTTTTTTTGATATTCAGAGGTTTTGCACTCAGAGCAGGGATGGACCTCAGACAAGGAGGATAAAAGCTGCTGTCATTGAGATGCCTTTTCTAATGTGCTTCTGTCCTGTATTTTCTGCTCCCTGCTAAATCCTCCCAGTCCCACCCTGGAGGGAGCAGGCAGCATTATGCATGTGCTGGGTTTGTGCTCGCACTGATTTCTGTGCCCAGATGGGTTTACATCTCACATATTCCCTCTCTCCCCAGTTTTTTTTTTTTCTCTTCCCTCTCATCTTTGAAGCCATTGTGGAGCTCTTGTGCTCAGCCAGCCCCAATGCTAATGCAGTTCAAGATCTGGAGTAGTTTGCCTTGCAAAAGGCACTTTCCCAGTATTGCTGTCTCCTGATAAACCCCGGGTAATTCTAGTAAGATATCTCTGCAAATTCCACCGGGAGCCAAAGATTAGATCAATTAAAATGGAATACTTTGCTTTATCCCCTCGAACCAGCGTGTTTGAGCCTCCTGCTGCCCTCTGTTTTAGGCTCACGTCTCTCCCTGCCCTGACAGCCAATTCTCCAGCCCTGGCTCACTCCACAGCAGCCTGGCAGCTTCCTAACTAAAAGGCCTGGGATCTCTCCTCGTGGGCTAAACCCCGTGTTTGTGTTGTTTTTTCCAGGCAGTTCCATTTTCACCTAGTGATAAAAAGCCGTTTTCTCCCCTGAGGTTGCATGGGTGAAGGTATTAACAAGGCCTGGACTAACCTGGGGGCATTTCCTGAGCTGAGCTGTGTACACAAAATAGAAAAGGGTTGTTCTGTGAGCACAAAACCTTGGGAAGAGAGATGCTGAGCTAGAAATTATAGAGCAGACACTAAGCCCTCAGTGGTCCTGAGGCAGGAATCCTTTTAACCATTCCACAGCTGCAGAAATCTTCCCTCCTTCTGTCCTTCTCCAAGTGCCTCACCAGGTAAGTGACACAAAAGGTGGAGGAAAATCCACAGGGAACAGCTTTTTTTTTTTTTTTTTTTTTTTTTTGGAGAGATTTGGAGTTCTAGAAGGGGTGGGAATCCCTGGGAACTGGCAGGGAACTGGGAACTGCAGCTGTGGGCACTGGGAAGCTGGGATGGACACGGGAATGTGGGCAGCTGGTTTGGATGGTTCTTGATGATGGCTCTGAGTGGTAAAAAAGAAGAGATCTGTAGGTGAGAACTGTTCAGTGGAGGCTGGCTGGGTCCTAAGGAGGTATCTAAGCTGGTTTCTAAGTTTCTGTAAGAGCAAACAAGCAAAGATGGATTGGTCTGGGGTGAAGCTGTCACAACTGGGCTGTGAAAAGCCCCTCCAACACTTTAGTTTCATCTAGCTCTGCAGTTAATTACCTGCAGGATGGGTGTTTCTCTCTTCTGCTTCTCATCCAGTGAAGGTGATGGAATTTCTTGCAGTGGCTTTGGCTAGAGGGGGAAAGCAGCAGTGGCCATCAGGAGGAGAGGGAGGCACCACTCCAGGGCAATGAGGGCAGAATCAGGCAGACAGAACTGGGGCAAATGAGGGCAGAATGAGGCATACTGCCCCCAGAAATGGTAAAATGTAAGTCTGGGCCACTAAAGGCTTAGTGTCTGCTCTGTAAAGTAACTCTGGGCTCACATGTGATGCTTGCATGTCTGCTGAGGATCTAAGAGTGAGGGAACATGACATTGGCCTGCAGTGAGGGGCTGGGCACAGCTCAGGGAAGAGCTCAGTGAGCCCAAACCCCTGCAGAACAGAGCATAAAGCACCCACAGTTCCAGAAACCCCATTAGTGTCTGATGGCCACTAACTGATTGAAAAGACAGAGCTGAACTCTCCTGGGCACAAAGTGGCTCTCATGAATTCAGTATAAATAGGCGCCCCTGGAACCTGACACCACACTGGGAAAATCAGGACAATGGGCAGGTTTATGCATCCATCAGGGCAGTTTTTTTTGGTTTTTTTCCCCTCCAAGGGGGAAATCTGCTGTGTTCCAGGTGATTTATGAGCCTGGTTGGTGGCATTTCATCCCAGGGATGATTGCAGCTGCAGGGTGAGGATCTGCAGCTGCCCTGGCTGGGGGGGACGTGTGGCACTGCATCCCCAGCACAAAGGTTCACACAGCAGCAGCTCCCTGAGAGCCCTGCCAGGGCCAGAGCAGCATGAAAATGAAGGGAGCTTAATTAACAAAGGCTTTCTCCTCTGCTGTGTCGAGGTCTGCAGTTATCAGCATCGCTGGCAGCTCTCAAAGACTGAAATGACAGTAGTTGGCTGTAAAAGAGATAACTGTCAGATTAGCTGGGACGTATCTCTGCTGAGGTTTTCTATATCATACCTATCTTGAAGCATCTCCATGTATCAAAGGGACTAGTTGGCCATTTGCCTCTCCAAAGTACCCTTTCCACTGTGATAAATAAGGCTCTGTTACAGGGGAAAGGCCTAACATTTCTTGTGCCTTGACTCAGGCTGGTTTGGAGCAGCGTTTTTTGGGCTTTGATCAATGTGTGGAGACGAAGCCTGGCTGTTGTTTGCAGTGTTTGATGTATTGAGTTTAGGTGCAAGGGACAGAAAATGTCTGTTGGAGTGTAAAGGCAGGGAAAGGGGACGTTCCTGGCAGGTTCTTTGTGGGGTAAGTGGGATTTTCACTGATATTGGTGAGGAAAAGGCAGTTTAGATACATGTTTTTTTTTCCAAATCTCTTCCACTTTTCCCTGTGTCACTGAATCCCAGCTGCTTTTGGTTGGGAGAGACCTTAAAGGACCTTGTTCCATCCCCTTCCCATGGGCAGGAACACTCTGCTTTCCAAGCACCTCTCCCTTTGCTCTTCATCCCCAAACACTTCTCCTCATGTTGCTCAGTCTCAGAAATAAAGCTTTCAGCCTGGTTTTTGCCTGAGCTGCCTGGGAAATGTTCCTCTGGCTTTGCAGCTCTTGCTGAGCTGAGATTTAAAGCAATTTCCTTTCAAAGCCAGAAATGAACACAAATGAGGGGAAAGAACGAGGGGAGGAAGAGAAGAAAGACCTTTTTATTCCCAGACAAGCACTGAGATGTCTGAGCTGCAAGCCTCAGACTGATTGTTCTTCCAGAGTCTACAGCAAATGCTCCTGAGTGTTCCTGAGCCCCGCCAGGGAGGATGCTCTGATTGCTGCTGGCTGAGCTAAACTGGAGCAGGGAGGTGAGCACACAGCCTCTGGTTTTATTGAACAGCTGCTCTGCATCCTGAGCCCTCAGCTGAAATGAAGGTCATGACATGGGAGGGAGCCAGACATGAGCAGAAAGCCACCAAATGTCCTTGCTCTGGGGTCCTGGGAGCCACACTGTTCTCCTCTGTCAGGAAAGTTTCTCTGCTGGCCATTTCCAATGGCCCTGGCACACTGTGACTGGGTCACATGGATGGGTATTTCTGTTTGGAGAATATTTCTGTTTAAATCAGCCTTCTGATTTATTATTTTATTATATATATCAGGGAATGGCTTTGAGGGGGAAATCTGCTATTTTAGAAGATGTAATTTTTTACTCTGATCAACCTATTTCATCCTAATTCCTCCATTAAGAAGGAATTCCTCCTGTATTTGAAGGAGATATCACTCTTTTGGAATGAAACCCGCTGCTTTTAGGTTTGTTTTGGACAAAATCACATCCCCAAGGAGCTGTCAGAAAACAGCAGCAAGGATGGCAAAGCTGGGTGGCAAAAATGCCACTGAGCCATGGCAGGGACAAGAGAAGCTGCTGTCACAGCAGCCCATGCTCTGTGCTTTGCTCAGGGCTATTTCTGGGTTATTTTCTGCTGTGTCCCAGCAGCGAGGACAGAAGCAGAACTATCTCTCCACCAGTTTGCTGATCCATGACAGACTGGGCTGAGTCTGCATCCCTTTCCTGCTTGGACTTTCTTGCCAGTGAGATAAGGATGAAGCCTTGGCAGGCAGAGGAAGGATGGGGCAGGGCTGGAAGCCACAAATTTTCACTCTTAATGCACCAGCAGGGCTTGTTGGGGCTTTGGAAATGTCACTCTGTAAAGTGGGGGTGACCTGAGTATTTCCCTGTCTCACCCTGTTTGCTAAATACCCTGTCAGAGAATAGAAGTGGAGGGAAATCTTTGGATTAATGTGTAGGACTGGCAAGGTTTAATCTGTTCCTGTTTGCAGAGGGCCCAAAGAGTGGGTGGAGATTTGCCAAGTGTTTGCCAACATTAATGGTTAATTATTATGAATTCTGGCAGCCCACAGACGCAGCCAGCATCGTTCTCCAAGTGGGATCCAGATCTGCAATGGAGTTGTTACGCAGAAGATGGGAAGAGACAGCTTCTAGCTCTGTTCTGTGCTGTTCTCCCAGCCAAAGCCCCATGCCAAAATCAGACAGCAGTGGCACCTCTCTGTCTCATCAGAGCTACAAATCCAGGACATTTGGCAGAGGGAGGCTCAGCCTTTTCCATGTCTGGGCTCATTTGTGTCTGCTGGAGCCCTTTTTGTCTGAGTGAACAGGATGGGAATTGTGGCCTGAGATGAGCTGTGTCTGGAACAGGTGGGTGCCACGGCAGGGACAGATCCAGAGCTGGCTGGAGAAGAGCTCTGAGCATGATCTGTGCCCAGGCTGGGTCAGTGAGGGCCCGGCTGTGCCCTGGCACTTGCAAATGTGAGGATGCCACGCTGAGGGATCACAGAGCTGGCAGATCAGGGCACACCTGAGTTTGTGTCAGGATCTCTCGCTGCTCACAGTGACCCCAAGAAGAGTTCAAAAATCTCTTTTCCCAGCCTGGTGCTTGAAGAAGGAGTCAGAGCTCTTCATTTCTTGGTCTCAAGGTTGTTTATTGTATCTTATCTGTAAAATTCTTTCTTCTACCCTGCCGAGGTCCGTTCATCAAGACAGTCCAGGCACTCTGCCTGCCCCAGGGTGGTGTTATGTCTTTATACTAAAAACTATGTGTACAATATTTACCATAACTTCCCAATACCCATCACCTATGTTAGACAGTGAGCTTCTACTCTAAACCAATCCCAAAGTGCCACCATCACAGCAGA
>JAWWMN010000088.1:4919424-4957016 GCA_035047745.1 Catamblyrhynchus diadema | reverse complement strand
AGCCCTGAGCCTCCCACAGGGGTGAATTTGCCACAGGATGCGCAGCAGTGATGTGAGTCTGCATAACCCTGGCATCGGGCAAGGTTTTCTGCCCTGTGGTCCTGAAGAAAATGCTCTGTGCTTCGTTTATAAAGGAGAGAGGAGAGGAGAGGAGAGGAGAGGAGAGGAGAGGAGAGGAGAGGAGAGGAGAGGAGAGGAGAGGAGAGGGCATGGCAGAGAGTGCAGCTGTGTTTTACTGCTGGTAATAGGTTTGGGCACCTCTGATTAGCTCATTAGATTCTATGACTAAGCCTATTACAGCTTTTCAGTTTGGAGCTGGGGTAGATGTGATGTGCTGATGGCTCATTTTGTGCTGGCAATGGTCTCCCTTGGCTTCTTGGGAGGGAGATTTTCTGCTGAGGAACCTTCAGGTTCAGCTCTGGGGATCCCAGGGTTGCCTCCTCAGCCTGGAGGAGCTGTGTGGGTGCCAGTGAGGCAGGGAATGCCTGGCAGAGCAGGAGTTAAAGCCACCCCTCTTGTGCTGTGCCCCCACAATGCTGCCATTGTGCCCTGGAGGGTGCCCAGCCCGGGGTGTGGGCACAGGACAGAGCTGTCCTGATGCTGTTCCATCCCAGGAGATGCTCTGCAGCCACTCAGCCATGCCTGGTGCAGCTCTGCTCCAGCTCCCTGCCCTTGCCAGGCAGGACACGCCGTGTCCCAGGCAGTTTCTGCTCCCCACCATGCGAGGATGGAGCTGGGGAACCAGGCTGGGTGGATTTGTCCTCGCCCTCAGCAGGATTTGTCATCCAGAGCAGCCTTGGAGCAGCCTGGCCTAGTGGAAGGCATCCCTGCCCATCCATGGGATGAGATTTAAGGTCCCTTCCAACCCAAATTGAGCTGGGATTGTCTAATTCTGTCCTTGGGTACTGCAGGAATGGAGGTGCCAGCACTGAGAGAACAGGAGAGAAGGGGTGACCTGGTAAGGAGCAGGGGGGCACTGCCAGCAAAGGGTGCAGCTGCTGCAGGACCAACACAGCCAGTGCTGCTGGGTTTCACATCCTGGGCATGCACGGGGTATGGCTTGGCAGGTTTTAGGTGATTTTATGTGGGTATGGCTTGGCAGGTTTTACGTAATTTTATGTATCTTTCCAGCAGGACCCTGGGGGCAAGGGGGTGCCGCCCTGAGGCAAATCCTGGGCCAAAGCTGGCCCAGCTCCTGCAGGGATTGTGGCACCAGCACACAATCACAGACTGGGCCAGGGCAAGGACCTCAGTGGGTCACCCGGTCCTCTCTGCTCCAGCAGGGTCATGCCAAGGCACAGGGCTGTGTCCAGGTGGTTTGGAAATCCCTCCAGTGAGGGTCCCTTGGTCCCTGAATCATCAAGTTCTCCCTCCTGTCCAGGTGGAACTTTCTGGGCTCAGTCGCTGCCCATCCCCCTTGTGCCATTGCTGGGACTGCAGAGCAGAGCCGGGGCCCTGCTCAGAGCCCTCCCTGCGGGCACTGCCAGACAGAGGTGAGGTCCCTTCCCGGCCCCAGTTCCCTGTCAGGGAGATGTTCCTGTCCCTCCATCTCTGTCACCCTCCCTGCCCCGCTCCGCGATGTCGCTGTCCCCGCCGTGCTGAGGAGCCCAGCGCTGTCCCCAGCGCTCCCGAGGCGCCTCCCGGGCCCAGCAGATGGTCGGGATCCCCTCCCTGGGTCGCTGCCATCGCTTTTCCCGTCGCGTCCCAAGGGAACCCTCCTTGGGGACAAGGATGACGTCATGGGCGTCGCCGTCTCCACGGCAACGGGGGCGCGCCCCGCCACGTGACCGCGCGCGGCGTCACGTGATGTTTGGAGCTGCTTCCGGGTCGATGCGGGACGCGGCGGCCGGGCCTGGGTGAGCGGGGCTGGGGACAGAGGGACAGCGGGGACGGGACACGGGACAGGGCACAGCGGGGCACCCCCGGCACCGCCCGCGCCGCCCCGGAACACACCGGGCCCGGCCCCGACAGCCGCGCGGTGCGAGAGCGCGGAGGCCGCTGTCAGCCGGGGCCAGCCCCAGGCCGTGTGAGGGGACAGCAGCAGTGACAGCGACAGGGACAGCGACAGGCCGTGTGAGGGGACGGGGACAGGGAGAGGGACAGGGACAGCAACAGGGACAGCGACAGGGACAGCGACAGGCCGTGTGAGGGGACGGAGACAGGGAGAGGGACAGGGACAGGCCGTGTGAGGGGAGGGGGAGAGGGAGAGGGACAGGGTTTGAGTACAGTACGGTGACAGGGACAGGCCATGTGAGGGGACAGTGACAGGGAGAGGGACAGACAATGTGAGGGTTGGGGACAGGGAGAGTGACAGGGACAGGCCATGTGAGGGATGGGGTCAGTGACAGTGACAGGGACAGGCGGTGTGAGGGCAGGGAGAGCCCTCGGGGTCCCGAGCTGGCAAGGGCAGCTGTGGGCTAATCCTGCCCCAGGCCCAGCAGCAGGGCCGGGGATGTCCCACAGGGAATCGTCACTGCTGCAATGGGACAGGGGCACAGCCAGGCCAGCAGCGGGACAAGGGACAGTCCTGGTGTCCCCTGTGTGCTCCTCAGCACAGTGCTGGGGACAAACAGCCCTGCTGGGTTTGATGGGGCACTGGCAGAGTGGCCTGGGTGCCTTGTCCTGCTGGCTCCCTGCTCCAATCCGTGGGGAATCCTGCTGGGATCTCCCTGCCCACGGCAGACAGGGTGGAACTGCACCATCTTCAAGGCCCCTTCCACCCCAAACCATTCTGTGATTCACTCCTCTGCCTCTGGAGATCATCTCAAAAATAATTTCCCTGAATCATGTCTCGGGAGAAGGATGTTGCAGCTCCTTGCAGACGGATGTTTGTGCCATTTATCCATTCCTGAGGCTTTGTTTTGTGTGTACAAACACATCGGGATGTGTTTGCTGTGTGACTGTTCAGGATGTGCCCCCAAGGCATTGGAGTGGCACTGGAATTTCATTAGCATGCCATTAATTATGTCATTCTCCTGAAGGGTCTCTTCTTCTCCTGGGAGGCTCAGGGCCCAGGGGATGGAAATGTTTTCCATGCTGGTTTCAGTGACATTTATGGGTGACATTAATTTGTGCTGCATTAGAGGGAAGGCTTGGGATGGGATTATTTTCAGATATTGAGGATGTTTTGCTTGCTAAATTTAATCAGGTCCAGCTCTAAAAATATGAAGATAATTGGGATTTGGTGGCTCTGTCACCTCACACATGTCAGTGGGGTGAGTGTGGCTGTGAGGGATCAGTGTTGGTATCCCCTGCACAGCCAGGCAGGAGGAAGGATGAGCTGATCCCAGTTCTCCCAGTTCCCATGGCCTGTTTAACCCTGGGCAAGCAGCTGTGGGAAAAACATTTCCATCAGCTGGAAATGTTTTCCATGCTGTTTTCAATGTTTTCTTTTCACCCATCAGCTGGAAATGTTTTCCATGCTGGTTTCAGTGTTCTCCTTTCACCCATCAGCTGGAAATGTTTTCCATGCTGGTTCCAGTGTGCCCTCCTCACCCATCAGCTGCAGCAGCATGCTGGGTTTCCCTGGAATCAATCTCAAGTCAGGGTCGTGCCCCTCATCCCAGACCCTTCCCAGTGCTGCTTCCAGCTTGGGAATCCCAGCAGGGGAAGGATGTGGAGCTGGTGGGGAGAGTCCAGGGGATCAGAGGGGTGGAACAGCTCTGCTGGGAAGAAAGGTTGGAGAGCTGGGGTTGTTTACCTGGGGAGGAAAAGCTTTGGGATGACCTCATTGTCATTTTCCAGTGCTTGCAGGGAGACAGATGGAGAGGGACTTCCCAAGGGCCTGGAGTGATAGGACAAGGGGGAATGTCTTCAAAGTGTCAGAGGGTGGCTTTAGGCTGGATTTTGGGGTGAAATTCCTCCCTGTGAGGGTGGGCAGGCCCTGGCACAGGGTGCTCAGGGCAGCTGTGGCTGCCCCTGGATCCCTGGCAGTGCCCAAGGCCAGGCTGGATGGGACTTGAAGCACCCTGGGATACTGGAAGGTGTTGGAATGAGATGATTTTTAAGGTCCCTTCCAACCCAAACCTGGGATTCTGGGATTCAGGATTCTGGGTTTCTCTGTCCTTCCTCACTGGGGCCACAGCCCTGCAGCAGAGCACTTCAGCATAACAACAAAGGCTCTTTGTTGCCACCTCTCAAAGCCCAAGTGCCTCGTTTGCACTCTGTGCTGTCATTTAGAAAACCCAGAGTTATTTTGAGCCCTGAGTTGTCCCTGGTGCTGTCAGCAGGGCCACACTCAGAAACGTGCACACCTTGCAGGTCACCCTGTGCTGGCCTAGTGCTGCCAGCATTCCCTTGGAACCTGTCACTCCCTCTGCACATCCTGCTGCTCCTTGCTCCCAGGCAATTGTGGGCATTCAGAGAAGCCACAGGAGTGAGAGATGATTACAGGGAATGTGGAGTCCCATGGGAGGGGAGCTGGGAAAGGTGACTGCCCGCCACACAACATTTTTGTCATCTCACAGTGGCACTGGTTTTCAAAAGTAGAGCTTGAGGAAGAAAATATTGGGGATTCAAAGCTGTTGGATGTAAATGTCAGTAGTTTTTCTTCTCAGTTCTGGATTGCTCTCACACTGGAGCTGAAAACAGCATTTTTTGCCTCTAAGGTGAGTTTCTCCTGTGGAATTTCCAGCTGATGTTTGTTCAGCAGATAAAGAGGAATGGAAAAGCCACGTGGAGGGCAGAGGGCTTTATGCACATGGGAGTTCCAGAATTTCCAGACCAGGAGTTCTGAATAGGTGTTTGGAAAGCTCTGTCTGTCTGTGGATGGTGCTGAGCTCCCAAACCACTCTGGAACGAGGCCTTTCACCCTAAACATTGTTCCTGTACCATGTGGAACGGTTTAGCCTAAGACTAAATGCTTTGTTCCTGTCAAACTCCAGCCTGAGGATTTATTTTTTGATTCTACATAGAGTAGTGACATGAGTCAAGTTTGAGTTATGAATCAACAAAGCTGTTGAGAGATGAAAATTGTGATTTTTGGGGGATTTTTAAAGACTAATCCTGTAAGTACTATTTGTGACATTTAAACTTTATATATAATATAAAAATTATGACATACTTCAGTCAATTGCTGCTTATTGTACCGAAATCCTTTTGGTTGGTGGGTTTTAGGTAGTCTGGTCATGAAGAAGTGAAGTGGAACTTGTCAAGCAGGTGATTCTCAGCAAAAGGAGCCTTAGTGAAATCAGTTTTGTTTAGAATTTTATGTCTAGCTTTATATCCTTGCCTGTAACAAGTCTAAGGGAAATAAATGGGCAGAAACTTTAATTCAAGATTAGCAACATGGCCCAAGTCTGAGGTTTACAAATGTGATTTTGCAGTAATTAGTGGAAAAGCTGCCCTATGACTAATTGTGCAGTGTAGGAAACCTGCACTGGTTCCTGCGCGTTCAGGATTGTGATGCTGTGTCTGTGATGGGTAGCAGGACTAGGAGACCTCTGGAAACAACAATTCATGAGCCCAGCTCTGCTCCTGTGTTAGAAACCCATCAAATACACTGGAAAACAGGGCAGAGAGAGAGGCTGAGTCCCACCTGGGCAGGGCAGAGCCCTGGCCATGGGGGGGTCCTGGTGCCAAAAGCACTCCCAGCTGACTCTCAGTATCTCTGCAGGCAGCTCAGCTGCCTGTGCTGGGGCCAGGCCTCCTTCCTGTGCTGCTCTGTGCCATGCCCAGATACCAAGGGCACAGTTACTATCTCCCAGACACATTAGGCAGCTGCAGAATGGAATTGGCAGAAATTGCCTTTGGGCCTGGCCAGACGGTGTTTGGTGACACAGCAGAAAGGGGAAATTGGCAAACAGCTGTTGGAGCAATCTCCTGTTCACAAACAGCTGTTTGCTCCTTCCCCTCCTGGAAAGGTGTTTGAGCTGTTTGCTCCTTCCCCTCCTGGCTGCCCTGGAATTGTGTTTGACAGTAGCTGTGGATTTCTCACAGTCCTCGTGGGAGGGGCACAAGTGACAAGTACAGAAGTCACCTTTTGCAGCCTGGAATTGTCCTGGAAGTGCACGTGGGTAAGGAGGCTTGGCCTGTAATGCTGTGTCTGTACAGCACCAAACCCTCTGACTTTGTGTTCTTTTCAAGTAATGGTTTACTTTAATCTTGAATTTGAAATATGATCTGTCAGATGATCTGGAGCTCAGAAATGAAACCTGTGACCATCTGCTTGTTCTCAAGCACCACTATTAGAAATTATTATAACTTGCTGACTGCTCATATGCTCTATTTTTCTCCTTTTTAACCAGAAGTCCAAGAAGGGAGCATGGACCAGCCCAGTGGAAGGAGTTTCATGCAAGTTCTGTGTGAGAAATACAGCCCTGAGAATTTCCCCTACCGCCGTGGGCCTGGCATGGGGGTGCACGTCCCAGCCACCCCACAGGGCTCACCTATGAAAGGTAAATTCTGATTTTTCTGAGCATCTGAGGGTGCTGGGACAAATCACCTTGAATTGCCCAGAAAAAGAACCATCACAATGTGGTGTTTTACTGGAGAGTTGAGAGACTGGACAAAGGGAGAAAGTGACTGAACTGGTTGCTGTAAGAAAACAAATTTCTCTACAGCATGACAGAATCAGAATTCGAGAACAGAATAGAATTGTTTGGGTTGGAAGGGACCTTCAGGATCACCAGGTTCCAGCCCTGTGAGGGGAAGATGGACCTAAGGCCTTGTGCAGTCTGTGTTTTGAGGGTTCAGCACTCCTTGGAGCTTTCCTTCAGGCCACTGATCCTATTTTATTATTGGCTGCAGCAACAGGTGTTTTGACAGAGGTGGCTTAAAAATACATCAAATATCTAAATTTGAGGTTGGTTCCCATGCCACCAGCTTGCTTTGATGCCTGCAGGGACAGGAGGGGACATATTTCAGGCAGAGGGATGAGTTGTTGAATCTCTGCTTTTGTGACAAGTGCCTCAGTTGAACTTGCAGTGTACTTTGTCATCTTAAGGCACCAAATGCTTTGTGACCTAGTGGAGAATTCCCCTCTCCTCTGCTCCTGACCTTGCTGCCTCCAGGGAATTTAGCCAGATGTGTGTCTGAAGCTCTGTGCTGCTCAGGGATGTCCTTGAGCTTCCCAGACTGCAGAATCTGTGTCACCATCTCCTCTGAACTAGATCCATGTGACACCTTTTAGTTTTCCCTCGTGCTCTGATGTTGGTATTTAATTCTTGGTTTGTACAGATGGGTCTGAGATTCACATTGATCCCATCAGAGCTGCCCCTTCTTTATGTCACACATCCTGCCCATCATGATCTGTAGGAGTGATCCAAACTTCCATCAGGTCAATTTGTGTCAGAACCAGCCCCAAAGG
Source organism: Catamblyrhynchus diadema (assembly GCA_035047745.1). Lineage (NCBI taxonomy): Eukaryota > Metazoa > Chordata > Aves > Passeriformes > Thraupidae > Catamblyrhynchus > Catamblyrhynchus diadema. The sequence continues at coordinate 4,949,710 of JAWWMN010000088.1, read as the reverse complement.
GGAAAACAGCCATGGAAATAAGCTGGATGAAGTTTCCAATAACTGGGTTTGACAGAGGAGAAAAAAGGGCCTGAGTTCAGCTGAGGATAAAACACTCTGAAAATGAACAAAAATGGCCTGGTGGAATGTTCAGTCAGTGCCCTCTCTGCAGGTAAATTTACCTCTCTCCTGCTCACCTGAGCTGTTGAGGTGCTGAAAAAAAGCCACATCTTAAAATGTGACTGAGACATGACTTACAAATGCTGCATTAGTAACTCCCAAAGTGCCACAATATCCTTTAAAGAAACCAGGCTCTTCTGAGCCAAAAAAACTTGGAAACCCAGTTGACTCCAGGCACTTGTTTGCTGCTAGAATCCCTTCCTAGAAAACTTGGAAACCCAGATGACTTCAGGTAATTGTTTGCTGCTAGAATCCCTTTCCAGTCGTGCAGCTGTCAAGTGTTAAGGAGAAAAGGGGCCACCTATTTAGGAAAAAGCTTGTAGTTAGATTTTAATGGATTTTCCTGCTCCAGACTGGTGGGAAAGCCATGTTGTACATGAAGGAGTGTAAGACTGTTTGCTTGCCTTGCCTCAACGTGGATTTCTTGTGTGGAAATTGTTTCCTCTTACAAACCCCCAACCTTTTGTCATGGTTTAGCCTTAGCACAGCAGGCTGTGATTGAGGTCCAAGTCCTTGGTTGATGCTTTGAGTACATTCACCTGTCTGAGGAGGAGCTGGAGCAAAACCACAGCAGAAATGGAAAGGCAGAGCAGAGACCTGGGTTTTTGAATGAATGCTGAATGCTCTACATTGAACCTTGAGAAGGGAAAGCTTAGAAAGGAAATGTTTAAATACTTCCTAAGAAATGTTTAAATACCTCCTAAGAAATGTTTAAATACCTTCTAAGAAATGTTTAGATACCTCCTGGCTGTCACTAGGCCCAAGTGGGCTCAGGGCAAGAGGATAAGGGAGTCTGACTGTGCAGCTGGCACTCCCCTAGTCCTTTGTCCTATCTGCAGCAGCAGCTGCTGGGGAAGAGCAGAAGTTGTGGCAAGGACTGATAGGAGATGAGCCATAAATGACAAAGACAGGCCTGAAATGCACAGAAATACGTGGAAGAACTGAAGAGCCCTGATAGGAGTGGTACTTATGTTTACAACTAAGGCTTCAGGATGGTGTCAGCTACAAAATCGGTGTTTAACCCAAAACCGGTGCAAATTCTGACATTTCTGGTGGATTTCTCTTGCTGGCTGTAACATCCATGCTTGGGGCTGGGGTCTGTAACTCCAAGGCAGTGCTGAGCAGAGGCAGCTTCTGTTTTCCCCTGTGCCAGACCGCCTGAACCTGCCCAGTGTGCTGGTGCTCAACAGCTGTGGCATCACCTGTGCCGGGGACGAGAATGAGATCGCCGCCTTCTGCGCCCACGTCTTCGAGCTCGACCTCTCTGACAACAAACTGGAAGACTGGCACGAGGTAAAATGGTGATGGGCCCTTCACTGGGTGCCTTTCACAGCTATTACTGACTGCAAATGCTTTGCATTGATGAGAGTTCCATTTTGGTGGCTCCTTTCTCATCTCTGAAGGTGATGTTTATTTGCTTTGACAGCAGCTGAGCAATACATGTGATGAAATTAATCCAGTGTGGCACTTCACTCCTGTACCTTGTGATTTACAGTCTTGGCCCCTGGGTAAAAAATCTGTATTTTTATTTTATTTCATCATGCAAAGCACTGGAACTGGCATTTCTGGCAGCAAGAAGTTAATGAGCAGTTTAGTTTTTAACAGTGGCAGTTGATTCCCAGCTTTGCCACTGTGATGGTGGGCAAGGTATTTATTCCCTCTCCACATTTGTTACCTTATCTGCAGAACAGAAGTAATAATATTTACCACAAAGGGTATTTCTGCAGCCTCATTAATTAATGCTAAATGCTGTTGTAAAACCCTTTGAGGTGCTTGGGTGAAATAATGCTCAATAAATGCAATGTAACAGGAGTGAAACAATCTCAATCCATTCAAGTGTCATTAAGTTCCTCACTGGATTATGCTGTCGTTTTATGTTAGTGTTTATTGTTGGAAATATGTGGAAAAAAAAACAGGATATCATGGGCTTTTGTGCCATCAGATTGTCATGTCTTTAAGCAGGGAGGGAATGCAGTGTTTGCAGTGTCCCAGCTCAGTGGGGCTGAGCACATCTCTGGTCATACCCTGCTCCCTCACAGGCTGCACATCTCACACCCTGCTCTGTGTTCAGGCTCTTCAGGCTGCCCTGGAACTGAAAGGCTTCTGTGTGTGCTGGCCCCTTCCTCTGAGACAGGATTCAGTTTTCACAGCCCATCCACACCAGATAAATATCTCCCCACCCCTAAAACCTGCCCGTGCTGGGGATTCCAGATCCCTGGGTAGCCTGTTCCCATGCTTAGCTAATAACCTCATAGGCTAAACTGTGTAATTTAAGTCTCCTGTGCTGCAATTTCAGCCAATTTCTGCCTGCCCTGGTCTCAGCAGGCAGGAGGAGCATCATCACTGTTCTTATACAACAGCTTTTTATACCCACTAAGAAGGACTTTAATGCCTCCTTTCCTTATTTTAGTATAATACTGAAAAAAAAAATACCCTTCTTCCAATCATCCATCATAAGCCATTTTTTTGAAAATCCTGTGGTTTTGGTGGACTGATGTCATCCAATTTGCCTTCTTAATTCCTGAGATGCAGCACCCAAACCATGACATCACCTGAGAGGGGGCGTGGAGTGAGGCACACTCATTACACACCTGAGTTCATGAGACAATCCCCCTTTGCCAACAGCTGGGCCAAAATAAATTTATTGACCTCTGTGTGCCGTGGTCTGCCCACCTCTGCCCGTCCCAGAGCTTTGTGGAGCTCTGTGGAGATCTCCAGCCAGCTGTTCTGACTCACAATTATTTTCTGCATTGATTCCTGCTGGTGTTGGAAGCTTCTTCCCGCTCAGTTCTCCAGTCAAGGAGGGAATTGGGGATTGGCTGAGCTCTGTGGGGAGCTGGAGAAGTTCTCAGCGTTGTCCATGGAGGCAGGAGAAGTGTCCATGGCCCCCTGTGAGCAAGGGCTGGCTCCTGGAACGTGCTGCTGCTCAGCCTTGGGGTGGAGGTGGATTTATGACCTCTCCCAAGGGACTGCCTTTCTCTTATCAAGCTGCTCCTAGAGTGTAATTAAATGAACTCTTGAGGAGAATGAGCAATTAACCAATCCATCTAGATCAGGAATGGCTGCAGTATGAATTACAGGTAGATATCCCTATGTTTTCCCCCATATCATTGCTTTGTGATGATTCCACAGGGCCCCTTTGAGGAGGTGGGATATTCTTGCCAGAGGTCTGATTACTGCCTGATACACATTTCTTTCTTTCTGTTTTTTTTCTTCCCTCCCCACTTAGGTCAGTAAAATTGTGTCCAACGTCCCCCACTTGGAGTTTCTAAACCTGAGTTCCAACCCTCTCAGTTTGTCCGTTTTAGAGAGAAGTTGCGCTGGGTCTTTCGCTGGCGTCCGCAAACTTGTGCTCAACAACAGCAAAGCTTCCTGGGAAACAGTGCACACCATCCTGCAGGAATTACCTGAGTAAGCCTGGCAGTCTGGGGGTTCACTGCACCCTGGTCAAGGCTGGGTTATGGGGTCATGTGGTGAGGGCTGAGGGGGCTGTGAGGATAAAACATCAGTAGAGAAAAAGGGATGTTTTCCTGTGGGAGTTTGGGGACTCCGGGTGAGTGCTTTACATTGTCCCAAAATCCAAACTTGGGTGGTGCTGCAAAGCCCAGGCCTTCTCCTCCTCCAAACCTAAATACCAGAGATGGATAATCACCCCAAAAATGCAGGAGGGTCACACTTCCCTCTGAGTCACTGTGCAGCGAATGGTGCAGGACATACCTGTTAAATGGGAGGTACTCTGAGGGTCTGGCCACTTGTCAAGGAATATTTCATCCTGCTTGTCTGTGCTAAAGTGTTGATTTCTGTGGTTTGGTCACGGGCCACCTTGGCATTCTGCTCCCATGGATGTCCTCAGTGGCTTTGTTTTGATGACAGATCCCTCTCTGTGTGGCTTTGTGAGCAGAGATGATTAAAACAGAATGTCCTGCATGGCCAACCTACACTTCTCTGGGATTGTGAGAGTTCAGTTGTCTGAAAACTTAGTGGGACCAGTTCTTTCTTTAATGGGATCTGTTCTTTCTTTAATGGGAATCTTTGGCAGTGATGTGGGGAAAAAATCATCATCAGTGTGGTATCAAAATGCCATTTTAAATTAAGCTGAGAGCACTGGGAGCAGGTCCCAGTCACTGTTGGAGCTGGGTTGGTGGCTTGTTGGGCACAGAAGCAGAAGACAACCCCAACCAATCTGTTACACAATACTGGGAGAGACTCAGGGAGCACTTAAAAGGTTTTTTTAATCTCTGAAAATATGGATGGGAGCAGAGATGTAGTTGAAACACTCCTTGTGGAGTGCTCAAAGGCCTTCTCTGCAGTGAGGTTCTCAGAGCTGTTACAGAAAGTTGTGTTAAAATCCCATAAAATTGATGATGTGATCCTTTCTGCCCTGTGCAGCTTGGAGGAACTCTTCCTGTGCCTTAATGACTACGAAACAGTGTCTTGTTCTCCAGTTTGCTGTCAGTCTCTCAAGCTACTCCACATAACTGACAACAATCTTCAAGACTGGACTGAAATTCGAAAGTTGGGAATTATGTTTCCATCACTGGACACACTTATCCTGGCTAACAACAACCTCACCACCATTGAAGAGTCAGAAGATTCCCTGGCAAGGCTCTTCCCCAACCTAAGATCCATCAACTTGCACAAGTCAGGTGAGAGCCTGGAAGCTGTGATTGGGTTTTGTTGGTTCATCAGAGTCTCTTCTCTGTATGAAAAGCAATGAACTTGCCCATCTGTGGGATTTTCCTGCTGCTTTGGGTACTCAGTCATTATCAAAGGATGAGTCAGAGCAGTGTGGACCAGTTAATCCAAATGAGCTGGAAAGGTTTTTTATGTTGGTAGTTTCCCTCTGTTTCCCATCCCTGCCTCAGGTTCCCTGGCTGGAGAAGGATAAATAAATGTCTGGCAGTGGAGGGGATGAAAGAATCCCATTTTCCCTTTATTCCCTGTTTTATCTCAGGTAAAATGAGGGCATGTGCAGGTATGCAGTGTGGAGCAGGCATCCCCCAGCAGAACCTGTGCTCAGTCATTCCAGCCTCACAAGTGATGCTGGCAGCTGCTTTTACACTCCAACCCCAGAGAATTTTCAGCCAACGCTCCAGAAAGAGAATGAGCAGTTGGAATATTGGGAAAAGCACCCTGTGCTGGGAGAGAAGGAGCTGCAGGGCAGCTCGTGGGGGCTGTGATGTGTTTGTGGATGACACACACCAGAAATTCATCTGCAGGAGTGCTTCATGCACCAGCAGCTTTTGTTCTTTACAGCTTTATATGCTGTGCAAGTGCTGCTGAAGTGTCAGGCAGGTAGAAGGGACTTTATTAACATGCCCTACAATGTAAGCATCAAGGAATCCCTGTAATAAAAGCTTAACTAGAGGAGGAAAAGCCTGTTAAGCTGCATTTGAAAGCACTGTCTCACCGAGGAACAAGTGCTCTTCTGGTAAGTAGTTTTGCAGTTTTGATGCCAGGTGCTTAAGAAGTGTGGGCTCTGTGTTGCATTTTGATGTTTTGGGAGCTGAAAGTCAAACAGGAATCCCAAGGAGGTTGTTAAAACTTTTTGGGGGTTTTAGAGAAAGCTGCTGCACTCTGAAGTTCTGGCAGGCGTGGACTCTGAGATGAGTTGTGTTGATCTCACCACACAATCGTGGCTCTGCTGTGCTCAATCCTCAGCTTTGTTTTATTTTGCTTGCTTTGTTATCTCAAATGTCAGGTCCTGAGGGGGCTGAAAACGAGTTAAAATCTTTTTCATTAAATGGCTGGATGGCTTCTGGGACTGTTTCACCATTGGGTTATGAGCAGAAATGGGACCCAGGGTGGTTGTGTATGTGAGGTAAAGCCATCTGATGGCTGTTTAGTGATGCCTGGAATGAAAGAAACGCTGCTGACTTTACCACTCTGAAGGCAGCATCCCTTTATAGACACATCAGTGATGCTGGTCAGCCCCAGCAGTGAGGCCAAAGGCTGAGTGGTCCATAAAAAAGCCATGGAGAGCATCCTTATACACTTGGAAACAGCACAAGAGAATTTCAGCTCCTCTGTCTTGTTTTTAGCAGCACATGGTGAGCAAAAAGCCAACTTCTCAAAGGAGCAGCAGTGACACTCTCCTGTCACATATGTTCTTTGGCTGTGTCTGATTATCTTGGATCCATGATGTGTTTTCTGTGTTTGTTAACACAAATCTTTCCTCCTGAGCAGGTCTGCATTGCTGGGAAGACATTGACAAGTTAAATTCTTTCCCGAAGCTCGAGGAAGTGAAATTGCTGGGAATTCCTCTGCTGCAGTCTTACACCACCGAGGAACGCAGGAAACTGCTAATAGCTAGGTCTGTTGGTTTGTTCTGCTCAGCAGAAGCATGACAAGGCAAGGAGGGGTGGGAGCAGGTGATCAGAGGAAGAGGCTGGCAGGATATGAAGTTCTGTGTGAAGGCAGAAAGATTGGAGCTTGATTTGTTGGGTGGGAGTAGCTCATCAGAGGAAGAGGTTGGTAGGAGATGGAGTTCTGTGTGAATGCAGGAAGACTGGAGCTTCTTTTGTGGAAAAATCAGAGAAGTGAAAATCTTAAATCTGACTGCTCTGCTTCTCAGGGGATTTTGTGATGCTCCTACAAATCTGTGCACATGTGGTGAAATGAAAATGCCTAAGTTTGGATGTTCTTGAGAAATTACATGGAACATTCCCACTCTCTCAAAGAGATTAAGACCTGAGCTTCCTGGCAGGAATTCCCATGGTGTTAAAGCTGAGGCACTTTGATGTGCCAGCCTTGTTGTTGAGCCTGTCTGGGCTCCCCTCCTGGCTGACTGTGGCTCTTGGTGTGTGCCTGCAGGTTGCCATCCATCACCAAGCTCAACGGCAGCATCGTGGCCGACGGCGAGCGCGAGGACTCGGAGCGCTTCTTCATCCGCTATTACATGGAGTTCCCCGAGGAGGAGGTCCCCTTCAGGTAGGAATTCTCTGGCCTAAAGTGGACAACAGGGACTGGCCAGGTGATGGGAAATATGTGCCAGCTGTTCCATCCCTCACCTTCCTCCAGCCTTGGCTCCTTCAGTCTGTTTGGGCTGAAATTGTTGTATTCATGTTGTCTGGTGATTTGTGGGGTCACTCCTGAGTCAGATTTGGTCTTAAAAGTGTGGCAAGTGCCATTAAACAACAGGGCTGTTCAGGACATGACCTTCACTGTTTCCTGGCCTCTCCCACATCTCCCTTCATAATCCACCTGTGTTTGGAGTGCCCAAAGCCAGGGCACATCGTGCTCTCCACTGCCAGGCCAGGGCATCTAATCCTCAGGACCATCTGGTGTGTGGAATGTGCCTGGCAATGGGAAGCTGTCCCCTCACTTTCAGGCCTGCAAATCACAAGTCTGATGGGTTTTCTTTGCCAAAAAAGTACATCCAATGATCTGCTCATCTTGGTAAACTAATGAACTTGGACAGATGCTGTTCAGTCTGTATCTTTTCTGTGCCAGCATCCACTTACTGCATCTAATGGGCTGAGGAGGGATCATGGAGCATCAGGCCACTGCCTTTACCTGCCCTCTGCCCTAAACCTTCATGTGCTTTTGGACAGCAAAGCTTTATTGTCCTTTTTTTACTGAAAAAGGAAGGACGGGAGTGTGTGTGTGACTCTGAGGGCACAGGCAGAGGTGGGGACACACTGAAGGTCACAGGTCTGGCCTGGCATGGATGACAGAGGTGCAAATGGCATCTGCTCAGTGTTTTCCTCTGCTTAACTCTCAGCTAAAATGCCTCTTGTTTTTCTAAAGCACTGGATATGTGACTTGCCAATCCAGTAAGTGGGTGGGAAGGCTGGAATGGGGAAGGAGGGCGTGGCATTTCGTGTGAATATTAATAGGGTCAGTGATTATAATATTTGTTAAAAGCATGCTGGGGTCAGTTCAGAGGCAGAGGGCACTCATGCAGTCAGGGAGACAAGACAGCTGGTCCTTTTTCTGAGGACAAGTCCTCACTTGTAATTTTAGAGGGCCTTGAAGCGTCAAAATTGAAGGAAATATTGGAAGGAATAACAGCCGAGACAGAGAATGCAGGAGAGAGGAAAGGGAAGGGGAGACTGGGACTCATGGCGCTGCTCCCAAAAGGGATTAATTTCCATAACATTTCATATTTCTTGTGTTTGGTGGTGACAGAATGTCAGTGATCCATATATTGCTGGGAAGGACACAGTGGGGTACAGCTTTAGGCTGCCTAGGACATGGGTTTTGGGAACAGGCTGTGTGTTACACATCACCACACACCACTGGGGTTGGTTTGCAGGTGGGATCTCATGTAAAAGATGACTGACATCTCACCCATCCTAGAAAACCAGGCTAATTTTGACCAACATGCCAGCTTTCTGCTGGAAAAATTACCTCCCCCTCAGATTTCTTAGCTTTTAAACACTGGTGCTGCCTTTTTCATGGTCAATGGCCTCTTTGTCCAAATCCCTTCATCTGTGCAGCGTTTCCAAGAGACTTCTGCAGTGCCAGAGAGGGTTGTTGTGTCCTGGAGGGGTTGGGGGCCACTGCAGACTCTTTTCTAGTGAGGCTGCAGATGGCTGAGAGTGTCCCCAGTGCTGGGTTTCAGTTCCTGGACCCACAACCAGCAGCCCTTGTCCAAAGGCAGAGCTGACATTTCTTGCAGAGGGATTTTGTGTCTGTTTGTTGCTAAAGCTTTCCCTTCTTCACTCCCAAATCTGGTGTGGGGTGGCTCCAAAAGTGGTTTGCAATTAGAAACTAATCAGGACACACATGTTGTGGCTGGGGTCTGACATCTGCATTGCAGTGTTGCCTCAAGCAGAGGGAGGAACAACTTGAGCAGGGAAAACTCGCCAGTGGGAGCAGCCCCCCTCCAGACTGGCAAGGTGCAGCCTGTGATAAGCTCTGTCACCAGAACCCCCCTGCTTGCTGCATTGCTGTCTGCAGCTGGAAGGGATCAGGCAGGCAGGGAAATGGAAGGAACAATTTATCTCTGTGGATGTGGTGGTTACAGGGTGCACAATCCAATATTGGCTGTCTTGTGGAGTGACGTCCTCGTGTCTGGGGGGTTTTAATGAGCCCTCTGCTTGTCTGCTCCACTGTTTATCTGCACAGTATCACAGACACCTACAGCCAGGCTCAGGTCTTCAGCAGCCTCAGCGTCTGCCAGGCTGCAAGGGGTGATTAGAAAAGTCTCCAGGGTGTCTATTATTGGGGTCCAAAACATCCATGTACCAGTCTGCCTTGGTGCTGATTGATTTGAGGGCAGCCACTCACTCACACTCCCCACTTTCTTTGCAGCTCACATACAAAGGAGGAGGGTGCAAAGCTCATTCTGCCCTTCCTCAACACAAGAAAATTTCAGGCAGCATTGCTTGACCATCACATATTTACCGCACTTATTTGGATAATCATGGCTCTCTCATGGTGGTTCTCTCTCTCAGCTTGCCTGAAATTTGTCCCCCTCTTCATCCTCTCCCCACCACCAGCGCAGTTCATTCTTAGTGCATAAATCATGACAGTAATTGTGGCTGGCCCAGAAGTTGTTGCTGGTCTGCAGCAGCAGAGATGCTGAGAGTTAAAGGATGTCCCAAAGGGGGCTGAGGGGTTGGAGCAACAGGAGGTGGGTTCCCTCTCCCTCTTTTCCATCAGATGATTCTGCTGGCAAATCCTTCTAGAGAAGGAGAAGCCCTCCCCACTGCTGCCACGTTGCTGTCATCTGCTGTGCCTGCAGGTGGGTTAAACGTGGGGAGTGTTGTTTTCTCTCAGCACTAATGGCTTTCCCAGATAAATGGGGCTGCTCCCACCACCCTGCCTGTGAGAGCAGGGCACCCTCCTGCCTTTGGACGTGGGACTGGGGAAATCCTAGTGCCTTGTGGCCCTTACCTCAGTGCCCAGCACACAGAGGGGCTGCTGTTCTCCAGGAACATTCCTGCCTCCAGCAGGACTCCCTGGGGTCAGCAGCCTGCCAGATCCCATGGCTGCCGCGGGGCTGTGACACCGTGCCCATGGCATTCAGCCCCGCCTGGGATCGGGAGCACAAAGCTCCTTCTGTGCCGGGGCTCTGAAACGTTACCTGTCCTCAGCAGCTCTCAGCCTTTGTCATCCCAATCCCATTGTGTTTTGTGCTGCCATTCCTCCTCTTTCCCAGCCAGGCAGGGAGATCCAGCCTGGCCCGATGGGAGCGATAGCAGGGGGTGTGGGTGACACAGACTTTCCGTTGCAGGGACCTTGGGAAGAGCACTCAGAGAACTTGGCTGCAAGGACAAGGTGACAGTGGAGTGTGTGCCTCTGCTAGTAAAATTCTCATCTTGTTTTAGAGCAGGTGTGAAGGATCAGCTGGCAAGAAGTGCCCTGTTTGTTATCAGCTCTCAAACTGTGCAGCAGCTCACCTTGTTTTGGTGATCTTGATGATCCTGTGCTCAGTGGAGTGTAACATTTGGGACCTAGCTGGCCTTTTGGAAAACAGCAGGAATGTCTAATGATCAGTTAAGTCGTGAGGCCACAGATACTGGGAATCTAAACTGAAGGCTGTGTCCTTTTTGTGAGCACTGCCTTGGTTCTGGCACTCTTCAGTGAAGTGTTTTCACTGGAGCAGGAGGTGTAGAGTTGTGAGCACGGCGTCCTCTCTTTCTTCCAAATCCCACTGCAGCCACGGCTGGGATTTCTGAAACTGTAGGAGCCCAAACTGTGTTGTCAGGAAGCTGTTTTGACACCAGTCAGCTTGAACACCTCAGGCTGGTGGTAATTTCACCTTCCTCAGCAAGACACTTCTCCCCAGTGGGACACTGAGCTCACGTCAGTGCCACACTGCAGCCTGGGGACTGTGGGACAGTGACTGGAGTGCTTGGGCTTTCTGGGGCTTTCAGATGGAATCAGTGTCAATGTTTTCTAATGGGAGATGTGCACTGGCTGTACCATAACCCTGGACCTGTTGAATTTTCCAGGTATCACGAGCTGGTCACCAAGTACGGGAAGCTGGAGCCCTTGGCAGTGGTGGATCTGCGGCCTCAGAGCAGCGCCAAGGTGGAGGTTCACTTCCAGGACAAGGTGGAGGAGATGTCCATCCGCCTCGACCAGACTGTGGCAGAGCTGAAGAAGCACTTAAAAACTGTGGTGCAGCTGTCAACAAGCAACATGCTGCTCTTCTACTTGGACCAGGAAGCTCCTTTTGGTCCCGAGGAGATGAAATACAGCTCGCGGGCGCTGCATTCCTACGGCATCCGGGATGGGGATAAAATTTACGTGGAGCCCAGAATGAAATAGCCTTTTTGCCCACACCCACACGCCCCCACACACCCACACACATGCATTGAGGAGTTTGTTGCAAGGTTTTTATTTCGGTTGGTTGGTTGAGGTTTGGTTGTGTTTCTGTAGCAGGTAATTTCTTATCCCGGAGGAAGTGCCCTGTTGTGAGAACCATGCCCACCATCCACTGCAGGTGACCTTGAGGTGACAATTGACTTCAGGACGTGTGTTTCAGTGTGGGCAATACCTTGATGTTTCCTTTGATGCTCCGGTATACTCGTGATTTGGCATGAATGGTCAGTTGTTCAAGCTAAACGATGCCAGGGTCCATAAGGGAGGAGACAGCTCGGTGCAGAATTTGACCTGTTGTTTTCTTTTCCTGAATTTTTTGGTGTTTTGCTCCACCAGATCTCCCTTTGGCCTAGCTATCCAACTGTGGCTCGAGCTTGCTGTAGTATTTTCTTGCAGCTTGGTGCTGTCTCAACCTTTTGTTGTGCTCGAGTTCACAGGAAAGATCTCCATCAGTATTCTGCTTGATTCAGAGCTCAGGTACTTTAGTGCATCCACTTCACTCCACTGGTTTGCTTTCGGTGAGTGCACAATGTGGGGGAAAGAAAAAGAACTTCCCAGAAAGAAACTTTCTTTTCAAACTGCACGCTCTATATCCACCTGATTTTGGGGGGAAAAAAGAGGTTTTGGCTGCTGTACCCATCTCACACGGTGCCTACAGCCTGTGGGGATAAAGGATGTGTTGGAAAGTGAATTTTGGAAGGTGGTGGATGAGCGCTGCATTGGAAGGGCTTTTAGAACAACAGGCCAACAAGGAGTTGAAGAGCAGCTTCCCCTGTTGTCCATCCTGATGCTGAAGAGATCCTCCATGCACTTCACCTTGTACCAGTGGGTGCTGCAAGTGGAATGGCTAAAATCCCTCTCCTGGGAGAGAGGAAGAGTCAAGTTGAAGTTTGTGTTTGTTGCTGTTGCACCAGTTCAAACCTAGCACTTTGCCCGGGGCCCCTGGCCGGGGTTCCCTGCGTAGGGTCCGGACTCGGAGGAGGTGTTGGCTTGGATCAGCCTCTGGAGGTGGAGGAACAAAGCATCTGGACCCATGCTGAGTGTTCAGCAGGGTTCACTGAACAAAGCAGCTGGACCCACGTTGGGTGTTCTGCTGGACTCATGTTAGATGTTCAGCTGGACCCACGTTGGGTGTTCAGCAGGTTTCATTCCAGGCTGAGTGTTCAGCTGGACCCACACTGAGTGTTCAGCAGGACCCACGTTGGGTGTTCAGCAGGTTTCACTCAAAGAAAGCAGTTGGACCCACGCTGGATTCTCAGCAGGTTTCTCTCCCTCTCTCTCTTGGCTTCCCCCCCGCGCCCCTCGCAGGCATTGCGTGCTGCTGCTTCACGTAGTCCCTGTTTTCTACTGCAGAGCAGATTCCCCTGCCTGGTCAGTGAAATCCTCCTCCTTTTTTCCTCTCTTGTTTCGCTTTCCTGTGTCTTCCCCGCTCCAAGTTGAAGAGTTCCCCAATTTCCTGGTTACAGGCAGCTGCTCAGCAGTTTTTGGAGCTGTGCAGCGAGGGCTCTAGTTACACATGAACTCCTGACCTTCATTTTGAAATGCTCCCTTTATCCCCACGTGCACTTTCTTTCCCAGGATGCTTTTTCCCACATCACTGAGCTCCTTTGGTATTCTTGGAGTTGTGTATTTCTCTTCACATTTTACCTGGATTGTGGGGTGGGATCATTGGGGAGGGGACTAAGTATTATTATCTCATAGTCTTCAGGTTTAGGATTTGGGGATTGTTCAGAGGGGATTAGTTCCTTATCCAAAGCAAGGGTTAAAATGGGAGGATTTAAAACAAGTTACTAATTTGTGCCTCATCCCCCTGCCAAAAATAGCAATTTCTTGGCCCCACTGAGATGAGCAATAGGGAAGGGAGTGAGATTTTCCACAGGTAGCATAGATTTCCCATAGATCCGTGGTACCTGTAAACTAAACAGCAGGGAGATAGTGGCAGTATAACATAAAATGATGCTTTTATAAGCTAGAGCTTTACTGAAGATGTATTTTCCATTTGGGCAGCGAAAATAATTTGCTGCCTGATAGCAGAACCCTTAAGCCAACACTTCTGTATGATATATACATACCTACCAATAGGAAAAGTTGTGGTTAATAAGATATTTTGTTATAAAGCAAAGTTTTATGAAGATATGGTTGTTTAATATTAGAAACCTATTTCAGCCCTTGACCTTCAGTGTGAGTAGGAGATCCCTGAGTGGCTGCAGAGTCCGAGGCAAGTGACCTATGGGGATGCAAAAGTATCTCTGACCCAATTCTCCAGAGCAGTAATTGCCTCTGTGGGTGTATTTATGGCATTGTACCTGCTATTAGTGAGATGCTGTAACTCTTGACCAACTTCCTCAGCACAATTAAGAGTCTGGGTTTCAGAGAAGGGAATAAACAAAGGCCATTAAAGAGTGGAATGGGATGATAAAGAAGGGCCAAGTATGTGCTTTTAAGTTTGTTTGCCCACTAAAAATTGGGCTGTCCATGCAGGGATTGGTGCTGTCACCAGCTCAGAACTGGCAGTAAATCCTGCTTTTATTTGTGACAGACCTGGTGGGAAGATGGAAAAAGAGGGCACAGAAGGTTAACAGGTGCTGGGGATTAGGTGCTGACACCCAGACCTGCTCCCCTGGTCCCTTCAGGTATGAAATCACCACTCTGCTGTTTCTCCAGGGGAAGGTTTTTCTCAAGGCATTCACCTTGTGTGCAGGTAGTGGAGCAGTCGTGGGGTAGAAACCAAAAGTCTTGGTTGGCTTCCCAAGAAGAAGGACTCACCCCCAAACCAGAGAGAGTTTGTGTGGGACCAAACAGCACACAAGGAAGCGGCAAAATAGCCCAAATCATGGTGCCTTGTGGGGAAGGGCCTTGTGTGTGTGCCACCCAACAGGGGGCCATGTCTTGGGGAAAGAGGAGAAGGTTTGGGTGCTGAGTGAGGGTGCAGATGTGGCAGGAGGTTTGGTTTAAACCTCTGCCATGTCAGGGGGGGCTGTGTCCAGGCATTGCCAGCCTGTGCCCTCTTCAGCTAAAGGTCCCCGGGTCTGTCACATCTGCTTGAGAAAGCAAAATAGATGTGCGAGCTTCCCTGGTTTGTGTCTCCTTCTACCTGAGGGCTGCTTTTGTTGTGTTGCTCCTGCATCAAAGTCTGCCACGGGCAGCCTGCACAGCAGGCAGAGCACCTGCTCTACGAGGACTTGGGTGACAGCTGAATACCAAAGTGTCCCACGGCTCTGTGTGCCCAGTTTGAGGCTGTGCTGTGTGGTTTTGGAGATGTTCCTGTTCAATATCCATATTTTTGGCCAGATGTTCCAGACAGGCAGATCGCTGTTATGAACATGCACGGGGTGCTGGCTGTCCTCTGCTGACTGGCTGGGATTTGTAACCTCGTTTTTTTGGGAGCTGCAGGCATGCTGGTGGCAGGTGTGACCCGTGGTGGCTTGGGAGACGTGGCTCTCCCTGTGCCCTCTCCTGCTCGGGTCTGCAATCCAATGGAGGTGCCACAGCTCTGCCTCCTGGTTTGTCAGTGAGATTCTGTGGGTTCTGTGCAAGATTTGAGAATGCAAACGAGGTGCTTAAAGCAGCCCAGAGGCTAAAATCTGTATTCCTGGCAGCTGTGCCTCCCTGGTTTGCATGTGGCACTTTTGTAGCAGCAGAGAGACGCCTCCCCCAGAGCAACCCTAGAGGGGCTTCAGCCACCTCGGGCCTTTCCCTCTGTGATTGCTTTTCTGCAGTTCCTGGAAACGTCAAATATAATTTAAACATGAAGATCTGTTCTTGCTCCCTGTTAATGTTGCATCCATATGTAATTTCAAAGAAGAAGAACTGTAAGTCCATCTGTTTTTTTATTCTGGTTTCTCTCCCAGGGGATACACCTCCCGCTCCCACAATTTGCCTTTGGTTTGCTTGCAGACTTAGTGGTGGAATTCAGGCCAAAATAGGTCATTGGTTTGGATCAGTTCAATAAACTTATGTAAGTTTTTACACTAAAACTCCTAGTGTCCTGAGCTTTGCACTTTTGTGTTCCCTGAAGCAAAAAATGTTCCCTATTGTCACACCAAAGGTGTGAGTGAAAACTGCCAGGATTTTTTTTGTCCTGCTGATGGTTTTGTTGTGTGTCTATGAGCTTGGGCACAGCCACCTCACCTGTGCAAGGAGAGAAGTCCCTTCCAGGAGAGCTGGAAGATCTGTTCCTCCTCTGGGCTGTACTTCCCCGTGACTGGGACTCATCCCCACTTCCAGGTGAGGAATAAAGCTCAAGCTCACTCTCTCTCCTCAGAGGGACTGGCCTTGGGGTTAAAACAAATTTCACCCTCATGGCCTGCACCAAATGACCCTGGGGGAGGCCAGGAGGAGAGGGATGCTCCTCTGGATGGGAAAGAGCTCCTGGGCAAATCCATTTCCAGGGCATCTTCCATGGGCTATGCCAGGTGCTTGGGATGGGAACGAGACAAGGCCCTGCCTGGGGCTGCTGTGCCAAGGTCAAGCAGGCACAGAAGCCCTTGTGGCATCTTTGAATCTTGTTTTTCCTCAAGGTAAGGCATGGGAGGAAGTTTTCTGCTAGAAGAATTAAGAAAAGAAGAAGAAGTGTTTGGTTGTTCAGCTGCAATGTGTTCAGTGCTGCATGATGGGAACATCCCTGCCAAAAGAAGAGAGGCTGGAAGACAAAATCTTCCCCAAAGAGTCAGTGAGACCTAATCAAACTTCATCAGTGTTCACTTGCCCAGACAAACAGGACCAGAATATTAAACTGACAAAGGAGCAGAGGGAAACCTAATTTCACCAGTTTTCTCTGTGTTACAAAACAGAATGAGGGGAGTCAATTGATTTTCCTGGAGCTGGTTGTGTTTAAAATGTATGGGAGGGAAGGGAAGAACCAGGATACAGGCTGGAAGTAATCTGCCCCTGGAATATCAGTCAGCGCTGATATCCCCCTGCCCTCCTAAAATAGCTGTTGGCTTAGAAAAGGGTAAAAATAAATTTTAAAATGAAAGATTCCTGCTAGCAAGGCCATGCTTAAAGCAAATTCTGGGATTTGCTGTGGAGGCAGCGAGCTGCCTGCTGCCCTGATGTGCTAGGAGAGGTAAGAGACAGCTTTTTTGGGGGGGAAACTTGCTAAACACACTGCTAGGAGCACCAGGGGAAAAAAGTCTGGGCTTCTTGTTGGGCTGCTGGCATTCCTATCTCCTCTCTGTTCCTCACAAATGGTGGAGAGGACAAGAGGAATTAAGACCTCCTAACAGGGAAAATGGGGAATAAAAGGCCCCCACCCCAAATGTCAGAGGGGAAAATCAGCCAAGTTCAGGCTGTTTTCCCACTGCTGGGGTTGGAGCAGTGCCTGTCTGAGCTGAGCCTTGCTGCAGGATGGAAAATCAGCTCTACCACAGCTCTGCTGAGGAATCCTTCACCCCTCAGCTGCTCTTCAGCTCTCCCTCTCTTCCAACATGGATATGAACCAACTCAAAGCAGTTGAAATCTTTTTTGGGGTACAGATTGGACCCAAATGTAGAGCTGTGGTCAGCCCAGATGCCAGAGGCAGGGACAATCCCTGTGGAAACTGCAGCTGTATGAGTGAAAATGACAATAATGCTCACAGCAGTGAAGGTCCCCACCAGCACCAGGAGGGTGGAAATGGGAACAGCAAAGAAACCTTCTGTGGGCTGGACTGGGTGAGTTTTTCCTTTTCCACCTGTAAAAAAGCAGGACTTGGATGGCAAAGCAGCTCCATTGAAACTCCAGGGCAGTGCCTTTGAACCTAGCACTGTTTAATGCTAATCGTGTAACTTTATATAGATGGGCTTTTTTTTTTTCTCCCCCCTTTACACAAAGGAGGAAGGGGCTCAATACTTCTGAGGGTTGGGTTTTCTGTTCCCTGAGCAGCAGAGCTGCAAGCCCAGCTCTGTCTCTCTGGCATTTCCATCTGAATCCACCTGAAGGGGGTGAGCTTTTGGGGAAGAAAGAGGCTTCTCTCCCTCTCCAGGCCAGAATCTGATCTCCAGATTAGCCTGCTGGTTATCAACAGAGGAGCAACAGTTGTGATTGCAACTCAACACTGCTCCAGCCCTGGAAGAGCATTGAGGAAAAGGGAGTTTTCACTTGGGAGAGAGCAAAGGACTGAGCCATCGTTTCAGTCAGCAGCAATAATTGGCATGGCAGCGCGGGCATGCATTCTCCATTGACATAGGATTTCGCCCTGCTCTACCAAGACTGGTCTAAAATTTCAGACCTGATTGCTCCTCTAGCCTACGAACAGGTTGGTAATCTTTTTTTTCCATACCGAAAAAATTGTATTTTTGGATGGGATGTGTTCAGTAGCGCGTTCTTTGCTGTCTGTCCTGCTTTGCTCTTGTCCTTGCACAGCCACAGTCCCCATGGTCACTCTGTGCTGCTCTCTGCTAATGAGACTCAGATTTACAATCTATACAAAATTCTGCCACTCTCCTTTCACCTTTCCAGGACAGGGAATGTGCTAAAACTTCTCCTTGGTGGAATGAACCTTTCCCCATGGAGAATGTGCTCAGGAAGACCTTTCCTTCCACCATGTTCCAAACTCTGAGTGATGGGAGTGATGTGGGATAAATTATGGGATATTCCCCCTGTAATCCTGTGCTCTGTGGAATTAGAAGGAGTTGGATCTGTGCTCTGTGGCATTAGGAGGAGTTGGATCTGTAAATCCACGTTTTCCATAAAAACAGATCCATGGGGAGAACACAAAGGGTTTTTAGGGAGATTTTTAAGGCTGGGAGGCTGCTGTTGACACCCAGCCTGTTCATAATGCGCACAGTTGGTGTGGGAAGCTCCCAAATCCCTTCCCAGCACTCCTGGAGAATCCCAAACCTTCCTGGGAGCTCTCCCTGAGCCCTGCCTGTGCGGAACAAACGCAATCAACAGGCAAAGAAATCAAAGCAGGTGTTTTAGCAATATTTTCTATTGGATTAATAACCAGTAACAAATTGCATTAGGCACAGAAGGAATTAGAGCTGGCACAGGATTTTGCTTTCATTTTGTATCTTCACTCTCCCAGTCTCTCATTGATTCCTGCACAAGGAGCTGCCCAGCTGTGTAAATGTTTGTGCTCCTTCCACGCTCATCCAGCCCCATGAGTGATGGCTGTGGTGGCAGCCAGGGCAGAAGATTAGCTGAAGCTGAAGCCCCTGGACCATGAGAGCTCATCACAGCTCTGCTGTGGAGCAGAGCTGCTCCCCTGGGATCATCCCTGCTCCAAGCAGATCAGGAATTGCTCAGGAGAATAAGGAGCACACGGAGAGCTGTGGCTGTTCACAGCTCCCAGACATGAAACGAGCTCTTCCAGGTTTTTCTGGGCTTCCTTTGGCAGTGATTTGCTGTTATCACCAGGTGTTTCAGGGCTGCCTGGCAGGTGAGGGACCTCACCTGAAGCTCCACATGTCAGCAGCAGCCAGGCAGCTTCGGGAATCCCCTCAAGGATGAGTTTTCCTACCAATGTGATGCATGGCTGGGTTTGTCTCCTTCCTGTAGGATGAACAAGAGATCATTTCTGGGAGCCTGGGTGGCCCTTTTGGTGATAACAGCACAGCAGCGAGGTGAGTATCTCCCTGCAGAAAATATTCCCCAGCTGGGCTGTGCCCAGAGACTCTAGAGAGCTTGGAAAATGACCCCAGAGGGCTGGGAAACCACCCCAGAGGATTTGGAAAATGACCCCAGAGTGTTTGGGAAACACCCCAGAGGGCTTGGGAAATGACTCCAGAGGATTTGGGAAATGACTCTAGAGGGTTTGGGAAACACCCCAGAGGGTTTGGAAAACCATCCCAGAGGGCTTGGGAAACACCCCCAGCTCCTTGGCTGGAGCAAAAAAACAAGAATCAGAGTGACCTGAGTGTTCCCCATGGGGAGGGAGGGACTGAGAATCCTGAGGGCTGCTTGTGTTTATAATTTTTGTGGCTGTGTGTGCACCTGGAGCATTCCAGAGGAAGCAGGAGTTTGGAAAATGTCTGTGTTAGGGCTACTGAGCAGGCAGTGTGGCACTTGTAGAGCTAAAGAAGAATTGAGGAAGCTCTGCTGAGCCTCCTGTTTAAAAATGGAATAAAATCCATGTCCTGTAGCTGCACCTTGGCTGTGATGACTCATCAGGTGTGTAAGAGCTGTGAAATTATTTATTTTACTGCCTGGCAGGAGGAATTTTGCTGTGGCCCTTTGGATATGTCTGTGGAAACAGGGCTGTGGCTTGGACACCATCAATGCCACCTCCCCTGTGTCCAACAGGGCACTCAGGACACACAAGTGTCTTAGGAAATCAGGATGCCAGTGGGTCAGGCCAGATTTCCCCTTATCTCCCATTTCCCAGGGAAATTTGGAGGCTGGGAAGGGTCAATCAGTGACTCCTTAATGCTCAGAGCATGGAGCATCCTCAGAGTTGGCACCAAGGAGAGCCCCCTGTGTGTCCATGGGATCAAAGAGCAGCCTGGAGACCCCCGGGAGCTCAGGGCAGGGTCCTGGCAATGAAAGCTTGTCCTGAATCCGGGTGAACAGAGCCAGGATTGTTCCAAGCCTGGGGGCTCTGTCATCCCAGATTGAATGTCGTGAGGCTTTCCTGCCTCAAAGAGGGGAGAAGGGGGAGGCAAACCCAGAAAAATCCCCTTTTGCTCTGTGAGGAGCTGAGGGCTGCTTGTGTTTAGAATTTGTATGGCTGTGTGTGCACCTGGAGCATCCCAGAGGAAGCAGGAGTTTGGAAAATATCTGTGTTAGGGCTGCTGAGCAGGCAGTGTGGCACTTGTAGAGCTAAAGAATTGAGGAATGACTGCAGCCCTGGAGGAGCAGGACATGAAATGACAGCAGAAGTCTGGCTGGGACAAGAAGGGAAATGTGCCCTGGGACAAGAAGGGAAATGTGCCCTGGGACCTGAAGTAGCTGCTTGTGCCTCAAGCCGATGGATTTTAGGCTGGTAAAAAAGCAGCAGGCTGAAATGTGTCAAAACCATTTTCTGAAGCACTTTTGGGACAGACAGTTATGTTCTGTGGCAGTGCCTTTTAGCAGGAAAGTGAATTTTGCTGGGAAATGTGGGAGCAGCCGTGACCCCTCGGGCTGTGCGCAGGGCAGGAGGGAGGTGGGCACTGCCAGGAACGTGGCTCTGGGGACTGGAATTGGGGTTGTTTGTCCCTCTGAGCACCTGACATGTGGAACAGCCTGTCCTGCCCATCCTGGAGCAGGGCATGGACCTGCTGTCCTCCTGTGAAGCCAAGACTTGGGGGGTTTGACTTGGGAGCCCCAGGGGAGGAGAAACTGCAGCTGGGGTGCAGCTTGTGGTCACTTTGCTGTGCCCTGAGTAAGCTGGGTGATGCTTTTCCTCCTGAGCCTGGCCAAAAGCCAGTCCCACAGCTCTGCCCTGGCTCAATGATGTTGGGGTTTGGTGCTGTTTTCTCCTTTGGCTGCTGATTTTTGGGTTTGGTGCTGTTTTCTGTGGCCTCTCTGAAATCAGGACTGTCCTGACCCTGCCCTAAGGACTCTTCTCCCTCTCCTTCCAGCTCACACCATGGCAAGCCTGTACCCATACTGGCAGAACGACACCAAAACCCCCAAAGTGGATGATGGCAGCTCCCCTGAAATCAAGATCTCTGTGCCATTCATCTTTTTTGGAGCCCCATACAGAAGCATTTATGTAAGTGGAGAAAGCAGATCTTCCCTTCATCCTTTTCCTTGCCATTATTGGCTGCATTTTAAACATGCTCTGCCTGTCACCAGGAATTGGAAGATTTATTAGCAGCTACCTGACAAGTTCTTAGATTTCATGAACTGATAGGTTTTATGATTAAGAAAGTCAAAGGTATATTTAATGGGATAATGTTCATAGGAAAGGAATCTAAAAGGCAATAAATTTTCTTTGTGGGTGATTAAATGGCACAGCAAAGCGAAGGGCCTGACACAAGGGACATTATTCCTGCTCCATGACAAGAAACAAGAACATGCAGGACCTGCAGGGGAGAAAAGGGGCAGCAGTTTTGTGGGGGCCCCAGACAAGGACAGGCTGCTGCTGCTGCTCCCAGGTGATGGCACAGCAAAGCCTGGCTAGGGGGACACCAGGGCTGGGCTGAGAGGGGACACCTGAGCTCACCTAAACCTTACACAGGGCCTAAGTCAGCCTGGCTGTGCCACACCAAAAGTTTTGTGGTCTCTGTGGGATCAGAAGAGAGGCACAGACCCATCCCTTCTCCAGCTGGTGTTTGTGCACAGCAGCACTGGGAAAGCAGAATCCCATTCCAAACCCTTCTCTGGTGGGGATTCCAGCACCCAGGGCACCAGTGCCATTTGTTGTCCATTCTTTGCAAAAATGTTGTTTTGGGGAGCATCTTCAGCAGACTCTGGGGAGGCTGAGGTGGAACCTCCCAGCTCTTGGGGAGCCCCAGGATCTGTCCCAGATGACAAAGCCAAAGGCAATTTTTTTCCATGCAGCCACCTGCACCATCATCCACATCCCTCAGTGCTGCAGGGCTGAGTAATCCCAAAAACTGAGCAATCCCAGGAGCAGTGCCTCAGCAGATTTGGGTGCCATCTTGCTTTGATGGGTGCCTCCCCTGTAGAACCCTAATTTGAAGAATTTTCAGGGTTTTGGGGCTTCCTGCACCAAGTCTTGCCCACCATGGGTAGGATGAAGCTGAATCATGCTCGGGCTGCTCACCCTCTGTCCGTGCATGAACCCAAACCCTCTCTTCCCACCCTTCCCAACAAACCAGCCTCTCTGTGCTGATTTATTCTGCCAAATCACCTCTTGGGAAGCCCCAGGATCTGTTACAGATGACAAAGCCAAAGGCAGTTTTTTTCCATGCAGCCCCCCCCAAACAAACATAGAATTAGCCCCAGAACTAATCCCCCCAAAAAACCCAAACAAAAATACAAACCATGATCATAAATCATCAACCAATCACCCACCAAATTTTACATTCTTGTAGTTTATAAAAATCATCCACGTCCCTCAGTGCTGCAGGGCTGAGTAATCCCAAAAATTGAGCAATCCCAGAAGCAGTGTCTCAGCAGATTTGGGTGCCATCTCCTGCAGAACCCCATTTTGAAGAACTTCCAGGGTTTTGGGGCTTTCAGGGTTTTGGGACCACCATGAGTAGGATGAAGCTGAATCATGCTCGGGCTGCTCACCCTCTGTCCGTGTATGAACACAAACCCTCTCTCCCCACCCTTCCCGCCAAACCAGCCTCTCTGTGCTGATTTATTCTGCCAAAGCACCATTGCTCAGACACCATGGGGGTCTCCACACAGGTCAACAACAATGGAGTGATCTCCTTCAACGCCCTGGTCAGCCAGTTCACGCCCGAGGCCTTCCCGCTGACCGACGGCCGCGCCTTCGTGGCGCCCTTCTGGGCCGACGTGCACAACGGCATCCGCGGGGAGATCTTCTACAGGGAGAGCACGGAGCCAGAGCTGCTCCTCAGGGCCTCCAGGGACATCCGCAGGCACTTCAGGGACATGGCCTCCTTCTCTGCCCGCTGGCTCTTCATCGTCACCTGGGAGGAGGTCACCTTCTACGGGGGGAGCAGCACGACACCGGTGAGGGGCTTCTCATGGGTGGATTGTATGTCTTGTCCTGTAAAGAGGGGAGTTCTTTTTATTTTATGTCTTGTCCCTCCAAAGAGGTGAATTTTGGGGGTTAATGGAGGTCCTCTATATGATCTGTGTATAAAATTGAGGAGGTGACGTTCTACAGGGGAAGCGGCATGACACCAGTAAGGAGCTTCTCATGGGTGTATTTTATGTCTTGTCCTCTAAAGAGGAAGTTTTTTTATTTTATGTCTTGTCTGCTCCAAAGAGGGGAAGTGTGGGGGTTCATTCACCTCTAAAGAGGAGAATTTTGGGGGTTGATGGAGGTGTTCTTCATCTGTGTGTAAAATTGAGGAGGTCACCTTCTACAGGGGAAGCGGCACGACACCGGTGAGGGGCTTCTCGTGGGTGGATTGTATGTCTCGTCCTGTAAAGAGGGGATTTTTTTTTAATTTTATGGCTTGTCCCATCCAAAGAGGGGAATTTTGAGGGTTAAATCTTGGAGGTGCTCTTCACCATCTGTGTGTAAAATTGAGGAGGTGACGTTCTACCGGGGAAGCAGCATGATGCTGGTGACGGACTTCTCATGAGTGTATTTTATGTCTTGTCCTGTAACAAGGGGAGGTTTTTATTTTATATCTTGTTCCCTCCAAAGAGGGGAATTCTGGGGGTTCATTCACCTCCAAAGAGGGGAATTTTGGGAATTTTGGGGGTTAAATTTTGGAGGTGTTCTTCAGCATCTGTGTGTGAAATTGAGGAGGTGACCTTCTACGGGGGGAGCAGCACAACGCTGGTGAGGGGCTTCTCATGGGTGTATTTTATGTCTTGTCCTGTAAAGAGGGGAGGGGTTTTTTTTATGTCTCGTTCCCTCCAAAGAGGTGAAATTTGGGCGTTCATTCGCCTCCAAAGAGGGAAATTTTGGGGATTGATGGAGGTGTTCTTCTTCATCTGTGTGTAAAATTGAGGAGGTGATGTTCTATGGGGGAAGCGGCATGACACTGGTAAGGGACTTCTCATGGGTGTTTTTTATTTCTTGTCCTCTAAAGAGGAAAATTTTTTATTTTATGTCTTGTTCCTTCCAAAGAGGTGAATTTTGGGGGTTGATGGAGGTGTTCTTCACGATCTGTGTGTAAAATTGAGGAGGTGACCTTCTACGGGGGGAGCAGCATGACACCGGTGGTGGGCTTCTCATGGGTGTATTTTATGTCTTGTCCTGCAAAGAGGGGTTTTTTTTTATGTCTTGTTCCCTCCAAAGAGGTGAAATCTGGGAGTTCATTCACCCCCAAAGAGGGGAATTTTGGGGATGATGGAGGTGTTCTTCATCATCTGTGTGTAAATCTGAGTGAGACACTTTGTCTTCCTGCTCCCCAGTTCCCTTCTGGGCAGAAGGGATTTTTCATTCTCTCCCCTGAGCCTCGCTCTCTACTTTAAGATCCCCAGGGAAAGCATCTCCTCCTCATTGTTTGCAGGATCTAAGCAAGGCTCTGACACCAATTAGGACTTTTTGGCTGGATCACAAAGCATTTCTTGCATACAAATTCAGCTGTTTACGATGGCAGCTCCCTGCCTGCATGGGAGATTGATCACGCTGATCAGAGTCACACTAATGACTTGGCCACATCACATGGCCACAAGTGTGTGAGCTGTAGCTCACAGGAGGGGGATGGCAGTGGGATGTTTGTCAGGGCATGGACAGCTTTTAAATATCTGGTGAATTTGTGAGCTGTGACTGCAGCTGATGTCGGGAGGTTGGTGCTGGACTGCTGGTAGGGGTGAAGGTAGAATCAGAGTGGTTTGGGTGGGAAAAGATCACCTCCTTCCACCCCCTGTCATGGCCAGGGACACCTTCCTGTAGACCAGGCTGCTCCAAGCCTCATTCTTGAGCAGCAAATGAGGGATCCCAGCTCTTGTCTGGCTTGTTCAGGATTAGCCTGTGTGCTGTGAGTGCCAAAACCCAGCTTCTCCTGTCTCGAGGAGTTGGCTCTGATAAACAGTTCCGCTCTTTTCCATTTGTTAGAGAAGCTTGAGATTTCATGCATATTTTTTTTGCCAGTCCTGGCAGCACTTGCAGAAAAACCCCACATATATATATTTATATATATATATACTTTCAGATAGCAAGCAATATAGAGATTCGTGTATTGCCTGAAGAATTACATTTGCAACACAATGCAATTTATTTTGCTGTAGAGCAGCCTTCCTGCTCAGCAGCAGCCAGGGCTCGGGGTTGGCACAGGGAGTAGCACCATGCAACTTAAGCAGGAATTTCATCGCAATGCAGAAAAACTGCAGAAAATTCGGGAATGTGGCCTCAGGGACGCTGCAGTTGCTGCCTGGAGATGTCCCCTGAGAAAACAGGTTCATTTTCTGAGGGTTGGACAGAAAGAGTGCTCCATGGCCTCCAAAGAGGGGAATTTTGGGGGTTGATGGAAGTGTTCTTCATGAGGAGAACCAGGTGTGAGATTCGCCTCCTGCCAACCCTCCCGGAGGCTCCTGAGCATGGAAAAGCTTCTGTGGCACTCTGCAAGTGGCGCTGCCTTTATGTGGGGCAGGTTTGTGATCTCCCAGCACTGCAAAAGGCTTGGCAAACGTGAGCAAGAGGAAACCAGGAATAGGAGAAAGAATCTCAGGGAAAGGATGAGGAGTGGAAGTGGCTCTGCTGCACTCCCTGCCCTGGTGTGAACTGTGCCATTTGCAGCTGCTCAGAGGCAGCTCTGCCCACACCTCTCCCTCTCTCTGTCTCTCCTGACAGCTCCCAGAGCTGCTTCGCCTCCGTGTTCCTGAGTTCTCCTGGCAGGGGCCTCGTTTCCCTGGCAGTGACATCCCCTGTGGCGTGCAGGCAGCCCCGGGCTCCCCTCTGAGGCATCCTCAGAGCAGTGGGTTTGCTCCAAGGGGATGGGATGTGGTGCCAAGTGACCCCCAGCCCTCCCCTTCCTCCAGCAGCCACCAACTGCTCACAGTGCTCAGGGCTCCTGAGATAATGCAGGAGAAGCCCTGATGCTTCCCAGTGGGAGGTGCTTGGGTCTGTGGGCTTTCCCAAACCCCTGGGGATTGTTTCTGCGGCTGCAGTTTCCTCCCCAGCGTGCAGGGCCCAGGTAGCCAGGCTCGAAGGGTTGCTCTGCATTAATTACAAGAGAGGCAGCCCACACTTGGTAAAACCCTGCTTGCTCAGAGGCAGGAGGAGCTGCTCTCAGGGCCTGGTCCCAGGGCAGGGATGGGAAGCACAGCAAAATGCAGGGAGCTGAGAGACGTGACTGACTGAGCTCCCTGCTGCTGGATCTGCAGGGATGGAGGGGATGTCTCAAGGGAAGGAGCTGCTTCTGTCTCTCTGCACAGCCCTAAAAGGGAAGATGGGCTCTTCCCACCTGGATCCTGGCTGGAATGTGGTTGGAGTTGGTGGGGCTGGAAATGCAGAGTCATTTCAAGTGAAAGGAAGAACACGAGCAGAGGATTTAGCAGGTAGGGAGGGGATTTGGCAGGCAGCAAAGTGCAGGATATACATGGCTGGCTTGGATGTAATCCACCCTCAGCAGCGTTGTAGGATGTGAATGTGGAAGGGAACCGGGAGAGATAATGCAGGAATGAAGCTAAGACCGGGTAATGGGAGATAACAGATCACAGCCACCAAATCCTGACAGCTTATTCTCATGCTGCCATCTATTGGTGTTCCCCTGGATCAGAGGTGGTCCTCACATGCTCCAGGTGGAGGAAGGAGCAGAATGGGAGCTGCTGGAGCTGTGGCAGCAATTTTGGGTATTTTAGGTCTCATTCCACTTCTGCTCTTCCCTATGAGGCTCACCCGGGCCAGACATCACTGTGGCAGGAGGGCAGGAGGAAAGCAGTGCCCCCTGTGAAGGTGCCCGTGGTTTCCCACAGGTGAACACGTTCCAGGCTGTCCTGATCACCGATGGGGTGTCCTCCTTTGCCCTGTTTAACTACCACGAGATCAGCTGGACCACGGGCACAGCCAGCGGAGGGGATCCCCTCACTGGTCTTGGCGGGGTGATGGCTCAGGTGAGGCTCCTGCTCCCATGTCCCCATCCCTGATGAGCCCTTGGATGATTGCCTATGGCTTTTCCAAGGTATCCATGCTTGCTCAGGCCACTGAGTCCTTCAGCATCCGCAGCACTGGCCTTGCACTCAGCTGCGGGGATGAGCACTCCAAAAGTTGGTGGTGGCAGCAGTGCCACAGCCAGTCCCTCTGCCTGAGGAAGGGGACACTGCTGCATAAGGAATGCAGGAATCCTGCCCCCCACATTGCTTCCTCACTTCATCTCTCCCTGCCTTGCTCCGCGCTCTATTTTGGCCACTCAGTTCACACCCCCTTAGATCTGTATGTACATATACAAACATCAATCTGTGAATACACTTCCCTTCTGCTTGTAGTGCCTGTTTAGCTTTTCATTCACATCCAGAAAACAGAAATTTAGACAACCTGAACACAGAAATCTCCAGAAAGAGCTGTTAAAACTAAAGAAGATGTACTCAGGGGAAACAGAGAAGTGAGGAAATGCAGCATCGCTTTCCCATTGCCAAGATGGGTGATGGAATTTGCTCTCTCTCTGCTTTAGGCTGGCTTCAATGGTGGAAATCTCACCAACTTTTTCAGCATGCCAGGCTCCAGAACCCCAGACATTGTCAATATTGAGGAAACAACCAACGTGAACGTCCCTGGCCGCTGGGCTTTCAAAATAGATGGCAGAGAAATAGACCCAGCCAATGGCTGCAGCCTGAGAGGTAAGGGAGAAATGGCATTGCTTGTCCCCAAATATGGGGTACAGTGTAGCAAAAGGTGATGCTGTTGGGGTGCTACATGATCTGTGCTTTTGCCAGGGTGTCCCCATGAGCTGCAGCAGGGACAGAAACAGAAGAGAGGGTTCAGTCCTGGCACATCTCCGAGTTCCTGCGATAATTGGTGGCAACAGGAAAGACCTGGGGACAGCAATTTCCTCCTGCCCATAAATTAGGGAAGCTGATCTTGTGCCATTTCCCTTGTTTGTGCATGAGGAGCAGCAGGTTTTGCAGGCAGGACAAATGTCATGTGTCTGCAGCAGTTACAGAGTCTGTGCCTGTCACTGACAGGCCATAAAGGGATTAATCGATGCACACTGGCTGCACAGGGGCTCTGCTGCTGAAAGATTATTGCATTTCCATTTGACAAATAAAACTGTCAGGAGCATCCTCTGTGCTCCAGGAGTCTTTCCAGAAAGAGAGGATTGTCATTTGCTGACAGACACTGGAGACATGTGGCTTCTTTATGTCCTAGTTTAGAACTACTCGTGGTCCATGAGATCCCAAGGCTCTTGCAGCTCCAGCAGAGTTTTGGGTCCAGCTGCACCAGAATTTCCCAGCTGCTGACCCCAGGAAGAAAGGTTGGACTTTGCAGAGAAGCTGGAAAACAGTCTCAGCTCTGCAGGTGACAAGAGGAGTGCGAGTAGATCCCACCACTGGATTTAAATTTCACGGTGAATGGCTGATTGCCCTCCATGAGAGGAGATGCAGCACGAGGTGTTGGATCCCAACGACACCCCTTTCCCAGATTCCCCACACCAGGATGGTTGGAGCGTGGGCCTTGCCAAGAGGAGACATTTATTGCAGGGAAGCAGCAGAAAACAGCTTGGGTTTTTTTTTTTTTGGTAGGAGGCAGGGAAGAGAACAAAAAGTTTAGGAGAGGTAAACTCAGGCAGCGCAGGGCAGAAGCCACGCACTGGAGGAGTGTGAAAAATGGCCAGATGGAGGGGAGAGAAACCCTCATGGGGACTTGCCATCCTTGTTCTCCAGCCTTCTTCCTGCCTCTGCTGTCTCTCACCAGCCAAACCAGCACCTCTCTGGTGCTGCCCGGGGCTGTGAGATCACTCAGCACCCTGCTGGGGCTTGTGTGTGGGGTGAAGCTGCTTATCAACAGCTCTTTGGTGTAGTAACTACTACGAGCTCTTCCTGAATGGGAGTAAATTGCTCCTGGGGCTGCTGATGACAGATTGACTTTTTGACCAGCACAAGGGAACTGTGGAAGTGCAAGCAAAGCTGGAGGATGGTGCAAGTGCAGCAAAAATGTTGGAAACTGCCTCCAAATGGGGCTTTTCCTTTGGGAAAGCAGCACAAATGCCTCTTGTGCCCTGCAATACTGAAGAAGAACCAGAGTGGTGGGTGTCCAAAATGCGTGGAATAACCTTCAAGTTTTCCAGCCTGCATGTTGCAGGACTGACCCCGGATTTGTGACAGCACTCGCAGCATTCCAGGGACTCGTGGCGTGGGCAGGACACAAAGAGGATGCACCACACATTAGAAATGAAACTTGGGACTTGCTGAGCAGCTTTTGCTGGGACTTTGCACAAAGAAAGCAGCTGAGAAGCCCAGCAGCAGGACACGGTGGTGGTGGTCTCCACCACAGGACCAGCAGGCCCCCGAGGGTGCGCCCAGAGCGTGTTTCTGTTTCAAGAGGTGATGTAGCGTGGGTTTTCCCCTTTCTGTCTTTCTAGGACAGTTTCTCCGTCAAGGGGAGATCTTTTGGGACAACGCCAACTGCACCACCAAGTGCCGCTGCCTGGACTTCAACAATGAGATCCTCTGCCAGGACATGGCCTGTGGCCCCTTCGAGGCGTGTGAGACGAAGAGCAAATTCTTCCAGTGCGTGCCGGTGGAGAGCAGCACCTGCGTGGTGTTCGGAGATCCACATTACCACACCTTCGACGGCTTCCTCTTTCACTTCCAGGGTTCCTGCTCCTACCTCCTCGCCAGGCAGTGCTGGCCAGGCTCCCAGCTGCCCTACTTCAACGTGGAGGCCAAGAATGAGAACCGAGGCGGCTCCTCCGTCTCCTGGCTGAGGGATATTTATGTGGAGGTCTACTCGCACAAGATTGTTCTCCCCAGGGGCAGCTTTGGGAAGGCAAAGGTAAGAGCTCTGCTGGAAGGGGAGAACTTGCCAGGGCAGCAGCCTGGAGAGTGTGGGATGGCACTTCTGGGCCTCGTGTGTCCTGGGGAATGGGCATGGGTGATGCAAAGGGCCTGTAGCTTACCAATGGCTGTCCCTCTGTGCATGTCCCTGTTCCAAGACTGTCGCAGACATCTTTTATGAAAAATCCTTTTCTTAGGATTTTTCCTCCTGAGAAGCTGAGAGGCCTCAAGAACAAAATGTAAACAATGGTTATGGGCTGCTGTGGAATGCAACAAGTAGATCTTTGATTGGCCCATGTTAGTTGTTTCTAATTAATGGCCAATCAAAGTGAGCTGGCTCAGACAGAGTCCGAGCCACAAGTCTTTGTTACCATTCTTTCTTTTTCTATTCTTAGCTAGCCTTCTGATGAAATCCTTTCTTCTATTCTTTTAGTATAGTTTTAATATA
>JAWWMN010000088.1:4823984-4842447 GCA_035047745.1 Catamblyrhynchus diadema | reverse complement strand
CTGTTGCATTCCACAGCAGCAGATAACCATTGTTTACATTTTGTTCCTGAGGCCTCTCGGCTTCTCAGGAGGAAAAATCCTAAGGAAAGGATTTTTCATAAAATATTTCTGTGACACCAGCCCTGTAAAATCTCCCTGAACCCAGCGAGAGCAGAGCCCATGCAGGAAGCAGCTGGAACAGGGGTTTGGCCAAGGGCCTGAACCCCAGGAAAACTGCAAGAGGATTTTAGAGAGGGGTGAAATTTGGGGAGAAAACCCCTGCCTGCCGGTATTTCATGTGCAGAAGAGCTGACTCTCCCTGCCCTAACCTGCTCCAGGTGCTCCCACCTTGGCACAGTGTTAGGAGAGAGCTCAGCCCTGGGAAAAGCCACTTTTCCTTGGACACAGACCAAGTTATGGAGATGTTTGGGAGCTCAGAGGCAGCTGGGAAGAGGAGGGGAGAGCAGACAGGCAGAGCTGGCTGCCAGCACCCAGGTCTTGTGGCCTCATGGCCAAAGGAGCTTTGTGTTTGATGGTCACCTTGGTGGTCACCACGTTATTTCACTCCTCCTGTTCCCAGAGTCACCAAAACCCTCACATCACCCACCAGGGAATCCCAGCTGAGCCAAGGGAACCCTCCCTGGGCACAATTCCCATTCCTGGCAGGGCACAGCTCAGTGGGAGCATCTCCATGCTTGGAATCAGAGTATATTTAATGACAAACTTCACCTGCTCGCTGATGGAAAAGCAAAATGTCATTTTTTCAGAAAAAAAAAAACAAAAAACCCAACCTTTTCTGAAAGAGCTTTCAAGTCTCCTTCAAATGGACTTGAGAAGGGAAATGGTGCAATAACTCAGCTACTCTTGGACCCCAAGAGCATCTTTGCTCCTGGAAAGAGCTGCAACATTCTAATTAATCCTTCCAAACCTGCATCAGTCCACAAGCAGCCAGCCTCTAATAGAGGTAGTGTCACCTTTGAATCAGGTTCTTTAAGTGAAGTTTAATGTTGTACTATTTGAATTGCTACTCTGTGTCCTTTATTTGTTTGGTTGTTGGTTTTTTTTTTCATTCATTGATTTCTGCTACGTATTATTGCACAATTTTGAAGGAATTTTTGTCTGTCCATTTTTTTTTCCCACTTAATGATAATAATAAAAATGGATTGGGTAAACAAAACAGTTTCTGTGTTCTGAAATTATCCAGCATCTGTGTGTCTGGTGCAGGAAAAAAGGAACTTTTTTTTCTGAATATAATTTTGTTTTACAATACCTAACAGGATTATTGAATCACTGAATGGTTTGAGTTGGAAAGGACATTAAAAATAATTTAATTAAAAAATTTAAAAAATTTAAAAATTAAAACCTAATTAGAAATTTAAAATAATTTAATTAAAAATAAAAAAATTAAAAAATTAAAAATTAATTAGAAATTAAAAATAATTTAATTTCTACCCCCTGCCATGGGCAGGGACACCTTCCACTATCCCAGGTTGCTCCAAGTTTCATCCAACCTTGGGCACTTCCAGGGGACATGGAGCTGCTCTGGAACCCTGTGCCAGGGCCTGCCCACCCTCACAGGGAGGAATTTCTCCAATATATCTATATATATATCCAATCTAATATGTATACCCAATCTAAAATATCCAATCTCCAGCATATCCAATC
Source organism: Catamblyrhynchus diadema (assembly GCA_035047745.1). Lineage (NCBI taxonomy): Eukaryota > Metazoa > Chordata > Aves > Passeriformes > Thraupidae > Catamblyrhynchus > Catamblyrhynchus diadema. The sequence continues at coordinate 4,840,803 of JAWWMN010000088.1, read as the reverse complement.
CAACCGTGCCCTGTGTCAGTCTGAAGCTGTTCCCATCCCCTCAGTGCTCCTCATCAAACAGCAGTGACAGGACAAGGGCAGGGAGAATCAGGAAAATTGAGCTTGGTGCAGATCCTGGGAGGTGCCACCCTCATTCCTAAGGCAGCCACGTCTGCCTGTCCCTTCCCTCAAGGTCACCAACACCCCCAGACACCAAAGGCCATCTCCAACCTGTCCAAGCTTCACCTCCACGTTTGCACAGCACCACCTCAGGCACTATTTTCTGTGTTTCAAACCCATTTCCAGGAACACCCTGCACCTGAGCAGCCCAAATCCAGCAGGATTTCTGCTGCCAGGGAAGGTAATGAGCAGGCAGCAGCCTCCTCACACGCCCTCATTTCCTAGCCCAGATAATTGGAAAGGCAACATGTGATCGTGGTGGACATAATTGAGGCATGCAGCATCTTAAGTGTTGCACTTCATTAACATTTACCTTAAGGCAACGTTAACAAACAGTGATTCCTTGCTCCCTCGGTCCTGAATAAAGCTGATTTTTGTTTCCTAGTGCTGCTGGAATGGATTGTTCCCCCCAGGAGGTACAAGGAGCTCCACCTCATTCCCAGGCACCCAATTTCTGCTGGAGGAACCGACGTGACTCTGAAGCTTCAGTGCTGTCACTGAGAAAACTTTAATGGAATAAAAGTTTGCCTCATCTCCCAGCAAAATCTGCAGGTTTCTATGGGTAGGGAGGATTTCCACCCTAAGCTTTTATTGCCTGTAACATTTTTTCCCCACTATGATGAGAACCCATCAAAGAAGAAGATTGCAGTTCCTGGAGGAGCTTTGGATGGAGCACGAGGCACAAACCCATCACAGCTTCTGTGGGCACCCTGTGCCACCCTCACAGGCAGGAATTTCTCCCTGATATCCAATCCAGGGCCTGCCCACCCTCACAGGCAGGAATTTCTCCCTGCTATCCCACCCAACCCTGCCCTGGGTCAGTCTGAATCCGTTCCCATCCCCTCAGTGCTCCTGATCAAACAGCAGGGACAGGACAAGGGCAGGGAAAATCAGGAAAATTGAGAGCTGGATCCAGGTTGCCCTCACTCTGCCACTCCTGAAAATTCACCTCTTTCCCCCCAACAACATCAGGGGCTGCTTCCTGCAGCCACAGGGAGGGGAAGATGTGGATCCTGCCTGCAGGAATGAGGAAACCAGGCGGAAATACAGCAAAAAATCCCTTCCCACCACGAGTTAACTTTGCACAGAATCAATGGGCTCTGATGTTGAGAGCAGCTGAAGTTCTGGCTCACTGCTCCCCCTTTGAGCAAGCACCACCAGTGCTTGTGCCAGACTCCTGAACGATTGTGTTTAGCCTTTCTCAGCTGGGAAGATGAAATAACTGAGGATATTTCACAGCAGAACTCAAGCTGGATTTTGGGAGGGAGGAGCCAAGAGCTCCCAGATAGCCCAGCTGAAGGAAGGAAGGAAGGAAGAGCACGTCTGTGGGAAGGAAAGACTCATGCTAACCATCAACATCTTGGCTCCTACCACAAACCTCCCAACCTGCCAAGTGTGGGACGCAAGAAAAATGGCATCTTCCAGGATGTGATGTTTATTTCTTTCCTGTAAATTCCAGGCATCCAGAAGCACACAACCTCAAACTCTCAGAGCTGGGCTGACGTCATGCCCAGAAGATTTTCTCTCCCCAGGCTCTGCAGACCTGAGATTGATTTAGGGAGTAGACCTGACCTCTTATTTTTCAGAGCACCTGTGTGGGGCTGTGCTGGAAAGAAACCCAGGGTGATGGAGGGTCATAAAAATGGAGCTAGACAGCAGTTTGGGAAAGGAAAGACACTCAGTGAGCAGGAGGTGATGAAATTCATCCTGAAGCTACAACCTGACACTGGCTGCACAGGAGGGGAATGTTTAGAGGGGAGGACCTGAGGCAGAGGTGGACAAGAAGTGACATTTATGTCACCAAGCCTCTCATCTCCATGCTGGCCTGGCCAAAAGAGAAGGTTTATTTTCCCTGGATATTTCTGTAGCTGGTGAGGGAAGCAGACACCCTCCAAGGAGGAATTCGGAACCTGAATGGAGGTTTGGGGCTTGAGTGAGCCCTTCTCAATCGTTTTTGTGCACTGGGAGAATGGCTGAGTGTGCATTTTGTGTCTCCCCAAGCCTGAGAGAGACCCCAAAGGTAAAGAGAAGATGGAGAAGAGGCTGGAGGTTCCTCCTGGCCTGGGCTCTGTGTAACAGCAGGCAGGATCCATCCCTGCCCAAGCTGAGAGGGTCACTCCAGGACTCGTCTGCAGCCAAGATGGGGCACAGCAGTTCAGAGAGTGCTTCCCCCATCCCAAAATAGGCCAGACTCTCTTTGCTATAACGGGAACCCAACGGCGACTGCCTCACGCCGAGCCTCGGCACTGTGAGACACCAGAGCCGCCGTGAAACGAATCCCAACTCAGATCTGGGTGAGAACATCCCCCCTGCAGCCAAGCAGCTCCTGAAGCACACACACCCTGCAGGCGGGAGAGGGGCCCTGGCCAAACATCTCCTCTTTGTTAGCACCTCTCTCTGTGGAGAGCAGAGCCACAGCTCCTCTCCCAACACCCTCCCCACTCCAGCTTTGAGGCTGCTGGCCCCTTTTGGGGTTAGCCTGGCTCTGAAGTGACCCAGCTTTCCTCCTTCCTCCCTGCCAGGGCTTTCTCAGGATCCCTCAGAAAGCCAGGAACAGAAGCCTGGAGGCCAAACCCCAGTTGTGCGCTCAGCCACGGGACCAGCTTGGTTTCCTGTCCAGCTCCACTCTGCAGTCGCTGTGTGGAACCCACAGCCAGCCTGTCTCTGTCCCCTGCAAATTACCACGGCAGGCTCAGAGCTGGTGAAGACAATAGCGTGTTTGGCTCCTTCTTCTGCATCAGCACCATCCCCAAATGTACTTTTCCCTCCTAAACTTATTTAACCTCGCAACCAAGAGCCACAGGGATGGCGAGATGTTTGTTCCAAGCCCAGATCTCCCGGGAGAGCAGGCACAAAGAATAGAAGGCAGCCTGGAGAGATGGGAAGAGGGAAAATCCAGAGCGGGATTCGAATGCGCCGCCCTTGGAGACGGTGCCAGTGACCTGCTAAGGGTCCAGCCATCATAAATAAATGCTCTTTTATTGTCTGGCCAAGCACGGTAATGCCTGAGCCGCTTCCAGCGGGTGGGGCCAGGCTGCTCCGTGCTGAGACAAACCAGATGTGGCTCACCCGTGCTGCGGGGGATCCGTGCTGAGCCCCTCCTCACTGCCACGGATCAGGGGTTTGTCAGTGCCCCCCAAAGCCCAGGATCAGGGGTTTGTCAGTGCCCCTCCAAAGCCCAGGATCAGGGGTTTGTCAGTGCCTTCCCAAAGCCCAGGATCAGGGGTTTGTCAGTGCCTTCCCAAAGCCCAGGATCAGGGGTTTGTCAGTGCCCCTCCAAAGCCCAGAACTGGAGCCAAAAACTTCCTCCGTGGCGGTGGTGGGGAGTCCTAAGTGAGGGGTGACAGTGACAAGGGGTGACAAAGCCATGGGGTGACAAAGCCATGGGGTTACAAAGCCATGGGGTTACAAAGCCAAGGTGTGACAGTGCAATGGGGTGACAAAGCCAAGGGGTGATAGTGTTGTGCCATGGGGTGACAATGCCATGGGGCAACAGTGTCATGGGGTGACAATCCCAAGGGGTGACAGTGCAATGGGGCAACAAAGATGTAGGGTGACAATGTTGTGGGGATACAATCCCATGGGGTGAAAATCCCAAAGGGTAACAGTGCCATGGGGGGACAATGCCAAGGGGTGTCAAAGCCAAGGGGTGGCAAAGCCATGGGGTGACAATGCCATGGGGTGACAGTGCCATGGGGTGAGAATGCCATGGGGTGACAGTGTCATGAGACAACAGTCATGGGGTGACAAAGCCATGGGGGGATAATGCCAAACGGTGGCAAAGCCATGGGGTGCCAACGCCAAGGAGTGGCAAAACCAAGGGGCGACAAAGCCATGGGGTGACAGTGCCATGCGGTGATAAAGCCATGGGGCAACAAAGCCATGGGGAGACAAAGCCATGGGGTGACAATGCCATGGGGTGACAGTGCCATGCGGTGATAAAGCCATGGGGCGACAAAGCCATGGGGGGACAATGCCATGGGGTGACAATGCCAAACGGTGGCAAACCCAAGGGGTGGCAAACCCAAGGGGCAACAATGTCAAACAGTGGCAAAGCCAAGGGGTGGCAAAACCATGGGGTGATAAAACCATGAGGCAACAAGGCCAAGGGGCAACAAAGCCATGGGCTGACAAAGCCAAGGGGTGACAATCCCAAGGGGTGACAATGCCATGGAGTGACAATGCCAAAGGGCACAGCCCAAAACCTGCGGCGATTAAAGCACTGTGCTCCTCTCCCTCTGCAAAGACCAACCAGACGCTCTGCACTGGTCCTAAAACCCCCCAAAAGCCAGACCCCAGGTACACTTATGGGAGGGTAGAGCTGAGTGGCAGCTCTGCCTGTGCCAGAACCAATAATTCACTTTTTAACCTGTTTTTTGGCCGGTTCAGTCCAAAGCAAGCAATTCCCAGCTGGTCCTACTGCCACCCATGTGCAGTAGATGGCAGCAGAAGCTTTAGTCACTGGCCACCAAACTTGGAAGGATCCCTCCTCCTCCTCCCCCCACCTTTTTTTTTTTTTTTTTTTTTTTTTTACTTTTTACTTTTGGTGGCCTCAAAAATTATTAGTTCCAGATGAGCTCCCGCCATTGTAATAGTCCATTTAACCCGATCCACTCTGGGCAGAGTCAGTGCAAGTTCAAATGCAGCATTTTCACATGTAAACCACACATCAGAGACATTTTTTCCGCGCAGCTCTGGGCACTCCTCGTGCAGCAGAAAAGGGGAAATGCAGAAGGTTAAACCTCACACACACGGCCCCGGCCGTGGGCAACAATGGCACTTTGTCAAGGCAGCGCTGCCAGAGCGGGGCTGAACTTCTGAATTGAACCAGGAACCTCAGCACTGCTTCTCCCTTTGAAGATTAGCACTAATAAGCCAAACCAGTGGGTATTTTGTTTTATAAGGAAAGAGCATTTCAAGTCACGTACGCTGCTATTGTTGGACACAAAACATGTTCTGTCTCTGCCTGTGGTGACTCCAGCGACTGCTCCATGCTTGTCTTTTGCTGGGATTACCTTTATTTTTATACTATATTAAATTTACCTCCCACCATCTCTCAGGCCTGTTAAAACTGATGCCGTTTCCCATGGCTAACTACGTATTATTTTATTACCATATTATTTTACGATCATATTCAAATTTTACGCCTTTTTTTTTGGATGAAGTATTAAGAAACAATAATCAAAACTACCAGATTTCCCTCCTACTGGACTAACAGGCGCATCTCACATAAACAAGCTCCATGTAAGAGGTGCATTAAATGATTTGTTTCTGGTAAACGAAGACAGCTCTAGCACAACACATGGAAAATTTCATGTTGTTTGCTTTTGTAATTCACTGTACACACAGCCTTTAATCTGAGGATCTCCGAGCACTCTGCACAGTTTAATTAAGGCCCACAACTGCCATGTTGGGGAAGTACATTAAGCACTGTTCGGCTGATTCTTTACAGATGGGCAGGCTCAGGGGCTGAGTTGTGCGCTCCAAATTTCCCTCTCCCCACCCTGGATGGGTCCGTAAAGCTTTTCCATGTGGCCTTCCCAACGACAACCAGAGAAAATAGCTGAACTTAAAACCCTACCCAAACAACAAAACCTGCTTTCGTCCAGGGCTGAGCTTTCCAATGACGAGTTGTACCTGCAAAGTATCTGACTGCATTCCCACACCCTCAGTTCTGGTGGAAAATCATGTGGATCAGCACAGGGCCTGGGTGACTCCGTGATTCTGCCTTAAACACCCCCTTCACCCTGCCTGCAATGGGTTAAACCCCAAACCCATGTACCAACATGACCCCAACATCGGGTCAGGAGCCAGACCCCGTCCCAAACTGGGACCTGCCGGGCCCCAGATCGTCTGTTTTGCTGCAGAGCTGGGAAGAAGAACATCCCAGCATCTTGGCTCCCAAACCCCCATTTTTCCACGGTATTCTCTCCGGCGGGATCTGTATGGAAACCGCTCGCAGTGCCGGAGCCACGGGACAAATGAATGGGAATTCACCCTGCCAGTGATATCCATCATGAGACACAAGGCTGCACACAGGGGAGGGACACGCTGAGCCCTAACCAGCTGCACATGTACAGTGTCTGCCTCATCCAGCCCCTGGCCTGGGGCACTGAACAGTTGCTAAACCCTGGGAGAGGGATGGGGAGCAGCCAGGTCAGCCCCTGCTCCCGGCTGGTGCCCTCACACCTCAGCCACCACTTCCTCGCTGGCCTTGGGAATGGGCAAGCAACCAGCTTTGGCCAGGGAAAGAATAGGTGCTGAAGGCATTCAGCTTTTCCCAACCCTGTTCCAGCCCTGGCTGCGGAGCAGTTCTCCATCTCTCCTTTCCCATGTTCCTTCCCCCTCTCCTCTGCGAGCTCCTTTGTTCTCGTGTTTACAGCGGCATCGATTTGCTGTCAGAAAGCAACATGGCCTTGGAGTTTCTGTACACGCAGCCCAAAGCCAGCCCTGGAACCTGCCCTTCTCACACCCTGACTCCCTCCATGGGCTGCACTCGGTGTTTCAGATGTCACTGCCCCTTCCTGCTCCTCTCCAACCCACTGGGAGAGTGGGGGCACAAACCACGGCCGCACACAGAGCCCCAGAGAAACACCTGGCAAGCACCAGCTCCTCCTGCTCCTCTTTCCCATCTTGGAAACGTTCACACTGATCCCTTCAGATTTTCAAAATCTCAGACATCTCAAAGGTTTCGGTCATGTTTTCCTCTTGTGATTTGAGAAAATCCCCTCCCTGCTGCCTGAACAAAAGTCTGGGTTGGTTGTGCAGAGTAAGCAGCCCCAGGACTGCTGTCCTCGCTGTGTTTGCAGAATGGATAGAAAACATGAAAGGACAGGGCATAAACCATCTCCCTCCTGCTCTGCCAAGATGAAATCCAGCTTCTGGGTCCCTCCTAAAGATCCTAAAGAGGCGAGGCACTGCTGCTTGCCCTGCTAATGCTTTAAACCATGGGACCATGGGCTCCATCTCACCTCACGAGGGCACCTGGGGGAAAAACTGCCAGCAGTCTCCATGCTGGGCGCTGCATGAATTTCCATGAGCTGCTAAGAATTCCCTGTCTCTCTCAGCTTCCAGCAAGTGCTGCTCCAGGTTTTAGAGCAGCAGCCCTCTGCTCAGCTCTATTTATTGCCACCTCACAAACCTCTCGTGGCCATTCCCCTGGCATGTGGTAACTCAAGTCCCCTTAGTGGCTTCTCAGAGGGCTGAAGCCCCTGTTTTCACTTGGTTCCAGTTTCCAGATCCCCTCTCTTTTCCAAGCTCCATTGCTTCTACCTGCTTTTGTTCAGCTCTCCCGTGAAAGGAGGGGTTGGAAGGGGTGACAGGTCTGTAAATATATCGGATTGTCTGTGGGAGAAAAAAGGTAGAGCAGAAAGAGTGATGGATACACTCTTCCCCTCCTTGCACTTGGGACAGATGAAGGAAGATGGCAGATAATTGCTCTTTATTGTGCCCCGGGTTCACCTTAAGATGAAGGAAGTGATAAGATTTCAATTAATGTCATTTAAGATTTCCCTGCAAGCTGTCCTGCTCCTTTCTTGGCTTCTTTCCTCCTCTGAAACTGTGGTCCTCAATGCTGCTTTTGTAACCCCACGGGAGCTCCCTAAATGGGCCACATCCTCACCTGGTGAGCCCTGGCAGGGCTGCAGGGGGACAGCAGTGGAGCAATGCTAATTTAGACCAGATGCCAATCCCCCTGCAGCCCCGCTCTGGATTTATTGTAGGGCAGGATAGATAACATACTTCATTATACAAAGCAGGGATCGTTTTCCAGTTTGCCCAAGAATGAACCGAGAGCTTTTCTAATCAGCTTAAACTGATCAAGATATCCAGGCATGGAAAGGCTGATATGATATCCAGGTTTCTGTGTAAGGCACCTAATGCTGAGCTTTCTTACTTTCCCGAGTAACTGCATCAAATTCCTTGGGATTGCTTCCCTGAAAAAGGAGAATGCAGGGAGCTGCAGCCCAGGGAGCTGGCACCCTGTTGAATAACACACAAACACACTGGGGCAGAGAGAAACCTTCACTAGATATTGATTCTTTTAAAGGAAAAAAAATCAGAAAAAAAAATATACTAAAAGAAATAAATGGGTGCACGAAGCTGCTGGTGATATTTTGCATACCAGAAACATCTGAATTTTGATCTCATTTTACCTAAAGCCAGAAGAAAGCACTGAATCGCCAAGGTAGCCCAGAACAAGCCCCAACATCTTGAAAACGTTCACACTGATCCCTTCAGATTTTCAAAATGTCTCCTTACAAATATCTGCTGGCACGCAGTCACAACATCCTCCTTTCTGACTGTGCCGCTTCGGAATAAAGCAGAATTTCCATGCAACGAACGACTCCACAGACTTCCTAATTCAAATAAATTATATGTATGCATTTATGGCTACAAACAGCAGTGAAACCCCCCCTCGACAAACATCCAAATAGCTGAAATTCTCTGCCCCCCCTGCAGATCCACTAATGTTTATTGTACCCAAGAGCATCCATTTTCGCTCCTCTGCTATATATACACGCGTGACGTTTCCATATGTTCTGCAGCTCAGCTCCCTGGTAACATCCCACCCTCCAGGGGAGGGGGGGAGCCTGGAAGCAGGGGGGGAACTCAGTGAGAGACCCCAGGTCGGGCAGGAGCAGTGGAGCTGAGATTTTGTGCTTTCTCCTCATCTTCCTCCTCCTCCTCCTCCTCCAGCACCTGAACCCAGCCTGTGCTGCCACACGGAGATGCCACAGCAAACACTGATTTTCCTGCCCGTGCCCTGAAGCAGAAAACCTTCTCCTGCTCCTTTTTTTTTTTTTTTTTTGGTTTTTTATACAATAGCCATCCCCAAGGTGTGAAATCTGCGGGAGGGGGTGGGGGGCAGGTTGGGGAGGGGGTGCTGCATCTGTGAATATGATTACAGGTTTAAAACGTGTGAAGTCTTTTCAGATTTAATGAACCAGAATGTGACTTTCATTTTGGCTGCGCATATTTTGAACCCTAATATATGTTTATTTAGTCTAATTAATTGCCTTTTTTTTTTTAATTTTCCCCCTCTGAAAGATACCTGCTCAGCTCCCCCAAGTATTTTGCAGTACCCACACACAACAAAGGCTGTTCCTCTGCAATGCACTGCCTGAGACCTCCTCCTTCCTGGGCTCTGCACGGGAGGAGGAGGCTGATTTGAGAAGGAAACACTGCTCTCCAGCAGATTAGAAAGTCATTTTCCCCTCCTGGGTCGATACTGAGGTGCTGCATTTACCTGATGTGGTTTGAGCAGGTGCTGTGGCTGGAAAAGTCAGACGGGGGGTGAGGAGCTGGGCAGAAATGTGGGATTAAGGAGAGGCAGGGACAGTGTGAACGCTGCCCAAGTGACCTCCTAGGTGAAAAGCAGGGATTTACATTTCTCCTCTGTGATTTCAGTCCTCCAGCTCAAGGCAGGGAAATAATATGGCAAAATAAACCAGGAGGAGGAAGTCCTTGAATGGCAGCAACAGATACCAGCATGCAACAACCCACTGAGCCACGAGTCTGTGAGGAGCAGGGAGCACAGGCTGGCAGCTTGGAGATGGAAAAGCTGGCACAGCCATGAGGGAAATCCTTCCCAGCAGCTCCAAGACAAAGGGCAGTGCCAGCCAGAGCCAGGGCAGGGGATGGGAATGCTCAGCCAAGGCATAACGTGAGAAAATGGGTGATGTTGTACAGAGCACATATAGAGCTTTCCATCTGGTGACCCTCCTCTAACTGCCTTTGTCCTGCCAGGTGATGACCTGCTCAAAACCCTTTTTTATTTATTAATTTATCATTTCCATCGTGCTCTGGACATGATGCAGCAGATAAAACCTCAAGTCCTGAGCATGAATCCGTCCTGCTCACATGATCACCATTGATCACAGATAGAAAATCTGCCTGCACTGATGGGCAGGATGATCCATAAACCCCCCAACCAGGGGAAAGCTGCTGACCTGCAGTGAGTATTTGCAAAGCCACCTCCCTTTTCTGCTCCCTGCAGACCAGGGGCTGATCAGGCAAATCTGAAACCCTCATCGGGCACTTTCTGATCCTATTTTCCTGCCCTGGAAACCCTTCACCCCAAACATCAAACAGGATTTTTTCAGGTTTTTTTTTTTTTTTCTCCCTCTACTACGAAAAGTTTTTCAGGACAGGAAAACGGTTTCCTGTCCAGACCAGACACCGGCTTCCTGCACGCTCTCCAGCAGATCATGTAATCCTACGCCCCTATTTGTAAAATGAAGATGATCGATTGCCTTTGTCTCCTCTACTCCAACGTCCAAGCTGTGGTCCTTAAAGCAGCCACGTGAGCAGGCATAACCCTGCCCTGATCTCACACAGCACTGCAGTCAGGCTCATAAATAATGGCAGAGTTACGAAAGTAGGATTTACAGTAATGCGTCAGAGCCCGGGATGACAAAATCGCCTGGGTTTACTCTGAATTTACATGAGAATAAACAAGGCCAGACTTTTGCCCTCGTTCCTCAGAGGGACCCCAGGTTGTGTGCCTGTGTTCCATCTCCTCACCCCCACAGCCTCTTACATGGAATTATGTTTATTTTAACGTGAGGAATTTGGAAATTGAAGTTTCCCCCAGCCACGTGGCTCTGTGGGCTCTGCCCAGAGGTGGCTGTGGGTGATGGATGGGGATGTGGGGAGGGTTTTGCTCCATGACTCAGCCAGAGCAAGCTTTGGGCTGTCCCTACACATCCACGTGCACCCCAACAGCAAGAGAACTCTCAGCACACCTCACCCTCTGGAGAAATCCATACAAACTCACCAAAACCAGCTCTGCTTTGGGACACAGAGAACTGAAAGGGTTAACTGGCTGCTTTAGGGATGAGCTCTGGTTACACAGAGAAAATTAAAAAAAAAAAAAAACAAAACCATTTTGGACATGAGCCATGAATGGAAATGCTCTGAAAAGTGGAGTTGGTGAGGTCAGACCTGGTAAGAACAAAATGGGGGAGCCAAGAGCCATCCTGCAGTGGAGGAAGGAGCTGTGCTGGGGCAGGCTGGGGCAGGTTCCTTCCATCCTACAGCCCTGACACCTCCTCAGCCCCCTGAGGCTTCTATCATGGCCCACATGGCTCCTGCTGCCTTTGCAGAGGGTGACTCCAGCACGTGGAGCTCCAGGGAGATGCTCCAGACGCATCTCCAGAGGAGAGCCAGGAGTCGCCGCTCTGACCCTGCACCCCACAGGGATCCATGGGATCCACCACCAACTTTCAGACCCCCAAAATCCCAAAATTTGTTAACTGGACCACTGACTCTCTGGTCGCCAGCTCTGACAAAGCACCCCAGTGGTGGGGTAGGTGGCTTTAGGACTTTGATTGTGTTTAGGGTGAGGAAAATGGTTGCAGTTATTACAGCGTATAGGTAGAAGTTGAGGAGGGTGAGTTTAGGGTTGCAGATGATCATGATTGCTATTCAGCCCAGGTGGGAGATGGAGGAAAAGACCAGGATTTTTCGGATTTGACTCCTATTCATCCTCCCAGAGCTGCTGAGAGGATAGCCAGGACACACCCAGCTCTGACAAAGCACCCCAGTGGTGGCCACACAAGGGTCCACGAGCCACTGCAGAGCCACGGGAGGCAATCCCTGGGTCCCCACATGGGCTGACAAGGGACAGGCTGGGATGACTTTCCAGGAAAAGCAATGAGTAGCAGGAGATGACAAGAAGAAGCAGCAGCCCCAGGAGGTTGGAGAGGGAGCTCCATCCCTCTCGGAGATGGGCTGGGGCTGGATGTGGTGACTCAGGAGGGGCTTTGCTCCCGTGGGGAGGGGGATGGCTGGGTGGTTATGTAAGAAAACCATCCCTGCTGCAGCAGCACGGTGACAGCAGAGGGTTCAGGGGGAGAGGAGGCAAATCTGCTGACTTGGCTGCTCCTCTGTCACTGCTGACAGCACAAACAGGGACAGCTTTACAGCCAGGGCCTGGAACAGCAGGGTCCTGCTCAGCTGTGCTCTGAGAAATTGATGCTTTCTGCTCAAAGAGCCTGGCACAGAGCGTGAGGCTGCTGGGTTTTCTGCAGGGCTGGGATCTGAGCGTTCCCACCAGCTGCTCTGCCATGTCCTCCTCCCGCATGGAATGGTTGGGGTCAGAAAGGACCTTAAACATGGAATGGTTGGGGTCAGAAAGGGCCTCAAACATGGAATGGTTCGGGTCAGAAAGGATCTTAAACATGGAATGGTTGGGGTCAGAAAGGATATTAAACATGGAATTGTTGGGGTCAGTAAGGATCTTAAACATGGAATGGTTGGGGTCAGAAAGGACATTAAACATGGAATAGGTGGGGTTGGAAAGGACCTCAAACATGGAATGGTTTCAGTGAGAAACGACCTCAAACATGGAATGGTTTGGATCTGAAAGGACATTAAATATGGAATGGTTCAGGTCAGAAAGGATCTCAAACATGGAATGGTTGGGGTCAGAAAGGACCTCAAACATGCAATGGTTAGGGTTGGAAAGGACCTCAAACATGGAATGGTTGAGGTTGGAAAGGACCTCAAACATGCAATGCTTAGGGTTGGAAAGGACCTCAAACATGGAATGGTTGAGGTTGGAAAGGACCTCAAACATGGAATAGTTTGGATCTGAAAGGACATTAAATATGGAATGGTTTGGGTCAGAAAGGATCTCAAACATGGAATGGTTGGGGTCGGAAAGGACCTTAGGAATGGTTGGGATCACAAAGGACATTAAACATGGAATGGCTGGGATTAGAAAGGACCTCAAACATGGAATGGTTTGGATCTGAAAGGACATTAAATATGGAATGGTTTAGGTCAGAAAGGACATCAAACATGGAATGGTTGGGGTCGGAAAGGACCTTAGGAATGGTTGGGATCACAAAGGACATTAAACATGGAATGGTTGGGATTAGAAAGGACCTCAAACATCATTGTCCATCACGGAGTGGCTGCAGCACAGTGGAGATTTCTTCCCTTCACGTGGGGAAAACTTAACACAGTTCACGGCAGTGATCGCAGACCCACAGAACCACAGATGGGATGGGGCAGGACCAGGGATAGCCCAGCATTCCTGGGATGTCTCAAGATTCTAGGGTATATGCCAAGATCCTAGGGATATGTCATGATTCCCAGGATATCTCAGCATTCCCGGGGATGTCTCACGATTCCCGGAATGGGACCGGACCCAGGGATATCTCTCAATTCCCGGGACATCTCATCATTCCTGGGATATCTCAGCATTACTGGGGATATCTCTCGATTCCCGGGATATCTCACCATTCCCGGGAATATCTCAGCATATCCCGGGATATCTCACCATTCCCGCGATATCTCTCGATTCCCGGGATATCTCACCATTCCCGGGATATCTCACCATTCCCAGGATATCTCACCATTTCCGGGAATATCTCAACATATCCCGGGATATCTCACCATTCCCGGGATGTCTCAGCATTCCCGGGATATCTCAGCAATCCCAGGATATCTCACCATTTCCGGGAATATCTCAGCATATCCCGGGATATCTCACCATTCCCGGGATATCTCAGCAGATCCCGGGATGGGGCCGGACCCGGGGCGCCGCGCCCCGCCCCCTCCCTCCTCCTCGCCCTCCCATTGGCCGGCGGGGCGCGGCCTCAGCCAATCAGCGCGCGCCTTCCCCGCCACGCCCTGGCAACAGGGGCGGCCGCCGCCGGGTTCATCTGAGGTGCGGCGGCGGGCGCGGACCCGGGCCCGGCCTCGGCACCCCCTAACCCGGCCCCCATCGGCAAAACCGGCCCGGCCCGGTGGCACCGAGCCCCCAGAGCCCCTGCCGGGCTCCCCCCGCCCCGCCCGGGCTGCCCGGGTACCATAAACCCGCCCCCGGCATCGCCCGCCCCGCGCGCCGAGCGCCACGGGCTGTTCGGGTTCCGTGTCACATTCCAGTCCTGGGGTGTTTAATATTGCTGGGTATTCGGTGTACTTCTGTGTTCAATATAGTTCCCTATTAAATACACATATATTGAATATACGTGTATAATCAATATACTTATATGTTGAATATGCTTATATATTGAAAATACTTATATATTGAATATACTTGCACATTGAATATACTGACATATTCAATTATATACTCAATATACTTATGTATTTAATACACTTACATAATCAATATACTTCTATGTTGAATATACTTATATATCGACTATACTTATATATTGTGAGTATACATAAACATTAAATATACATTGAATATACTTAAACACTGAATATACTGACATTCAATATAATTATACACTCAATATACGCATATATTTAATACATTTATATAATCAATATACTTATATATTGAGTATACATAAACATTGAATATACTAAAAAATTATTATACTGACATATTCAATATAATTATATACTCAATATACTCATATATTTAATACACTTACATAATCAATATACTTGAATATATTTATACATTCAATATCCTTACATACTCAATATCCTTATATACTCAATATACCCCAGAAAAAAATTAAATTAAATATGCATATATATATTTAATATACAGATGCAGCCTGCTGGGGTTGCAGAGCGAGAGAAGAGCTGGAATCTGTCGCCAAAAAGGTTTTAGAGGAGGTTACACGCTGCCTTTCCCATGTAAAGATCAAACCCCTCTGCTCGCTCTCCTCCTCGCTATCATTTTTAATTAATGAAGGCAGCAATGCCTGCGGATACGGAACCGGGGAGAGAACGCCCTCCCCATCCCTCTGCTGCATTTCCTTTAAGGAAAAAAAAATAAAATAAAATAAAAATGGCAGGGATTGATAATAAAATCATAATCTGCAGAGATTGTAATGGTGCAGCAGCTCCAGGTGACCGAGCACAACATTTTGGTGGTTTTTGCACTGGGGACGAGGGGGTTACGGCTCGGGGCTGCTCCCTGTGATTTATGTAAAACATTTTAGTGCGCCGGAAAAGAGACAGTGCAGAAAATCCAATTCCAGATGATTCAAAAGGCACAAAGACAATGGGAGAAAAGGACCAAGTTCAGCTCATTTAAATGCTGTTAATTGTTCATTCCCATAGTGAGACAGTTCCTTCTGCAAATTAGAGAACAAACCCTTTAACGCTGGGTTAGATTTTTTTTTTTTAATTATTATTTTATTAGCACCGTGCCAGCACTGAAGTGAACCCAAATAATCTTAATCACTGAATAGCCCTCGCTGTTTTATGGCTTTTTTTAAAGAAAGAGGGAGAAGAAAAAGAAGGAAAGCCGCAGATAACTGGCACAAAGAGGTTGGAAGTCACTGCAATCCGCGCCCAGACCTCTTGGAGGTCTCGAGCACCGCTAGAAATGAGGGGGGAAAAAATAAAAAATAACAAAACCAACCAAACCCTTCGGAGAGGGAACAAAGTTCCATTTACTGCTCGCTGGTGAGGGCTGCGAGGGGGTGGCTGTACCTCCAGTTCTGCTGGAGATGCCCTCTGCTTTATTGCTCTTTTTCCCGTTATTTATTCCTGTCCCAGGCTCGGGGTGCTGCTGAATTTTGGGGTCTCCCCCTTTATTTCTCTTTTTCCCGTTATTTATTCCTGTCCCAGGCTCGGGGTGCTGCTGAATTTTGGGGTCCCCACCACTTTATTTCTCTTTATCCTGTTATTTATTCCTGTCCCAGGCTCGGGGTGCTGCTGAATTTTGGGGTCCCCGCCGCTTTATTTCTCTTTTTCCCATTATTTATTCCTGTCCCAGGCTCGGGGTGCTGCTGAATTTTGGGGTCCCCGCCGCTTTATTTCTCTTTATCCTGTTATTTATTCCTGTCCCAGGCTCGGGGTGCTGCTGAATTTTGGGCTCCCAGCAGCGCTGGTCGGAGGCTCTGGCGAGCTGCCTTCACCCCTCGAAGCCCTGACTATAAAAGGCCAGAGGAGGGAGGGAAAAAAACGGGGCACGAGAAGGAGAAACACCATGGAACACGTTTAGGGCAGGCACAAATGCAGCTGAAGCCGGCAGGGCACACAGAGCTGACTGTGATCCCTCTCCCGGGCTAAAAAACCCCGAGATGCTCTCAGGGATGTGGGTGAGGATCAAAAAACCCCGAGATGCTCGCAGGGATGCGGGTGAGGATCCTCCTCCTACCTCTCTGTCTGTCCCACCTGTGGGCTTCAGATCCCTGCAAAAAGGGATTTAATTCCCTGCCTTTTGTGCCTCGGTTTGGGCTCTGCAGGGCAGAGCTGCTCTTCCCCAGCAGCACAAAAATGCAAGCAAGGAAAAGCAGATTTTTCTGCAGGAAACAGAGAGATCTGCATCCGTCGTTGGGAAATGGAGAGGGAAATCAACCCAGCTTGGCAATTCCTTGCCCTCACGCCTCTAGCTGGGCTCCCAGGGGAATTTCTGGGCTCGGCTCTTGGAGCAGCTGAGGGTGCAGCACTGCTGGGACAGGAGTAAGGGATGAGGGTCCTGCTGGGACTGTCCCTAGAAAAGACCCCAAAAACGCCAGCACTGTATTTTCCCTGCTCTTTTCCTAGTCCATGCTGCCTTTTGGTGTGGCACAAGCTCTTCCCTACCTGGACTAACAACAGCCTGGCTGGATTGTCACAGACATCTTTTCTGAAAAATCCTTTCCTTGGGATTTTTCCTCCTGAGAAGCTGAGAGGCCTCAGGAACAAAATGTAAACAATGCTTATCTGCTGCTGTGGAATGCAACAGGTGCAT
>JAWWMN010000088.1:4802630-4814994 GCA_035047745.1 Catamblyrhynchus diadema | reverse complement strand
CCTGAGTGTGAACATGAAATAACATCTCCAGTGCCTTCAATCCAGACCCAGAGAAACCCACAGCTGGAACCACCACAGCTCATTTTGGGGATGAGTGTTATTACCTGGATTTTTCAGCAATCACCCCATGGTGGGATTTATGGCTTGTCTGCTCTGGTGCAGAAATGCAACAGGTCCATCCCAATGCCAGCACTTCCCGGGAGGGAAACACACTCCTGCCCTCCTGCTCCTCCTTGGGCCAGGGCTGGAAAAGCCCTTGGCTAATCCTTAGCTGAAGGGAATGGGAATGAAAGGACAGACACAACATTTCCAGAAAACAGTCTGGAATTCTTTGATTTTTTTTTTCCCTTGCCTCTCAAGAGAGATCTGAGCACTGCTGCAAAGAGCTGATTCAACCACTCTTTGCTGGAAAGAGCTCCTGGTGCTCCCTTCTGGAGAGGGACAAACCAAATCCCAGCCCTTTATCCCCCTCCTCAATCCCAAATCTCCTAAAAGAGCTGCCCCTCTTTCCACTGGAAGATCCCATTTCCTCCCTCGCACTCCTGCTGTGCTCTAACCCCACTACCACAGCTTAAAACAATAAAATTTTGAGAAACCCTCACATTTTCCATTTTGTCCATGTGCCAAGCCCTGCATCCTGTGTCTGGACCAGAGATTGTTTGAAATCTTGCACTGATAAATTATGAGTATTAGGGATATTTTTGGGAAAGCAGGGGAATTTCAAAGACATGCCTTTACATGAACAGCTGCCTGGAAAATTAAGAACTCGGAACAAAACCAGTATCCGATCTGAGGAAATCCTAATCCCTGTCTCTCCTACGTTTCTGGTTTTTTAGCTGTGCTGTTTTCAAGTTGCCCCTGTGTTACAAAATTCTCCCTCACTGTGGTCCTTGGAAAGGTCCATTTATGGACGTAATGGATGATAAAGTCTCTTCACTCCTACAGAACATGGATGTTCCCAATATTTAAGGATTTAATGCTGGTAAAACCACCAGAATAACAAATTTGGAAGAACAAATCCTCTTGATTAACCCAAGCAAAGACGCTGACAAGGAACATGGAGAAGATCCTCACTTGTATGAGGGCTTTCAAATAAATCAAAACTAAAGCCAGGATTTGTTGATGTGTATTCAGAACCAGCA
The DNA here is from genome assembly GCA_035047745.1 of Catamblyrhynchus diadema. Classification (NCBI taxonomy): domain Eukaryota; kingdom Metazoa; phylum Chordata; class Aves; order Passeriformes; family Thraupidae; genus Catamblyrhynchus; species Catamblyrhynchus diadema. The sequence goes on along the minus strand of JAWWMN010000088.1, from coordinate 4,813,852 downwards.
TCAAGAGCTGTGGAAAACTCAGATCTGGAAAAGTGGAGACCCAGAGAGGCTCACACATGGACCAGAAGGTTCCATCAGTGACTGTGCTGACACATCCCCTGAGCAGATGGAGATGTCCCCTCAGGATGACAGAATCAGTCAGATTTCAGAAAAGAAGGATGAACCATGGCCTTAAAAGAGGTGAATCCCAAGGCTATGGTCCATGACTGGATGTAAGAGCTCCAGAATTTCTTCTCAGCTTCTGGATTTTGGGAAAGGTGAGGCTTCTGCATCTCAAGTGGCTTCAACACCTCCATTTAGGAGCGGAGTTGACCCTCAATGGAGACATTGGAGACCCAATGATGGTGACTCAACATTTGCAGATGGCCAAGCGGAGCTGAATTCCTCATTTAGGAGGGACTTTTCTAGGATCCAGAATTCACACTCTGCTGAGGAACAGCCAGACAGACCCTGGGAACTTGGTCCTGCACTTGGTCGCTGAGGATTTTGTTCTGCTCAGGCCAAATAAACCCAAAATATGAGAGTTTGGATTACAACACCAAATTTGCTTGGAGCTTGTTCTCATGGAAGATCTGGAGGTGGCTTCCTGGGGTGTGAGGAATGTTTATACGGACAGAGAAGCTCAGACCCACCAGTAACTCCATGAGGAACGAGCCAGTCTTCCCTGCCAAGGGAATCCTTGCCCTCGCTGTGCATTGATAAGCAGGAATGGCTCAGGCTGGGGTTGCATCTGTGTCCATGGGAACATCCTTGCAATGGTGTCGGAATTCAGGACATCCCTCTGGCTGTCCTGAACAGCTCAAACCCCTGCCAGGGGGCTCAGAGACCCTGGCACAGAGCCCAGGACACCTGGGACTTTGATTATGACCCATAGAAAAAATTACCAACCTTATATGAAGATCTGCAAGCCACGAAAGTCTAAGTAGAATAATAATTGGTTTGTCACGGAGTAAAAAATAGATATTTAGAGTTTTGAGAATGGGGGTTCAAGAAGCAAGATGGAGGAATCTGGGCGTGTCCAGCCTTTCTCCTTCTTCTTCTTGGCCTCCATCTCCTGCTGTGATGGTGGCACTTTGGGATTGGTTTAGAGTAGAAGCTCACTGTGTAACATAGGTGATGGGTATTGGGAAGTTATGGTAAATATTGTACACGGAGTTTTTAGTATAAAAAGATCACACAGCCCTGGGGGCAGGCAGAGTGCCTGGAACTGTCCTGCTGAACGGACCTCGGCAGGACAGGAGAAAGAATTTTATAGATAAGGAACAATAAACAACCTTGAGAACGAGAAATGAAGAGCCCTGACTCCTTCTTTGACCGCTGGGCTGGGAAAAGAGACTTTCTAACTTATCTCAGGGTCACTGTGAGCAGCAGAGATCCTGAGAGGTTTAAGGAGAGGTGCCCATGCCTGAATTGAGGTGCAAATGTGACCATGTGATGGCAACATCCAGGTTTTATTAAGGTGGATTTTATTTAGCAAGAAATGTGAACAAGAGAGAGATGGAAAGAAATAGGAAAGGGGTCTCAGAGAGGAAGAAAGAGCAGAAGAGAATCTGTTGGAACTGGATGATCTTTGAGGTCCTTTTGGAACTAAACAATTCTAGAGGATGTGCATTTCCCCTTGGTATTACTGTAATAATAATAATAATAACAACAACAAGAAATGTGAACAAGAGAGAGGAAAGAAATAGGGAAAGGGGTCTCAGAGAGGGAGAAAGAGAGCAGAAGAGAATCTGCTGGAACTGGGATGATCTTTGAGGCCCTTCTGGAACTACACAGTTCTAGAGGATGTGCATTTCACCTTGGTATTACTGTACTAATAACAACAACAACAACAACAATAATAATAATAATAATAATAATAATAACAAGAAATGTGAACAAGAGAGAGGAAAGAAATAAGAGAGGGGTCTCAGAGAGGGAGAAAGAGAACAGAAGAGAATCTGCTGGAACTGGGATGATCTTTGAGGTCCTTCCCAAATGAAACAATTCTAGAGGATGTGCATTTTACCTTGATATTACTATAATAATAATAATAATAATAATAATAATAATAATAATAATAATATCAAGAAATATGAAAAAGAGAGAGGGAAAGAAATAAGAGAGGGGTCTCAGAGAGGGAGAAAGAGAGCAGAGGAGAATCTGCTGGAACTGGGATGATCTTTGAGGCCCTTCCCAAACTAAGCAATTCTAGAGGATGTACATTTCCCCTTGGTATTACAATAATAATAATAATAATAATAATAATAATAATAATAATAATAATAATAATAATAATTTGCTAGTACCACTACTACATCACCCCCAGACCATTGTTCCTCACTGTTCAACACAATCTGCAGCACATAAAAATCCCTCAGGCGCAGGAGGGGACCCCAAGGAGGGGGCAGAGCGCCCACCCCTGTGGGCTGGTGGGTGAATTTGGGCTCTGGACAAGCCCAGGCTCGGCTGACAGCAGCCTCAGAGCCTTTCCTGGACTCCGAGCAGCCATGCTGAGCAGCAGAAAGGTGGTTTTGTTCCTCCTTTCAGAGCTGCAGCCCCTCTGAATGGCAGCTCCGTGTTTTCCCACCCGCAGCCCCGTAGGTGACACTGGAAAATTCGGGGTCACTTTGAGGAGGTGACATTCTGGATGCCGGTGCCAAAACGATCATGAAAGGAAAACGAGAAGAAGAATGAATGAGAGGAAATGGAGAGAGAGGGGAAAGCACAAGAAAGAGCCATTATTTAACCAGACCTGGCCAAGGGTAAAGGTTTTAATTCTTTCCAAGTGCCATATGTGGTTGCCTGTGGGGGAAAGGCAAAGCCATATTTATCTGACTGAACCAATAATTCATATCTGTTTCAGAAGCCGACTTTGGTGGATTGTAGATCTCCAGCTGTTCCTAGTCTAGGTCCAGACTTTCCCTGTGGGAATCACTGTAGCAACACGTCTGACTTATAGGATTCATATGGAGGGGGAGAGGAGACCCAGAACTGTAAATTCAAACCGTGTGCACGTTACTTCTATGCCTTCAATTCAAAAGCATTTAGGGGCTTTTCAAAACACTCCTTTCACTACAGGAAAACTTCCCCCACGCTCACAATTTAAAGGAAACAGATCTTTCATGTTTACCCTTCCTGTTTCTTGTAGGAGGTCTTGAAATAAAGGTAAGAATGCAAAGCCGGTTTATATTTTTCCAATAAAATTTGGAGCAGTTGCCCTGGTGGACGTGTGTGTGTGTGTGTGTGTGGAGGGGGATGGTGGATGTGTTACTGGGGAATAAATCACAGTGTCAGGATTAAACAAAGAAGGCTCAAGAAATACTTTGACTTTCTGTTGCTTTGCTAAAGACTGCCCAAGATTTTGTCTCTCCTCAAATTTGGTTTTTGACACACACGCCCCTCACAGCTTAAGAACCATCAGAGGGTAATACAAGAGTGGGTTTTAGTTCATTTTCACAGCAGAAATGTTGACATTTTCTTTTACCTGCTTGAGGAACTCCCCCCTTTCTCCCTGGGGACATGGAGCTGGTGTCACTGCTGGTCAAGATTTTGTCTCTCCTCAAATTTGTTTTTTGACACACACGCCCCTCACAGCTTAAGAACCGTCAGAGGGTAATACAAGAGTGGGTTTAGTTCATTTTCACAGCAGAAATGTTGACATTTTCTTTTACCTGCTTGAGGAACACCCCCCTTTCTCCTGGTGGTGTCACTGCTGGTCACCTGGAGATGGCCAGGTCTGCATCTCTTGGTGCTTCCTGATGAACTGAGCCAGTCCCAAACACAGAGATGGGGAAAGGAGATCCTCACCCAAACCTCACCCTGCTGGAAATTCAGGAAGGACCGTGCCCTGAGGAAGAGCAAATTTCCCTCAGGGATGTGCAGCTGAATCCATGGCAGGGCCTTGAGATATCCCCCTCTGGACAAAATGGTTCTGCCAAAGGGCCAAATTCAAGTCTGGCTTAAAAGTGACTTTTCTAACAGGTTTTGTCTCTTTATTGGTTACAGCAGCAAACCAGGTGCTTCACAGCTACTGCAGGAGTCTGAATTAGGCACAGAAACCCAGAAGGGTTTGGGTTGGAAAAGAACATTGAGGATCATCTCATTCCAGCCCGTTTCCATGGGCAGGGACACCTTCCTCTATCCCAGCTGGCTCCAAGGCCTGTCCAGCCTGGCCTTGGGCCCTTCCAGGGCTGGGGAATCCACAGCTCTCTGGTCAGCACGTTCCAGGGCCTCTCCACCCTCCCAGGGAAAAATTTCCTTCCAATATCCTGCCCATCCCTGTGGAATCCATTCCCCATGTCCTGTCCCTCCATCCCTTATCCCAAGTGCCTCTCCAGCAATCCTGGAACACATCTGAGCCCTTCAAGGGGCTCTGAGATCTCTCCAAAGCCTTCTCCTCTCCAGGCTGGACACCCCCAGCATCCAATCTTCCATTTCCCCCCTCCTCCCTGTAGATGGGTGCTGGGAGGGAGATGGATTTGGTTTTTCTGCCGGGGGATCCAGAAAACCCCAATCCCTGGCTGGGCCCAGCCCCCAGCTCCACCCAGGCAGGAAGATCCCAAATCTCAAACTCCCAAAATCCCAAACTCCAACCCTTTGGGACACCCCTTCCCCACCCCAGGGTGGCACAGGGACATTCACACCCCCATCACACCCTCATCCCAACATCCCAAACCCCATGCCAGAGATCCAAATCCTCCTGGAGGCACCAGGAGGGGATGCAGGACTGGGGGAGGTTCTAGGGAGCCTAAATCCCATAATTTCAGAGGGATCTGGGAAGGACAGTCCAGATGAAACAAGCAAAGGGGTTGGGGAGGGAATTTAGGGAGCCCAAATCCCCCAATTTCAGAGGGATCTGAAGGATGTGAAGGTGCAGAGAGAAGCTGCTCCCAGCCCTGTGAGCCCTGGCTGCTGAGTTTCCTGGGCATTTGATCTCAGTTTTGTTTGCTTTCTGTCTCTCTGCCTGTGTCATGTATAATGCATGATTGCCATGTAAGCTCTCCTTGCTCCCCAAGCCAAGGAAAATAAAGAGTTTGGAGCTCTGAGTTAATCTGTGCTCTGGAAAAGAATCACTGCTGGACTCTTCATGGGGTCAGGAATGACAGAAACCCCTCCAAAGCAGGGGTTCTGTGTTCCTGTTACACCTTCAGCCCAAGGGATTCTGTGTTCCTGTTACACCTTCAGCCCAATGGATTCTGTGTTCCTGTTACACCTTCAGCCCATCTTCTCTGCCCTCCTCTCTTCCCTTCCTGAACCAGCTCACTGTGACCCAAAGGAGCAGGGGGTGGATAAGGATGGAGACACCTCCACAAACCCCAAACCCCACAAAGCCCAAACCTTGAGTCAGACACCTCAGAACAGCACAGAGAAAATGTTTTTCTCCTTCTAACATATGAACTGATGGGTTTTTTCCCTCCACTGCACTCTGGAGCACCCAGCCTGGCCAGAGGAAGGAGAATTTAGCACCTGGAGCACCCAGGGCACTGCCAAGGGTGAGGTTCATGCCCATCTTCTCTGCCCTCCTCCCTTCCCTTCCTGAACCAGCTCCCTGTGACCCAAAGGAACAGGGGGTGGATAAGGATGGAGACATCTCCACAAACCCCACAAAGCCCAAACCCTAAGTGAGACACAGAACAACACAGAGAAAACGTGTTTCTCCTTCTAACACATGAGCTGGTGATTTTTTTCCCTCCAATGCACTGTGAAACACCCAGCCTGCCCAGAAGAAGGAGACTTTGGCACCTGGAACATCCAGGGGACTCCAAGGGTGAGGTCCGTGGCAGGGGAATTTTAAGCCCATTGCAGTTCTGATCCAGATGTCAAATCTCTGCTTCCTGTAACATCACTTGTGAGCAGTTTTTGGCCTGGAGAAACACAGAGTTTTACTCAAAACCATATGAGAGTGCTGCTCTGCTCCTGGAAGCAAATGTCTGAGCATGGAACATATTGGGGATGGTATCAATGCATTTAACAGGGGCATGGAACCATAACTGCAGCAGGCTCAGCCAAATCTTCACTTTGTCTGAGCAGGATGAACTTCAGCAATTCAGGGAGCACCGAGCACTTGGAAGGATCTGTAAAATTTTGGCTGCAACAGTCCTTAGCTATGGATTCGTATTTTCTATAACTGATCTTAGCATCTCCCCTTGAAAATGTCAATGATGAGCTGCTGCTTAATGTCAATAACTTTTAATTTGCATCTCAGCAAGGGCCTGCTCAGATGGGTGCTGGGACACCTCCCTCGGTGACGGACAATATTTCAGAACCCTCCCTTGACTCTCAAAAAGCCAAAATCTTGTGGTGCTCCTAACCCAGAGGGTGAATGATGGTAGAAGAAGCAGGGGGAATACTTTAAACTGAGTTTTTGGCACGAAAAATGTCCTGTTCCATTTCCTAAAAGAGGTTTTCATGAAGAACGCAGTCATTTCAAGCCCTGCTCTCAAAGGCCTCATTGGTAAATTGGAGCTGACAGAAAACTGCTTCTCTCTGAATTTCCCTGGCTGAGGTGTCACGTTGTGCTGGGTGATAGATGGGACAGACAGTGACAATTCACAGCCATTCCTGGCTGATTCCAAAGGCTTTCCTGCCTCTCCTTGGGAAGGCAGGAGGGAAAAACCCAGCCAAGGCAGAGCTGGGAACAGCAGCACGCACACCAGGCTCGGGTCCTGGATCATCACACAAACCCAGGATCAAATCATCCATCTCTCATGGGGTGCTGCACAGAGGGACCAGAGGTGGGAGCTAAAGAGGTCCAACAACACCATGGGCACTGAAAATCTGTTCTACACCAGTTTTGGAGGTGTAGTTGAAGATATTTTAAGAATAAGAAGCAATGCTGTGTGGAAAACCACCTGCTCTGGGTGGGGCTTCCACCTCACCTGAGCCAAAAATGGGGAGCCCTCCCCCAAACACTCTTCTCTCTGCACTGAAATCCTCAAAAAAAAACCCCAAAAACGCTCACTGAAACCCTCTTTCCACCCTTCCCTCTCTGTTTCACCTTTGCTAAATGCATTCTAGCAATATTTTATTGGGTTTGGAGATCTCCATGGATCTCCTCCTCCTCCACCAGCAATTTTACACACAAAATGCTGGCAGAGGGCTGGAAAAAAAATCACCTTTATGTTCCTGAAAGGGAGATTTCTATAGGGTAGGAATCAAATCCCAGCAGCCAGCATCTGTCCCATGCGTTGAAGCTGGAGAGGGGCTCCATAAAATTCCCATGGATGGTTCTAAACTGGTTCCACTGGGCATCCCAAGCAGTCTTGTCTCTGCACTGAAATCCTCAAAAAAATCCAAAAAAAAAAACCTCAGAGGGCTGGAAAAATCACGTTTATGTTCTTGAGAGGGAGATTTCTATAGGGTAAGAATTAAATCACAGCAGCCAGCATCTGTCCCATGTGTGGAACCTGGAGAGAGGCTCCCCAAAATCCCCATGGAGGGTTTTAAACTGGTTCCACTGGGCATCCCAAGCAGTCTTCTCTCTGCACTGAAACACTCAAAAAACCCCAAAAAACCCTCAGAGGGTGGGAAAAATCACCTTTATGTTCTTGAGAAGGAGATTTCTGAAGGGTAGGAATCAAATCACAGCTGCCAGCATCTGTCCCTTGTGTTGAACCTGGAGAGAGGCTCCCCAAAATCCCCATGGAGGGTTTTAAACTGGTTCCACTGGGCGTACTGGACCCACAAATGCAGCGGCCTGGCATCAATGCCACCTCCTGCTTCATTTTTAGGGAGCTCCTCACTTCTGCCCTAAAAGCCCTCTGCAGAGGATCTGCCTACAGTCCTCCAGGCTTAGGAACCATGCTGCAAATTCAAAAAAAAAAGGGATTAAATGGTTTCCTTTCCCTCCGTGGGCTCAGCTCTTCCCCACCCCCTCCAAGGCTGGCCCTGGAAGGGGTTTTTGCCTTTTCTCAGGTGATGGGGGAGGGAGGGATCCAGGGCTGGACCCAGAGGCCCCAAACCCTGCTCTGGCTCTGCCGCCTGCAGCACAGAGAGCTCAGAAAACACAGATGAAAGGGAAGCTGGGGGAGGGCTCCAGACTGGGAGAAACAACCCTGGTGGCAGGTCCTTGGGCAGGGGTCAGGCTGCGGGACACAGAGGAGATATATTAAAAAGGGGAAGCTGAAGGAATCTAAATAATCAGGCTCCCCACTGGATAATGCCTTGACAAGAGGAGGTGCTGCGGGAGCCAAGGAAAACGGACTCGCACAGAGGGGCAGAAAAGTAAAAACTCCTCACACAGAGGGGCTGGGAGACCTGGGAGGCACGGGGGGAAGGGCTGAGAGCTGGAAGGAAATTAAATAATAGCCTGAAATTCCCAGGTGAAGAACAATGGAATTGAAAACAGAAAGGCCCCAAGAGATAAACAAAGCAGGACGGAGAGGCCAAGTGTGCAGAGGGAGAGCTGGGGCTGAGTTCTGCACCCTGTCCTGCCACCCCGCCTGGGCTGGAATGGGGTACAGCCCTGCCAGGCACCCACAAGATTAGGGCAGGTCCCAAATGCCTGCCCTGAAAGTTCTTATAACCTGAACCAGCAAAGCCACACTAACAATATCAGTTGTCCCTATTTATCTGAGGCACAGAGAGATTAAACCCAATTCCCATGCCCTGAAAGGATTTTTACTCTCTGTTTTTTCTCTAAAAAGACTTTTCAGAGGATGAAAAATGTCCCTACTTTCTCTAGCACAGCCCCATGGAGAGTTTGCTGCGAGACAAGGAATTAAATCCATGCTTGAGAATCCCAGGATGTGCAAGGCATATTTCATGGAATATCCAGCAGGAAACAGCCTAGGAGACAGAAATCCATGGAACAGCTCTGAATAACTTCTGACACAGGTGTTACAAACTGCTGGAGCCTCTCTGGCTGTGACAGATGTGTTTTGATTGAGGACATGGTCCTTGGAGGGTGGGAAATTATTGACTTGGAACCAAACAGCAGATTTTTTTTTTTGTTTGTTTTGTTTTCTTTTCTTTTTTGGCAATTCTGTTGTGTTTTAAAAATTCATGGGCAAGCCCTGAAAGCACTCTAGCAATAAGCATTAATATTCCCAGAGGAGAAACTGAGGCTTGGGGAGTGGGAGTTGCTGCACCACGATGCAAGAACAAGGCAAAGAAGGCAGAGAGAGCTTCCACAGGGCTTCCTTGTGGAATTCCACACAGTGTCCTGCTGGAATTTACCCACTGCACTCATACTGAACCTGCCCGCTCTGGTAAATTCCTTACAAGTGGAAAAACACAGGCAGTAAAGAGGAAAATCTGAATTTTTCAGCTCCAACTGAAAGCTGTTCCCTAATATCAAATCCCTTTTCCCACCCTGCATTCTTCCAGCACCAGCCCAGTTTGTGTTCAAAAGCTTTTTCTATTTCCTTTTCCAGTGCCACATGCTGCTGTGTCAACATAATCCAGGGTCTTCCCAAACAAAGGAATGTGTGTCTAGAAACCATCCACATTCTGACAGCCAGAACCCCAGCAGCAGGGAAAAAAGAGGTCCCACACTCCTTTTTATGGCCCAGCTGCAAAACTGGGGGTAGGCAGCACCTAACACCAGGTCTGATACAGGATGGGGCAGGTCTGATGCCCTGGAGGTTCCTCCATGAGCCCAAGGATTATCCCTGCACAGGCGAGTTCATTTTTGTCCTTTTCTCTGCTTCTCATTCAGGTTTGAGCAGCTAAAGGTGTGCAAGGACGGGCTTGAACTTCCTCTGTGCCATCAACCAGAGCAAAAAAGAACCAGGAAAGCTCATTTTTGTCCTTTTCTCTGCTCCTCAGGCCACTTTGAGCAGCTAAAGATGGGCAAGGATGGGTTTGGATTCCCCCTGTGCCACCAACCACAGCCATAAGGAACCAGGAGAGTTCATTTTTCTCCTTCTCTCTGCTCCTCATGCAGGAATCAGCAGCTAAAGGTGGGCAAGGATGGGTTTGGATTCCCCCTGTGTCATCAACTACAGCCATAAGGAACCAGGAGAGTTAATTTTTGTCCTTTTCTCTGCTCCTCAGGCAGCTAAAAGTGTGCAAGGATGGGTTTGAATTCCCTTGTGTCCATCCAAAAAGAACCAGGAGAGTTCATTTTTGTCCTTTTCTCTGCTCCTCAGGCAGCTAAAAGTGTGCAAGGATGGGTTTGGATTCCCTTGTGTCCATCCAAAAAGAGCCAGGAGAGTTCATTTTTGTCCTTGTCTCTGCTCCTCAGGCAGCTAAAAGTGTGCAAGGATGGGTTTGGATTCCCCCTGCACCATCAACCACAGCCAAAAACAACCAGGAGAGTTCATTTTTGTCCTTGTCTCTGCTTCTCAGGCAGCTAAAAGTGTGCAAGGATGGGTTTGGATTCCCCCTGTGTCACCAACCACAGCCACAAAGAACCAGGAGAGGCAGGAGACCCCGCTCTGGTCCCAGCCCTGCTCCCAAATTGTCATTTCCTCCTGGCCAAGGCCCTTCCTCTGCCTTGTTGACTGAACTCAAGCTGCTTCTGAGGCTGCAGCCAAAAAGGTTTTCATCAGAAAATATGGTTCAGAGGGGAGCATATGACCTGCAGCTGAGCTCTGTCGGGGTGTGAGACCATTGGATTGCACAGTGGCATGCCAGACCTCCTCATTTCCATGTAGGATTGATTCAGAGCCCTGCCAAGGATCTGCAGGAAGCATATGCATTTGTTTAACATGGTGGGAGCACCAGGAGGGAGCTCAGGAAACATCCAGCCTTGTTGCAAGAAATCCTGCCCCTGGAAGCTCAGGAGAACAGCCCAGGCTGAGCTGGGAGGGAGTTTTTTCCCCACAAATACCTTGCAGGACCTTGTAAAGGAGAAGTGAAGCCAAAATCAGCATCCCTGACAGCAAGGTGACCCCACCTTTCCTGCCTTGGCTGCCACTGGAGATCCCAGCCAAGCAGAAGGGTGAGGATGTGTTAGGAAAGATGGAAGTTTGACAAGAAAGTCTCACAGATTTGTGTGCTTAGCAGAAAGATTTTTAAATGTAGAGCCTGATGAAGGAATAGAGATGGAAGCAAGTTTTGACTTAGAAGAAAAGAATTGCTGAGCCAGTCTTGCTGGATAACCAAGGAGGCAAAGGGTGTGTTAGTTAGAAGGGTTTTTATGCCTTAGAGCAAAGGATAAACCCACCCCAGACTAGAAGATGTTTTTACCAAGCAGAAGGAGAGCACAGGCAAACAAGGCAGCAAAGTTGCAAGTAGAAAAAAGGTCTCAGAATTTTCCACTGCAAGAAAACTGAAAAACAACTTCTAGCTTAAAC